>JAKEPQ010000702.1:0-51684 GCA_024500445.1 Entomyzon cyanotis | reverse complement strand
AGAGAAGACTCTTTTCAGAGGTCAGCTGTGGCAAGCATCAGGGATGTGGAGTGAAGTCTGGGACTTGTAGAACACTGATGATCTTAAAGGGATTAATTATTTTGGCATTTCAAATCTGTAGCTAGAAGAGTTGGTGTAAGAAAAAATTGCTAATAAACATTTATTACATAATGGGCACTTATTTTTTTTTTACCATAGATAGATCTATTGCAGGCAATTCCAACTTGATTAAATTCCTACTAATAAACCAGTCGTCAAGGTACTTTTGTCACAGGCACTGTCACCCTCTCATCTGTGCAGCAACATTAAAAGGCAGCATTGAGGCCTCCCAACTCAATGAAGTTCTGTACAACCCTTCAAAATGAAGTAAAATTATGATTGACAATTAATTCTGTGGTCTCAGCTAGGCACTACAAGCAGATGCATTACCAATTTGGAATATTGCTGGTGTTGTAGCTACTGAGCAAATGTTTACAGGCCACAAGAGTACATCTAACTCTCAGAACACCTATATTCCAATTAATTTGGCTCTGTGCATGGTCTGTTTGCAGCTCTGGTATTGTTTCCAAGTTACTCTGAACAGTTTTGTTTCAGGTATTCAGAGACTCAGTAACAGCAGGTTTTGCTCCATTAGACTGCCAAAGTGATAGAATAACAAATCACAGCACAGTCTATACTGAGTATGTATTTTTAATAGCTGAAAGACAGTCCTTTCAGACCTGTATGCTTGCAGAAAAGCTGTGGTCAATTCCACCACAGAGATTCCAGCTTGCCACTCCCTTTTTAGCCCTGAGGTTGTCCTGCTGCTTTCACAGCTGCCATGGACCTGTCCACTCACAGACTGCCAGCAAGTGGCATTCCCTTTACGTAGTGGTGTCTCCACTACAAATATGATGGAGCCAGGGAAGTTATGAGCTCAACCAAAATGATGGATTTAGTGTAGTTCTGAATTATTGATCTGGCAGTCAGGAACCCTGCTGTTGCTCATTCCCCTTGTGATTCAGTAGCAGCAGTACTGTCCAAAAGACTTGCTTCACTCTAAACCACTGCCAAAGCACAAGCTTTCCATTCAAGAATTTGAAGGATCATAGAAGAGTAAAGTTTTCTTATTGCCACAGTTTCAATGCATTTCCTGTCCACTGTTACAGGGAATCACCACTACAGAGACAGTTACTCCTGTCTGTTCCACAGCCTTTCCGCACTGCCTGTTCATTTAGGATTTTTTTTGTATTTTTTTCTATTCTACCCACAAAATACCAGACTCTGTCTGGCTTTTATAGGTGGGTTTTGAAGTACAGATAGGAAGGCGAGGAATACAAAATGCTCAGCAAAACTGATTTTCCTCCCTGCCCCAATTAATGGCAACTATTTCTGGAGTTCCCAAGAGTTCCTAAAATGGGCATGAGAGGACAGCAAAGAGATGAAACCAGTGCCTTTCTCACTTACCCATTAACTGGGGCAAGCCTGTCAAACTGAACCACCTTTCCTGCTTCTCACACTGAGCACAGTTAAATATGAGGTTGTGCCAAGCAAGATGGACAGAAAGGGAAGATCTGAGTCTGAATGCCTTTGGCTTTGTACTTTCTTCTGTAGTGCCAGTTCAGGGTCACATTAAGATACAGCAGGTTCTGCTGATGCTCATACAAATCCTCTCATTTTCAGTGCTAAAGGAAGTAATTTCTCCCTTGCTGCAAGTCAATTAGTTTAATAACAGCTCTACTCACTGCAACTGGGGAGAGGTAAAAATTAGAAGAAAATAATACTTAGAACTGAACGCATACAAAGATTACAATTATTTAAAGATCAATCAGACAAAGGACCTAAAGCATTAACAGTCTTTCCTCTTCATCAGCACTGCTGCAACCACGTCAAAAGCACGCAGCTGGCTACACATTAGTTTCATTGTTGGACTGTCAATCAACTGAAGGCTTTCACCAAATTCCGCTCCACAGGGCATTTTCCCTTTTCCTTCCATCTGCAGACAAACACTACTTTGCAAGGAAGCGCTTCTAAGTGCATGTAATACAATTACTGTATTCTGTTATTTTTTCTTAGGGGCAGTAAAGGTATAGAAAAATTTCATGAACTGTTGGTTACCCTTAAACGTTCATGTTGTAGGATAGAAAAGCTCCAGATCTGTATCTTCCATAGTTCAAAGGATCTGTTAAGACTGGGTTATGTGTGCCTTCTGCAAGGTTACACTGAGGCATTTTACCTTTTACTGACACTACTGAACAGAAGCTCACGATACTGGTTTACACCATGTCTCTCTCTGTAAATAAGCTCCAGTCTTAGATTAAGGAAATTTGGTTTTATTAGATTACCTGAATTTTAGAATCAAAACATACCCTCCGTCTGATAATCTGAAAGCTAAACCAAACAGATAAACAAACTGACATAAACTTTAGGAATAAAATCTAAATAACTGGTGGAAGGCAATCGAGATATACTCCAGTCCATGTTATTTTCAACTCTATTCTTTCCCCAGCGTGTCAATGCCTTGAAGAATAAGGCACATGGACATTATCCCACCAACAGGAATGACAATGGGAAAGAAATGGGAAATTGTCCACTGACTTCACTGAGCAAAATGTGCAGATTCAAATATTCAGTTCAGCTATGTTTAGTTTGGCTTGGTTGTTATATTTAATTACTTTCAGAGCAACTCAGAAGTACTGATAGACTCTCACCAGTATTGATAAGGAGGCTTCCTAGCACACCTGAGAAGCAATGATACAGCAATGACAGGAGTTGATGGCAGAGTCTATACTGACCTCTTCACTAAACATACCTCAAAACCTAATGGCTCACTTCCTTCACGAGTTACCAGACATATTTAGGGGACCAGTACAATTTCATTCTAAGAAACATCGAACAGAAATTTAATTCACTAATCCAAGAATTTCACTGGATATTGCAGAGAGAGATGAATCTGAAATCACTGAAGATTCTAACAAGTTTATCAGATAAAACACTTGCTAAAATGTTTTAAAGTCAGTACAGTGGTGTGAAAAACAGTAACAATGCGAGACAATAAACCAGAGAAGGAGATGTATCTGACTGAGTAAGATACTCATCACTACACACTTCTACACTGCATATTTTCCTCGGGGCTTTGCTGCAGAGTTCCCTGGCTAAATCAGTGCAAGTCACTCAACCTCCCTGTACGTCAATTATTCAACTGATAACGTGGGGGAAATAATGGCAGTATACCAATAATAAAGGCTGCTGAAGCTTGCTTTTTCTTTTCCTGTGAAACATTTTGTGCAAGATCCTGATATAGCACAATCTCGCCCAAGGGCCACTGCAGTCAGCAAGATCTTTAACTGGAGACAGACATTCAAAATATTACTTGAAGAGAGGATAATAGCGTTCTGTCAGTGCTTGGGCTCTTTTTCAGCTTGGTGGCACTTGAGAATTCGGGTGCCTTACGAACACAAGAGGAATAAAGGCCAGGATCACTTCTCAGCCACCAGTGTGGGGTACCAGTGCAAACCACACGAGCACAACCTGCCAGCCATGAGATTTGCTACTCCAACAAGCCAACTGTTGGTTCCCACATACACCAACGGCATCTGCAGAGCAGGATTTCCTGAGGCTTTCCATACCTGCAGGATCTGCCTGTACAATGCCCTGGGAACAGGGCAATCCTGCTGGTTCTCATGACAAAACCTCACTGCGCACACAGTCCTGTGGCTTTTTGTGATTTATTCTGCACACCGTAAGGAGGCAGAGCCTCTCCTGTGAACAGCTACCACTGCACAGCCAAACCACAGAAATTTCGGGTTTCATTCTTAGGGGCACTTATTTCAGTGTAGGGTACTTAGCTTCTGAAGTCTCAGACTGGTAACTTAGACCTCAAAAACTATATTCCTTTCCAAACTAAATGTAGTGAAGAAATTTGTTAAGATTAACACTTAATTCACAATTACATTCACAATTTCCAGGTTTGGAACCTAACTATTTATGTACTCATTATTGAGAACACTGTTTAGCTGACATTGTAATGATTCGTGGGTAGTGTTTTCTCTTCTTAGTTCTGTTTGTATCAGTGAAAAATAACATTTTGAAAATGCCTCATAATGGAATTTTTGCATCCTCTCAAAAGCTGGGTGTTTCACATAAAGAAATCCCAGGAATTTTAATGAAAACACAGGAAAGCTTATGAAATCCAAAATGCCACTCCATAATTAGATAGACTCCTAAAGCTACTTAGCCTTCATTTTAATGTCTAATTTTTTGACCAACTCTGACTTGCAAATTTTGACATAAATAGATGCAAGACCTAAAACCCACAAAGGCACAAACCTTAATCTTTAAATTGACTACATGCCAGGCTAATGCTCAGAACTTGAGAAATTGTTTATAAGCAGATATTTAAAACCAGATGCCTCATCTTTTCAAAGGCACTCCTTTAAAAGTGTCTTGGGCAGATTTTGGTCTAATATCCGTTTACAGTCATATTTAGAAAACACTGCATTTTAACTTCTATTCTTTTAGCCTGTATTGTATTGAGGATATAATAATTTACAGAAGTAGGGGATCACACAGCCTACATAGCAATGCATGAATCAAAGACCTAACTGTAATGTATAAAAAGACATTATTGTACTCACATTCCAGAATGTCAAAAGGTATGATCAATCTTCCATGATGAATATCAAAAACCATGAATGTTTCACTGCTTATCTTGTTATTCCCCTCCATTCTCTTAATTCTTTTTATTTAAAAGGCTTATGCCTCGAGCACTCATATCCAGTTTTGCTGTTTCCCTACTGTTGTTAAATAGGCTTTGGCTGTTGTGGCTGTATTTCAGTGTGGAATGCATTTTGTCCTGACTCAAAATACTGTTACTGTGCCTTCCTCTAAGTCTAATTTGCTAACCTAGTAACTTCTAGTGAAAATCCACATATTGCCAAAGCACTGCTATGGTACCAATACCTTCCCCATCCAATGATTTTTCCAGGTCTCAGATCTGTTAACAGGGGGGTTGGAACTAGATGGTCTTGAAGGTTCCTTCCAACCCCCACCATTCTATGACTGATTCCATGCTGTGCCTGAAATGATACACATCATCAAAGCTAGGACTGCAACTACTGCCTCCCTCTAGAAGGAAAACCTCGTGGGTGCTAAGGAAGTGAAGTTTTTACTTCCTAATTCTGCTACGTGAACATGAAAAAGGGGAACAAAACACAGTAACTATAGTTTGAAAGAATTTGAAGCTTGAAAAATAGACCAGCACATAAACTGCTGAAGCAGCTTACAGAAACAGTTTTCCTTTGGTCTGCATTAAACTGTGGAAGATTAAAAAAGGGCACAAAATATTTACGCTGTTATTCCAAAAGATTTGAGTGGAAATATGTTTTGTTCCCTTTGGTGTTCCCAGTGCCTACATTTCTATAAAACAGCAGAACTTTATTTATATGTCTGATTTGAACCCCAAATGAAAACCTCACCTAAAAGCTTGTCTAAAAGGTCAATTTTGAATCAGCTGACCTAATCCTTGCCATTTTGAAGTACTGTACTGCTCTCCTCTGTCAATGTTCTGTAGTTTCATCACCTCACTTGTTGTTTATCTTCCATTAAAGATAAATGAAAGGTTAAGCAGATGTGGTTCATTTACTCAGATCTTTTCTTTGAACTGCGTGGTTCCTTTCCTTGGATCTTTTCTTTGAAGCTGCTATGAGAAAGCAACTGAATTTTCTCAAAACTGATTGGAGCTCAAGCATTCCTTGCTTGCAGCCTTCTCAGCTCAGTAAGTGGTCCCAACATTTGGAATCACAACTTTGGCAGAGCAGAAAAATGGACTTTACCTGAGATACTCATGCAGCTCTTTACACTTGAATTCTTCTAACAATTAAATCTCAGGGGTCTTATTTCATGCCAAAAGTAAAGAACAAGACCGGCTGGCAATTCTGCACTACTAACAAAAGAGCTGTCAAAAAAAGGTAGAGATTGCTTTGTAGAACTAACAGAACACGTATCATGTTAGATCTTAATTTAATTAACTGAAAAGGCAGAAGAGCTCATTGTGAGTAATCACTACTGTTTGAGAGATCCAGCTGATCAGCCTTGGAACCTTCAGCAACTTTTCCTTTAATTAATTAAACGTTTCAAAATTCCACTGTACTTACTGGATTGAGAACCACTGTGAAGAACAGCTCTCCTCCTTGAATACTTTTGTCTAGCTCCTTTGGACCTCCAGGATACTCTTTATAGAAAATGGTGTGGGTGAATAAGCCACAAGTTTGCCTAGGAAGCACCTGAGTTTGTGGAAAAAAAAAGAAAAAAAAGAAGGAAAAAAAATTGAAAAAAAATCAAGAGCTTATACTTTCAATTGGATAATAAAAGTCAGAGAAGTAACATGTAACTGATAACTGCTGGATGTATTTGGCATCTCAACTTTGCTAGAAGTCAATAGTAATGTAGTTGAATTATTATCACTAAAATTGTTACATCCAAAAATTCATCACATTTTGCCTGAAACTTGGGACTGATTTTAATCACCAAATCAAAATTCTGCAACCTCCTCAAACTCATTCTG
This sequence comes from Entomyzon cyanotis, assembly GCA_024500445.1. Lineage (NCBI taxonomy): Eukaryota > Metazoa > Chordata > Aves > Passeriformes > Meliphagidae > Entomyzon > Entomyzon cyanotis. Next base: position 45,140 of record JAKEPQ010000702.1, on the reverse strand, counting down.
TCCATAACACCTCTAAACCCCAGTATTTGAAGTCTAAAGTTCTAAAACAACATGAAAGATAATACAAAATATTATCAGTCTACATCATATCAATCAGTTCCACTTTTATCTGAATGATGGTGTTTGTTTTAAATTTAAACTGTAATTGGAAAGGTAAATTGGGTTTTTTTTTTTTTTTGGTTTAGGCATCACCACCAATAATAATCCTACACTAACACATGGGGAATTTTGCCAGTAATGATCACCCTATAAGAAAGATTTACTTCTCATTTAACTGTGCTGGTTTTTTTAAGACAGTTGAAATAACTAGTACAAGAAAAAATATTTAAAAAAAACATTCCAAGAACAAATCTTTTGAACATGAAGCACTAATAAATGCAGTTACATTTTTCACCAGAAATATAAAATATTGTCTAATGAATTCAGAAAGTAATCTGATGGAGAGTATTTCAATTATGTCTGTTCCTTATGGAAAATCAACAGCTGAGTATGGATGTTCATGTATAATGCTTAAATTGGGATTGTTATGACAGATGAACTTTTAAAGCTTAAAAGGCTTTAAAAATGCCTCATTTGACACAGGCTGTGGTTTTGTAGATCCTCTATTTCTTGCAGTTTAATTTCTCAACTTTTTTTTTTGTGATGTAGAGAATGTTGTGATCACAGATTGTAAATTTTATGCTCTCAGAAAATGTATGGAATTTGTACATCTGCTATAAACTTGCCCATGATTTTAAAACACCTTTGGATTTCAATGAAGAAATATGAGAACAATTCTTCACAGAGGGAGGGAATGAAGCTGTACTGGATGGGAGATGCACTGGCAAATCTTACACAACAGTGTTCTTACTGAGTGTATTCATTACTATTAGCCTGGAGATGTAAAATACTGATGCATTTGCCCTGGAGAACTGAAAGCTTGAGACTCTCTAAACAGGTGGTTTTATATGACTGGTTTTGGAAATAGATTTTTGGCTGCAGTGTCCTTGTGTTGAATCTCATTATGTGTCTTCAAATGACATGTTTTTACAAATATTTATGGAAGAGATTTTCGGAGATTCTGAGTGAATCCATCTTCCCCAAATGCTCTGTGCTCCCTGAGCATATCCACAAACCCATTATTTCCCGTGCAGCAACTGCTTTGAGTACAAACTGTAGCTCAACCCTATATGGTGTCAATTTTGTTTCTGGATTTCTGGAGATCATTTTACTTTGCTTCACCCAAAAATAGATCAAAACTTTAAATTATTACTATTTAGCTTAGGGAAGTGGTATCCATGGCAACCTGAGAACAATACCAGAAGTCTGTTCTAAGTGGCAGTGTTGTGCCAAGGCACTTGACCTCCCAAAAGTGCTAGCTGCAGCCAGAGGTACAACACAGGACACCCATTCAGTGCTCTCCCACATGCTCCAAAAGAAAGTTACTTGGGAACATGCCAGCAAGTATTTTGGAAAGCTGTTTTGAAACACTTCTGTGATACTAATGCTGAGATGTGAACCCGAAAGAGCCTCCGCCCCAGTGCCCAGATGGCAGCAGCACAACGCCCTCCGTGTCAGCTGTGGGCAAGCCCTTCCTCTTGGCAAACGTGGCTGCGAGTGACAGTGCTGTGAATGTGCAGTTCAGAAAACCAGGGTGATCTGAGAGCACTTTTGGAGCCTGGAGGTGGGGTGGGGGTGTCTTCCTTCCCCGCAGGCTCCTGAGGCTCTGGGTTAAGCCACGGTGCAAAGCCCAGTTCACATCCGTGTGTGGCAGAAAGCCAAACAAGGGCAACTGTGCACAGCTCATATGAAGACAAAAATATGTACCCACTGATTCAGGGATGGCAAACCTGGCAATACTCTTTTAATGGTACTATGCCAATTAAAAACCTGACAGAAATCTAACCCAGCGTGTTATGTTAAACGATGCAAAATTGACTTTTTTCTTGAGTTCTCTGAACCAGCATTAACAGTAGGACTAGAACAGCTAACAGCCTGTTAACTGCTGACAGCAGGGTGCCTGGATGCCACCTTCATCAGCAGAAACATCACCAGCAACAGACTGATTTTAATTAACAAGACACTGTCAAATATATCTTGCTACTTATGCACAGCAATACGTACCTCTCACCATGTGAACTTTCAGGATACCCTGCTTTTCCACTTAAAAATAAATTGCTCATGAAATGATAGAGTACAAAATGAACATCAGCAATGCAACTCACCATGATGTTTTTGTGGATGAAGCCTCGTCTATACCTTGCAGGTTTCAAATGTGGGTATTCTTCTGTGCTGGTAACTCTGATGTTCCAGACCTTTTTCCAGGCATCATAAAGCTGAACATGTACGGGATAGACTCCTGAGTGGTGTGGAGCCACTGCATAGCCCAAGTCAGTTGGAATACCATGTTCCTAAAACAGAACAGAACAATGGCTGCCCTCAAAAATTAAAGAAACTTGACGTTTTGGCATTTCTGAAATCCTTTGTTTGTCAAAGACCCAGAATAGGTCTGAGATGCAAATAACAGTAGTATCAAAATATGCTGATCTGAAAGGACATGGAAGGAAGGATGGTGAAGATGAAACACAGAATTTTAAGACAAAAGTATTTTTACTATGTATTTTTATGAGTATGCAGGGAAGAAGGATATAAATGCATTTTACATTGGTTTCTGCAATCTACATTAAACAGAAAACTGCACTCTTTCAAGTTCTTGCAAGGAATTTGCTCAAAAACTCTCATTTCAGAGAGAAAAATCACTGGCACATACTCAACACAACATCTAGTATTTGGCAGTTACAACTATAAAACCGCAATTTCCATTACATGTCCCTTCACAATTACTTGGATAAGGAGCTGAATTTCAGAGTCACTGCATTTCCCCTCCAGTCCATTCAAAACACAAATCCATTTTCAAAAACCAGCTTAACCATTTTAGTGTCATGTTAAAAACGGAGGAAAGATAACCACTTGTAACAGTCTACAGGCAGATGCTGTAAACCCTTTTGCAGCACATTTCCTATTTTTGAAGACTCCTGTCGTTTATCTTGTGTACATACTGACCTTGCTGCTACGTTCTCTCTCTGTATTCAAATGCATTTTCCTTCAGGTTACTTTTCAAAGGAACAGTATATAGCAGATATTCCTTGACAGTCTGATTAGCAGAACACACAGTCCCTAAGATTCCATTTAGCCATGATTTAGGAAGACTGCTCTTGCACTCACTGCCTTCGAATTCTGTCTTAGCTTTTCATATGGTCTGTATTTATAAGGGCATTTTCCACCGTATTTCCCAATCATACTGTGTGTGCAAAGTGCTGGTTGATACCTGGACCTCTTCCTTTGAATAAACTAACTACCAAGGAATATGAAAACCTCTAGAAAAGCCGCGGTGTGACGTTAGTAAAACCATTTACTGAGTTTAACAGACGTGGCTGGTTCAATCACAGGGGAGAACTCTGGTCTTTCTATGTTTAAAAGCATGGTGAAATTCTTGTTACCCTTTAGGAATTTCTGGCACACGTAAAGGGCACCATGTGTAATCTGCCACACAGGAATGGGTAACATCTGCCCTCCTGGTTGTACTGCACGAGGAGATGAAGAGTGGATACGCCGCCAGTTACGCAGCTTTACACTATTTAATTACATCACACATAATCCAATTCTTCTGCCTTTTATCCTTCCTACTTCCCTTAAGCATGCATAAACATCAGAAAGGAAAATCTTCACAGAACATGTAAGAAATTGCATTCTTTAACGTCCCATTGAATCTCCTTCATTTATCTATAAACAAAAGCCTGATTTTTAAGGTTTTTCCCCTCAAGCTTCACAATAGGCAGTAATAAATATGCAATCTAAATATTTCACTCTAATAATGGGCATATCATCTCCAGTGTATTAGAACGTCCATTACTGCTCAGTAGCTGTGATTCCCAAGTGGAGCATCTCCCACACAATACACACATTCAGCAGACAATGCACGAGGCGTCGGCAATTTCGCCCTCTTTCAAACAGTGGGTACTTCTCTCTGCTATTAGTTTAAATGCTCTGAGCAAATGAAACATAATGAGTAGCTTCATGTCTGTACAACTAAACATGAAAAAAATTACTACAAGGTACCAGTAAGTATTCAGAGCATTGAAAGTAGTGAAGAGAATGGCAATTGCTGAAGTTACACAAAGCAGGGCTGAATACGCATTATCCTAATAACACACTTTAACGATTACATCCTGCAGACTAATCCCACAGAAAGCCTTAGGTCACACCACAACTACAAGGTCTCATATTTTATTTCCAGTGGAGCTTGCACCAGTACACAGATTCATATTAAAAGGGCAAGTCTGGTCACAAGATTTTTGTATTTTCAGGAACCTAACTTCTTTTGAAATGCTTTCTTGAAAGGAAACATTGAAGTAGAGCTGTCCTGTACACAGTACAACCACAATTTACAGCAAACTTGGTGAAATCTTTGTTTCAAGAAAGCATGTCTCACTTAGAAGCCAACTATTTTAAACCCCCCTGCTCCTCTCAGGAACAAAGTCATTACCTGCCAGCTAAAGAGCAGCCAGTGTACTTTGAAAAGAAGTAAAATCAGACTGTTGGAAGAGCATATGTAGTTCAACAAACAAGTTACGTTTCATGAGATATTTTGATAAAATACATATTTAGGTCTTAACACCAGACCACCTCTTCAGACAAATAACACGTATTACGTATAGCAATTTAGTTTTGGTTTATTGTATGGAATTAACTTTAATCTGTTTCTCTAGTATCCTCAGATATAAAATCTGTTTCTGTTTTTTCTTATAGTCCCACTGAAACATTTTGATTCAGAGCTTCGCTGTGAATAAATAATTAGTAAAGGCAATGCTTTTCAAATCAAGTTTATATAAAACTGATCCAAAGGGAATATGTAAGATGTTATTGGGCATCACTGCAGGAATGCTTCTTTGATAAATGTGGCACACTTACCTAATCCTAACATGCAGTAGTTTCACAAACTCATTTGACAGTTTTGGTGGAGTATTCCTTCTTTCAGAAAATTAATTTTTTTTCCTAATCTAAACAGAACAATGGTTTCTGAGTACCTAAATTAAACAAAAACTGCAGAAGTACAACTCACTAAGGCAAATTTTTTGTTGAGGATCATCTGCTCCACCAGTGAGGACTCATTGTGGAAGAGGTGTGGCTGCATGTGACTCCACATGTGGGGAAACCACCAGAACTCATCCACAGATCTCAGCAGCAGGTCATCACCCTCATCCTCCTCCTCAGTCCCTGCAGAAGAAATAAAAAAAAGTATTCCTCAAGAGTCTACACATATTCCTGAAGTGTCTACTTTTATTCTATTTTTATAAATGTTGGAAAATACAAGAATGATATTAACATAATAAACTGTGACCATTTAAAATACTGCCTGCTGAGGCACCGGTGACAAAATGGGGCAGCCAGGACCACTTTACTGGCCCACATCCTATTAAATATCCTCTCCTGTATCTCTCCCTATTTCTACAGTGGTTTAAGTACAAAATTATTTTAATGGATAATATGTATTGCTACAGCAGAGATGAAATAATCACAAGGATGAACTGTGGTAGCTCAACAGATCCCTCCGTGAAATCAATAGAAAATTTTATGTGAGTGGTGGGATTTACCACTCAACAACAGGTTGAAAGGAACTAAATTTTAATAAAAGGGGGCATTTAATCTGTTCCACACCAGCAACTAATGCAGGAATGCAGCATACTTAGGCCCTTAGACTCTGTCATTCCTACTTGTGCTCACACTGTAAAGAACACCATCAGAATCAAAGTGATTTTAGTGTTTCATTCTTACCTGTGTGATAAAATTTCCCTGAAAATCCCAGGTTGAAAGTAAAATTTGTAATATGGGCTCTCAAAAGATTCTGAGTGTCAAGCAGAGCCTGAAAAAGAAACAATCAACCATATAAACATACCTGTAGAAAACACAAGCTGGCACAGAAATTTAATTTAAAAATATAAATATTTTTACAGTTATATGTCTTTTCAAATGGTTTCGCTATTTAAAAACAGCTCTTTATGTAAGACAGAGTAGTACAGATATTTTTATTAGCATATAAAAATTAAAGACCGCATGAAAACTCCAGCATTTTCCTCATGAGGATGACCAGCTATTAAATACTGGGTTATTTCCTGAGTCATGAGATAGAAAAACAAAGGTACACACAGAGAAAAGACCTTCCACTGGTCACTCAGCAAACCTGGGACACTGCCAGGAATGAATTTCAGATCTCCTGTGCCCCCCAGCACTGCTCCATTCACAAGAGTGAAGAGCAACTGCTGGATTACATTTCCCTACATCAGCTCAAAGACATCCATAGCATTTCAGTCATGTTGCACATTCATGTGCAATGCAAAAAGAAAAATCTAGAAAGACAGAAAGAAGCTAGATCAATCCTATTCCACATAGAAGAGCTGGATCTCAGATTCCCCCAAATTCTGACTCAGCTCTCAGACAGTGAGCATAATGACTGTTGGCATCCGTGTACTCGCACCAAAGTAGTACAAACAAAAAACCAGCATGTAGGAAGAAAGGGAAAGCATTATTCATCAAATACATCTTCACTCTTTGATTTCAATATGCTCTTCTTGATTTGTTACTCCTAAGATTTACATATTACATTCAGGAGTTATCTCCCAAACTCTTACACACTGCTCTTGTTCTCTCATTCCCTTTTTCAGCTGTAACACAGAAACCCAGCTTTCCAAACTTTGCAAAGCAACCAGAAAACAGATGAGCAAAGCTCATCAAAAAGTTTTCCAAGTCAGTACACAGTACAGCACAATTTTAATAAAGTGGTTGAAAGCATTACTATTGTCAGAGAAGAGTAACTCTGTTATGACAGGGGAATGTATTTTAAAGCACAAAAAAGATTAAAATGACTGGAGATTTTCAAAGTTTGAAAGGTCTAGCAGGCTCCCCACTCTTGAAATTCAATGACAACTTGGTGCCCTGAAAAATATGAGCCAGTAACTTTAGTAAGTTCGTCTGGACATTTTCATCATATAAATAATTTGCCTACAATTATTTTTCTAACTGGTATACCAATAAAAACAAAATAGCAGGAAGTCAAGTTCAGCTTAGGTATTAGGCGTTGTACACTCAAGTTACAATTCCTTAAAGTATGACCCATTTTACAGATTGAGGCAACATCCACCTTGTTAGAGCACACAAGCTCTTCGAGTCTTTCCCAGGGCTCACCTGGTAAAGATCATCTCCTTTCACTGCAAAGCCTGAAAACTGTCCTGTGAACCAGGGACACTCAGGGGAATAAGCAAAATGAAGCACAGAATGGAGATAATTGAAAACAAGCTCCAGAATTATGAAGTGGAATATTAAGCGAAAAATCTTGCAATGCTGTAACGAGGGCTTCTGCACAGGCTGAGAGTGCAAAGATCTCCAAGGAGGCTTCTCATTCTAATGAAAGGCACCAAGTCTGCACAGGATTTATCTGAAAACCAACCCTGAGCTGCTCAGAACCTATTCAATGAAATAAATTCATCTCTGCACGGTTAAAAAAGTAGAAGGCAAATAATAAGAGCAATTCCCTTTCTGTGCTAAGGGCACACACTGTCGGGGGGAAGGGATCCTGAGCACAGGCTGACAGCAAGGTGGCATGAAGGGGCTGCTTGCTTCTTTCCCTCCACATTAAGAGCTGTGAGCATTTTTTTAGCTGAAGGTTTTATCCTGTACCTTTCTAACACCTTCCCAGCTTGTCACCTCCAGCCTGCTCTCAGCTGGATGGAAAACCAGAATGGCAAACTGAGGCTTTTGAACAGGAGGAGGTAGAAAGGTGTAAGAAGCCCACAACATTTCTGTAACAGTGCAACACAGAGTTTACTTCTTCCCTGGGAATTAGTTTTGCCAGTGTGGTTCCCACCCTCTCGCCTTATGTGTTAGGAATGTATCAGCTAATTCCATGGGTGTACCTGCTCTGCTTGTGAAGAGGGAGGGCACAGACCTGCTGTGAACCACTTTGGGTACAGACAAGCCGAGCTAACATTTGAGTTGTCGTGCCTGTGATTATTTTCTGGGCGACTTGACATTTTACTCATCTTTCAGGTTCTAAAAACAAAATGTTAAAACTCATGAAAAATATACAGTAGCAGATGGCAGGGCCTATTACTGTGAGTTTCCACCAGAAAGACAGACAGGGAGAAAAGTAGGGGGACGAAAAGCTGGAAATTTCATTTCTACATGCTGTTTTATAAGCTGAAGGTAAACTGCTGGTATTTTCTCTATATTTCATAACTGTTTATGAACAGTCCCTCTGCGTATCTGTATGAGACGTTACATAAATACACTAGTACTGAAGACTGTATACTAAAACCATTTAGTCAAGTCTTCATGTGTTTATAAATAATTATTTAGTACATGTTATATTTCTCATCTCACAAACAGCACGAACAGAAGCATGGACAAATGACACAGGCTGTCAAAAGCTTTTGTTCCAGTAAAACAGCTGAGAAGCCATGGATGAAACTCCTACCTTCAAATCTCCTTCCCACTTCCATAACCAGGAAGCCATCCTGCCTCCAGCCCTCAAATACCTCACAGTGATTTCTCTTTAGAGTCTGCCACAGAGAAGCTACATGTGTCAGCTAGTCTTCAGCAAACAGACAGTTGTAATTTCTTCAGCATCAACAAAAATATTCAGACCCAAATGCCTTGAATGATCAAAGGAATAAATCAAGATTGCCTTGTTGAACTCTGGTGCACCGAAGAGGAATGACGCCTTCTTTGTGCACTCACACCAACACATTTATGACTATTTTCCTGCTCAAAAGCTGCTAAAGAACTCAGGCACTTGAAAAGTGAAATAGTTGAATATGCTGTTAATTCTACTTGTAATCACGTACATTTCAACTAAATTGGCAAGAAGACAGAGCCTCACAGTGCTGCAGCATTAACATCTTACACTTCACATCAGTACATGCTTTCCTATCAGCAACAAAACCAAGGGCAGCTTTGTGATTTTCCAAAAAGCGTTTCTCCTCCTCCTTTTTTTTGGGAAGCAGGTCTCATCTCTCAACACTTGCTTGCTTAACTATTTTACTGTCTGACAATACCATCAAAGGAGCCACTAAATTATGAATTATTTTGCTTTTGAGGAAAATTTCTAAGGTTGTGTTGGCTCTTCAATAAAGGCAAGGACCTTCTGAAAAGGAAGGACAAATTAATAGAAAATGCATTGTGAAAGCACCTGAGTTAAGCACAGCAAGCCCCTCTATGGGAACTCTTATGCAGAAGTAGCTTTAATTTTTCCATGCTCTATTTCCTCTTTACTCCAACCCCTGCAAGAGAGGGTGGAAACAGAATTAAAGCCATTTTAACTTCTGAGTGGAGTTCTTGGTGTAGAGAGATTTAATGAGCTGTAGCTGATGCAATGTCCTTTTAGTCTGCACTTTTTGGGACATCACTTTGCCTTTCCACGCTCTGAAAGTGCTGCAGTGGAAGCTTCTGTGCAGGTTCACACACACCACCTGCCTCCCTCCTGCAGAACCCAACCTCTGCTGAAGTTTCTGTCCACATGGCAAATTCACCTGCTTATCAGGAGAAAAAAAAAAGAACGAGGGAGCAGTGAGGTTCCACAAGAAATGTTGTAGCAGTAGTGGGGTAGAGGGCTGGAAGTGGGAGGTGCCGAGAAGGGCAGAGATCAGGGATGGGAAGGGACCAGGCAAGGACTTGTGGTGTTGGGAGGCAGCATGACAAGAAGGAACAGAAGACAGCCACAGTGAAGGTCCATCCCAAGTGTCTGGGAATCAGTATTTTATTGGGCTGACTATTTTGCTTCTGAGAAAAAATGGTAAATTATCAGGCATGAAAAATCATGTATTTTGGAACATCATTAGAATGCAAGGTCTACTCTTTTTGGATTTTCAAGATTAGCAATTAGACACCCATTACCATAAACATTTAATCTATGCAGGAGAAAGAACAATTGCTATGGGTATAGGGGTGTACCTGAAAAAAATATTGTCTATCCTTCAAACAAAAGGAAAGCAATGCTTAATTTGTCTTTGCTTATTCCCTTAGCAGAGCTGACACTACAGAGAGGGCAAGAGAACAAAGAAACAAAGAAAACCTTCAGCTTTTCCTGCAAAGTGCTTTGCTGATGAAGAACAGGTAACCCAATTTCCAGTTTTTCCTCAAAATGTCAATAAAGTATCAGGCTGGTTATGCCTGATAACATATATATTTTATACAATAAAGTACCTGCCTTAGTTATGAGCCCTCCAGTTAAGTGCTGGAGCACTTAGTTTGTGCACCCTAAGTTTTTCAGTATCTGATAGAAGAAAAAAGAGTTCAGGAGCCACAACTTCATTTTATGTACCCAAACCAGGTATCTGAAGTTAAGGTCCAGTAAAGGATCCTAAAAATATAAAGAGCAACTTTAGAAAACGTTGCTCAAATGATTTCAATCGAAAGTTTTCTCATCAGAACACACTGTTTTAAATGTCACTGGGTTTTTCCTTTAGAGTTGTTTTTTTATCACATACAATAATGATCTTGATGATGGTGCAATTACTTATTTTCAAGTAATTAGGCTCTTTCATCTAGGTAAATCATTTGTACAACCAAGATATTTAAGAAATATTTCTAACTTCCTTCACCAACTTCTCACTTCTTGGAGGCTGAGGGAGCAGCTAAATGAGAATTGAGCTAATTATTGCAAGGTAACTTGAAGGTTATAAATACTTGGTGCCAATACTATTTAATAAAGCAAAGCAATTAGCCTACTGTTTTCAGTGTTCTGCCTGAAATTCTGCATTATAAGCTGTTAATTAAAATGTACTTAGATGAAAGAGGTTACTATTACTAAACAGCTAAATGATCTCATTATTCTGCAGTTAGCAGAAATAAAACTGTGCATTCCTTTTAATTAAAGGTCAAAAAAATCCCAGGTCAGTTGAAACAGAACTAATAAAACACCCTACTGCTACCTATTTTTCCCTGGATTTTGGTCAGACAGGATTCAATAGAAACCTTGTTGGTTGCATTTTTACCTAACACTTTACCTACTTATGTAACACCAACTTTGAAGAGGTGAGTTCTCAGAGCAGAGCAGAACTCAGGGTAAAACCAAAGTGGCTGTAAAATGCATTTAGAATCTCTTTGTATCTCTGAAGTTCTGGTGATGGTCAGTACAGAGGGGATCTGAGGTTTGCTAGCCCCAGTGGAAGCACTCAGATAGCTGAGCTGCAGTCACACACACAGCCCAAAAGCTGCCTCAGCTCTGAGCACGACAGGCCATCTCTCAGATGCTGTTCCAGGTCACTTCTGGGCCACTCTGCTCTGCCTGCTTAGTCTGGCTTGTCTCCATTGCACCCCACCAGCAGCAGATAAATTCTCAGGGTTGTTCACTGATCCATGTTGACACTGGTTTGGCTCCCAGGAAATGTTAGGCATTACACCTCTGCACTCCTCATTAGACAACCCACACTTCTGCAGCTTCCCATCCTGTCTGGAAGGGTGCACAGTGCTCTGTCACAGATAAAATAGTGGCACAGCTGTTTCACCTAACGGGGCATGTATTTTATAGTCACACAGCTCAGAAAGGACAGAGGTTATGATCGAGCTCCCAGCTCCACACGCATTATCAACAGCACATTTGCTCCTTATTTAACGCTTCCTCACATGCCAGCTCCAGCTTTAGCTCCCACTGCAGCCAGCAGGCAGCTGTGGCTGCAGGACAAGCCAGGCTGCCCACGAGCTCCAGCACATCCCCACCTTGATCCAGGCCCTGTCACCCTGCTGCTGGCAGCACATGGCTCTGCACAGCCACTCAATGCTGCAAATACCTGCAAGGCTCAACTCTGGAAGAAGTTCAAGTCCTGATCTCCCAGCAGCAGAGAGCAGGGGGCTCAGCTGACAAGCAGGCAGCTGGGCACCAGATCGGCTCTGCTCTGAGGAGTTTTTCCCTGGTCAAGTACCTCTGCCCAAACTGCCAGTGCTTTCAGAGGTGCAATTTCAGGTCTACCTGTACACCATGGCTTGTGTGCAAAAGGCAACCTTCTGGAAAACCTAGTTTACCAAGAACTGGATTCCCAAACTGCTATCCCCCAGTGCAACAGCCTGCAGTCCCTTTCACATTGCTGTGTAGGACCTGCCCTCCACATCAGGTCCCCAAAGCACTTCCTTCCCATCCCTGCTCTGCCCCACATGCCCTGTCCAGATGAGAAAGGAACAGTAACCTCATTCCAACCCTGTGCCCAGGGCAGGGACACCTTGCACTAGACCAGGTTACTCCAAGCCCCACCCAACCTGGTCTTGAACACTTCAAGAAGTGGGATCACCACAGCTTCTCTGGGCAGCCTGTGCCAGTGACTCACCACCCTCATCGTAAGAAAACCTCCTTCCTGATGTCCAAAATAAATCTACCCTCTTTCAATTTAATCCCTGGACAGACAGGCAAACAGGGAAATAAAAAAAAAATCCCATTTCTTTGGGTAATGAAAGTAAAAATGTGGTGTCAGTGTTACACACATCGAATTCTAGCAGAATGAATATGGCCTTCTGGAAAAACCTCAGCCCTACTTTTATCTTCAGCATTCCAGTATTCTCTGGACCTCAAACTTGAGTCTGGATGAACTAAGACTCACCTATCCCCAGAAGGCCCATGGGCCATGCTTCCTGCTCAGCACAAGTTTAAATAAACAAGATTTCAAAGTTTGGTCTGTATCATTGTCTAGATGACCAGAGCTCAATAGTGGGTGAAATACATCTATTTTTCCAGTGCACACAAAATTCAAAGCACTTAAATTTTGACAGTGTTTTCCCACAGAGTAATAGCAGCCATGATTACAATATAAATCTGTCACATGGTTACAGCAAAAGGCAAGTCCACAGACCCATGTATAACAAGTGCTATTTAGGTACCTTGAAAGCAGTATTGGAGACTACAAGCTATGGCTAAAATGCTGATACCAATCAAAGAGAAACACCTTGGAGTTTGTTTGCATGTCAGCTGCTCCTTTTTCCCCCAAGTAAGACAAAACCACAGTATTTGTGTTAATGCTGAGTTTTACACACTAGAGAACAAAGTAAGTGCAAATAAATGACGACTCAAACCCAGTAATCTAGATAAAAACCAAAATAAACTGGTTGCTCTCCCTGCTTAGCAAAGCACAACAAAATTATCACATCACTGTCCTATTAAATAAATATTACTCCACAGGTTGGGCAATGCACTGATGTCACAGTCCATTTACAAATGCTTTTTTCTTGAGAAAGCCAAGAAGTTTCTTGTGCTGCTCCTAATAATATACCTGCATAAAAATAGCTATCTATCTCTGCCCCAGTGTTTTGGGTGAGCTGAGGAAAATCAAAAGGTTTTTCTATGTTTCACCTTTATTGACAGAAAAAAACAATCTTTAGCCAAAAAATTTTCATTTTCTCCCCATCTGAAAGCTCCAGGTAAGATACAGCTGGGAATTCAGTCTTCAGCTAGCTCACCAGCCAAGGGTCACAATTTATGTTTTTTTCTTCCTTTTCTTTATGAGCAGTTCTAAAGCTGCTGAATGAAATTCTCCAGCTATATCAACACTGGCATCAAAGAAATTACAAAAAAAGCCCCAAGAGAAAGTTTGCACAAAATAACAGACATAAGTCTTTTCTCAAGCCGTATTTTTATGATTAGATGTAGTCAACAGTGAAATTGCATAAAAACTTACTTCAAGTAAATAAAAGCTTGGACAGGTTCATTGGCTCCTACACAGTATCAAGTCTAAGGAATATAACTGAGCAGAAAAACCAAGACTTTAGTGAAAAAGCAGGGGATGGTTTTGTTTGAAGTATTAATACACCATACCCGTTTTCTTGAGTGTTTGCACTTCTAAAAGACAAGATGACAAAAACTACATGTACCTAGATAAACACCCCCTGACAAAGTCTACACTTGCAGCCTCAAACCAACATGCAGGAATCCAACTGAGCTTTGCATTTGATTTACTGTAAGAGACTGAGAACATATCTTAATACAAATCCCCTGCCAATATTATATTCCTTCCAACTGCATATTTCATACTTTTTTCCAAATCTAATTTTTAAAGACTTACATAATACTTTTTTTTTTAATATTAGCCTCTATTCTGCTGCTTTTATTGGCTATTCAGCCTACACTTAAATATCTCTGTGCCTTACATTAAATATTTTTATCCATCCTCACTGTTTATACCCTGCAGACATCTGCAGTCCATTGCTTTCTGCTTTGGTCATCGTTACTTACTGAATTCTTTAGCCTTTATTTTTTCATTTTTTGCTCAGATGCTTTCTGACTATTCTGGTGTCTCCAAGCACTCTCCAAATCCTTCTGATTGAGTTGTGCAGAAATGAGCACAAAATTCTAGAAACCTCCTCAGTCAGTAAGATGAAGTACTTCAATGACATGGTATTTTTCATAGTCTATTTGAATTAAAAACTAGTTTACATTAGAAATTGAGATACATTTTAGTATTAATCTTGTTTTAGGATATGCTCAGGATTACCATTTTCAACATTTCTATTACCTTCAACAGGCACAATGAGAAAGGACACAGGAATGTCTTACAGCATAAAAAACCACTTTATATATAAATGCAAAATTATTTTCCAGTGTCCTTCTGAGTGCCCTTAGCATTTTACCAAAGACAACTCTGAGGTATCTTTAGTCCAAGTCTACTTTAAAATGGAGCAGAGACACCTGGCTTATTCCCAGGACTGCCAACACGAAAGGGTGAGCAAACGGGAGCTTGAGGAAGAGCTGTGTGGTTTATTAGCACCAGAGAAGAGCAGCCAGTGCTCCCAACCCAAACCTGTCACCTCTGCAGGGCCTTTGCTGTGTGAATTTACTGACCTGGGCTGGAATGAATGTGGGGAGCTTTCCTCTGCACAGTCACAGACTTTTTAGTCCTCTCCACTGTTTCTATTGTCAAATGGATTGCAACGTCATTTTTGCAGTATCAAGTGGTTTTAAATGTAATTTATCACTTATCTCAGATATGAAACTACATTTTAAGGAGAAACACTAACTCATCTCCAGGACTGCAAAGTAAAAGAAGGACTCTCCTGAAGAATAACTACTTTTAAAAATTGGTTGTAAGGTTTTTATGGTCTGTGCACAGAAAGAGAAACTGGAATTGGAAATAGATAGGGGCATTGTTATTCCATGAGGGACTAGACATAAACTGGCAACCAACTGCTTTTCCTTTACTTGGTTTTGTAGGCATAATCACCAAGAATCAGTCATGTCATTGCACTGACCTTCCAGACCGAACAGGAGAAGAAGGGACACTTCTCATGCTGCTGTGTTGTACAAGAAACTAATGCATTAAGAGTCCCACAGCCACTCTTGTTTTTCTCTTCTTGCCAGACTGTGCCTTCTGGATGCAAGTGAAGAGCAGGAAGGAGGAAGGCTCACTTTTGGTATCATGTTTTACAGTGAATGGCTTTGATTTCTAGATCTGTCTGCAGTTTAGTTTTTATTTGTTGGCTATGAAAATTTTATTCAGTTCTGTTAGCAGCAGGAAGTGGATGGCTAACTTGTCACCTGAGAAAGCCCTGAGAATAAATCTTGCAGCAGCCACTCGTACAGTGATGATGAATCTGTGCAGCTTTGTGGGAAGCTGTATTGCATTATTATTGTTTGTATTATTGAGGTGCTTGCTGAACCAAAAGAGCCTCTGACCAAGAGAACTTACAAGAGAGGGACTGAAAGGACAGCAGCTTTTGTTTTCATGGCCAGATGGATCAACTCGAATACTGCAGTTCAGGTTATGTTGACAACACTCAAAGTATGCAGAATCACATGCATTTTTTATCTCATCCATGAGAATACTCACCTACATTCCTAAAGTATATCCTTCTAAGTAGACAGAGGAAGACAAAACTTGCAAACCATGTGACTGTGAATCAAAAATTATCTCAGTGCTGGCTGGCACACTGGGTGGATGTAAGCATTCGTGTGGATTTCTCTGGATGGGAAGCCTTATGCTCAAGAGTAAAGATATCTCTGCATAATAGGTAAAGTCCAGGGGAAAAGCAGAAACAGCATCACCAAATGTTCAGAGTTAGACCACTTGATCTCAGGTGAGAGTCATTCCTGAAATTTTACATAAAATAGCTCTTACATCACAAAACTCCACTGAGAACAGGAAGACACCATTGCTGCATTAAACTTAAGCATAGCAAAGTATTCACCACCACAGAAACATGTGGGGAGTTTACAAAAGAAAACAAATTACTCTAATTTTCTGGAAAGATGCAGATGACCGAACCCACAGTGCACATCATCTTATTTGGAAAACCACCAGCAGATCCTCAGAAGCCATGATTTCCTTACTTTGGTTCTATCCTGAAGCAAACCAAGGGGTGTATAAACAATAGTCAGATCTGGTGCTGGGGTACAAGAGATTGAAGGAAATCAGCCTCACTGCCCTCAAAGATCTCATGGGATTCACCATGCCAAGAAACAGTTCCTGCAGTCTCTTTGACAATAAAAATCTGAAACTGAGATGGATTTTTCTTCTCTTTGCTACCTGCCACTGATTTTATAACAGAAGGAGATGGTGCAATCCTTGAAATATCATTCTCTCAAGACTTAGGCCTGCATAAAACATTTTTTAGGTTCCCATGTACAGTGTCAGAGCATTAAAATTAAAAACCAAACCAAAGACCCCATCAAGATTCAGTAATTCCAGTATTGCAAAACTAAACAGGGAGGAAAAGGAATTTCCAAAAATTAATTTTTGCAAGAAAACCAAATCTAAAATACCTGACAAAACAAACAAGAATTTCAGCAAAAGCAGAACTAAGGCAACCACTGAATTTACAGGAATGAAGGCTGCAATACCAGACACAGTTACCATGCACGGTTTTTGTCATCATCCACCATGGATTAGCTGCTAAACGAAACTTAGCACCAAGCTTATTCCACGGGATTTGTTGGTATCCAGCTCACACAGGTGCACAACAGGAGGAGGAAGCACAGGTGGCATTCCTAGCATTGCTCTGGCAGCCCCAGAAGTGTCACACCCAAAGCAGAGCCAGCTCTCCTTCATCCCTGAGACCCCTCTGCAGTCCCCCTGCTCTGGGACAGGATTGTTATCCTGCTTTTCAATTCAAGTATCACTATGATTTTAACAAAACAAGCCAGGCACTACTGAGCAGCAGCTGTATTAATCTTACCAGATTACAATTCACACAAGTTGGTGCATAAGCCAAATTGCTTTTAGAAGTTAAGATGTTATGGTGGCTGACTGGTAGAATGTACTATATGCCGGTGGCAGCTCATAAAATACGTAAGACAGTTTTTATCACTTGCTTTAAAGCTGTATTTTAGTCCTGAAATCTAATTCTCTACTGTCTCACAGTGTGCTATATGCCACACTACTATAGTTGAAACAATATGCTCAAGTCAAACAGTCTTCCTAGGGCATCAGACAGCTACAGGACACCCCAGTCAGTAATACTCCTTTTCCTTGACACTTCTGAAAGCATTCTGAAAAACACAATGCGCTTTTTACTTGCTATCTCCCACAAGTCAATATGAAATACCTTAGGAGCTTCAGGTCAAATTAAGAAAGAATGTGTGTACACACACAGCTGACACATTCCACAACGGTAGACAAGTACCATGGCTAACAGGCTGGGCATGCAGTATGATTTAGCAGAACAAAAGTTCTTAATCATTAATGTCTTACGTAATTTAAAGATGATTAAAAAGATCTTTTGAAGCTCTCCAAAGGAAAGATTTACGGCTCAGTGCAACCCAACAGCCAGGACTATCTCTGGTGGCTCTGCAGCTGACACATTTGATGACACATCTGTCATTTCTTTTCTGATAACCTTCTATGTGATCCTACAGATAAAGAAGCAATTAACTTAGAAAGTCAGACTTCCTCCTGTGACAGGGATGATCCTTTGTCTTGACAGTTCAGGCTTTCTGCACCTTTTAGCCCTTCTTCCTTAACACAAAATATACGTAAGGTTCTCTTCTGAGGCAAATATTTAGGTCATTCCTTTGCAAGAATAGCTGAAAAGCCACATGACTGTGTTTTTAAAATTTATAGCCAAGTGGTCTTCTTTGCCTTGGGAACTTCTGGTTTCTTTCCATGTACGCTGCACAGGGTGAAAAGACACTTAATGGGTTTTAAACAACTGTAATAATTTAAGCAGTGCTGACTAATGTTGATGAATTTAATATAGGGAATAAACAACTAGCTCTTAGGGGGAAATCTGGGATTAAACAGAACTATATTACACAAAAGGTTAGGCCACCAATGCACTAAGGAAGTAACAAAAAAGTGACAGCACTGGCTATGGAATGTGGAAGAGTATTAATATGACCTAAGACACATGTTTGTATTTTATCTCAGTCACTCTGGAAACAATTTATGAACAACAACTACATACTTTTAAGGTGCAATTCACTGAACCAGTGCCTCCCTGAAGATGAGCTGTTTTTCTATGTTTATGTCTACTGCAGGAAGTCAGAGGAGTAGCTCCATTAGAGGTGTCTGCCTTATAAACCTCAAAATCCAGGCAAGATGAGAGACTCTGTGAGTGATGGAGACTGAAGTGCTGTGAATTTATTCTTTTTGGCTAATCCCTCTCCATTATCAGAACAACGTTTGGCACAGAAGATACAAAAAGAGTGCAGCTCTTGTTCTCCAAGAACAAGAACAAGCTCTTGTTCTTCTTGCTGGAAGACTGCAGACTGAGTCTTGCATTGCCCACATACTGCAATGCACATATACACTAACAGATGCACTGCCCAAGCACTCCCAAAATAGGGTGATCAGAAAGATCTATCATCCCCCTCAGATAATGGATACAGCCAATATGAAGCCTTTTCCTTGGCAATTCTAAAAGAATAATTACAGGTGTAGAAAAAGGTTAGGCTCACCTGAAGAAAGAGCTCCCCATCCTAACTTCAATTCAAAGTCTCTTTTGAAAAGCACACAGAGGACCAGGCAGTCAAGAGGAGCTCACACAGCTAATCATTAGGAAAAAATCATTTGGCACAGTTCTAATTTTTCATTTGGAAAATGTGATTAACTCTCAAGGAACTACAGGAAGTGCATGTATTGGGGAAATGAAGGGAAAGGCAGACCAGCTTACTGCTCAGATCATCAGGACTGAACAAACTGTCATCAGGAAAAAAAAACCACATTTAATTTCCCCTCTTTTATCAAGTGCTTCTCCCTTGAAAAATCTCAATGCTTTACAGTAATAAAAATTTCACAAAGAGTAACTGTAACAAAAAGAGATATTAAATTAGTAGACTGTCAGCCAGGACAATCACGGTCTATTAAGATAAACTTGCTCTGTGGATATCTAGATAGATTATTCTCTCTATGTCCATTTAAATGAATTATTTGCACTGCACAGACTCTTAAGTCTTTCTAAAAGACACAAGGAAAATAAAATATAATGCTGTCACAGCATAATGGTCCCTCCTGCCAGACAGACAATAGGAGAGAAAAAAAACTTATTGAAAAATGAATGTTGAGTTGATTATTACCGAGCTTATTTTCAAAGTGGGAGGAAATTAGAGCATAGAAACATTCTCTTCCATTATTTCTATTATACCAGAGGAAGATAAAGTAAATAAATATGAAGATGGATGGTTATTGTTCATGCACAGTGACAGCTACTCAGTATCTTACATCAAAGAACTATGTTCTATCAGCCCAGATGTTACACAGAGACAGGCAAATCTGTAGCAGTCAGGTACTCTAAAAATCTGAATCACTGTTTCAAGTAGTTTGGGTCCTTTTTTTTTTTTTAATTGAAGAAGCTGTGGTGAAACTAGAATAAACTTCATTTGTTGTTTAACAAAACAAAGCATTTACAAGAGGGTTTAGGCTAATAAACTATGTTTCTAAGAGATTTTCAGAAGGGCTCTTTACACTTGTGTTCCTGACACTATAGGTACTCGAGCTGAAGTACCACCACTTCGCCTCCTCTTAAGAGGTATAGAAGACATTCATTTTAGAGGGTCTGCTTTTAATTTGACCTCGTCTGAGGTCAATATAGAATACTGATAAAAAATTACCACCAAACCTTGTAAAAGAAATTTTTCTAAGTGCTCAGCTCCAATTCACATACTTTAAAGGGGAGGGAAGTTAAGCCTTAATGGGTTAAGCCTCCAAATATTAACTATTCTGGCCACTTTGCAAATCTAATTCAGGTATCTAAAGAAAAAACTCCTTTGGAAACATTATCTTACATGTAGTCAGGATCTCTCTCCTTGGAGACAGTCAAAAGGCAGCTGGATGTGGCCCAACTTGAGCAGGGGGTTTGGACCAGATGACCACCTGATTTTTGCTACTGATCCTGCATTAACCCTGCAGTTTCTGATCTCTGTCCTATCCACAGAGCAGTCAGAACCAATCCTAGAGGTCCTTGGGATGTTGGGTGATTACTTAAGAAGTTTTAGATTGATTTGCATTAACAGAGTATGGGTAGAAATGTTCACCTTTCTCCTAGTTCACAGCCCTACCAGACGTGAGTACATCCAAAAAGTATTAACTAGGAGACATGTCAAACAAAATCAAACCACAGCAAGGGCATCCTCCTCAATTCCATATTGCCAGTATTTAAAATATAGGCTTAGCAGAAATGAGCTAATCTTGAGTACTGAAATTATACAAAGTCTGCATTTAGCAACCTCTCTTCATGCTTGCAGCACCCAATCCTCTGCCACAGTCATTGCAGCAGAACTCAGGAAAACTCCTGTTTAATGAGATGTCATTTATCCGCAAATACACTTTACAATAACGTATTTCCAACTACTGCAAATTGATTTTGTTTCGTTCCTTCCACATGTCATTGTGCCACAGAGGATAACTCCTTTGATATTAATAGTAATGAAGATGCATTGCATCTGACAGCCCTAACAACATGTTTAATACAACATTTTAACTATAAGTAGAGGAAGAATCAGAAGGGAACACTTTTTTCACATTCCATTGTTTCAGAACGCAGTTCTGAAGAAATGAAATTATCCTACTTAAAAGTTATTTCCACGTCGATATTACTTCTATTTAATGTGGCAGTTTTATTTTGGGAAGATTACTTTCTGACATATTGCAAATTATGTTACCAGAACAATACGGTTTATCCTTCTGTATACGCTGCAATCAAATTTGCCTCAAAAGTCTCCTGTTTCTGGTACATAACTCTGGCAATTAAATATCCTAACTTATTTTAAAATGACAATCCTAAGGTGTCACTTGCTAAGAGAAACAAGACAAAACAAAACAAAATACATCTCATACTGCTACTGCACAACACAACGATGGATTCACTCAGGCTTTATTTTACCCACTTTGTTACCAAAATCTGCTCCTTCTGCAGAACAACACAAGTTCTGTCACTGATGTTGGTCAGATCTTACTTCTTTCCTGCCATCTGAGGTCACATTTAGGAGATTCTCCAATCATGCTCACTTACCTAACTCAAACACTGTCATTGTGCTCTCCACAGGAAAACCATTTATTGAGTTTCACCTTAATTTCTGCTCTCTCCCATGCAATTTGTTTGCCTAAGGAAAACACCTACTTATCAAGGAGGTGAATCTCACTTATAACTGCATGTGCAGAGAATGTTGTGGAGATGAGTGTATACTGCAATTTTAAAGCAAATTAAAGTTTAAGTGCAGGGTCAAGCCTTTTGTTTAAGGAAGCACTGTATGCAGAGTTGCTGTATCTTGACAAATACATTTACATTGACAAAACCAAAAACTTGATTAAAAATGAAACAAAAATAAGCCACTGCATGCAGCGCTGTCCTTGTCTTTCCTTCTTCCAGTTCCTCTTTCCATTAACAAAGTTCTAAGGAAACATTCTCCCTTATTTTTAGCACAAATAGGGCAACAATCAGCATGTTAAAGATTTTTAGCTTCTAGACCAAGCTGAGAAAGGTGACCTCCAACTACCTGCTCTGGGCCAACACTCTTCACAAGAAGCAAGAAGAAATATTTAAAGGAAGAAATAATGTTAAGAGGTTACTGCTACTGACCCACAACTATCACCTCACTTGAACAGCACAACAGAGTGGAAAAGGACCTTCAGGAATGTACAACTACAAACAGTAAAATGGAAATTGTCAAGTCATTTAGTCACAGAATGAGCTTTTAAGACCAATATTAATACAAACCTTCCTTGCAAGCAAGAGCCGTAAAACACAGATGAGAGAGGCGAAACGCTGCAAGCAACTCCTGACATCCAAACTTATTTCAAACAGCCAGTAACCCAGTCCACTCTTCAAAATTTATACTAACCATTTCCTATGGCTCACTACATTTACCCTCTGCTTGTAAGACTCGCTACCAGCACATTAAATATGAACAGCTCCTGGGTCCAGCCCCGAGGTTCCAACTATGAACAACTATTCACTTTAAGATATAAAAATCACTTTGCTGTAAAGACCATTAATTTGTGCACATACTTTACCTGTACATCGTTGGTGTTCATCCTTGTTCCCTCCTTCCCAACGAAGATATCATCTATGTCAACCAGAATGTACCTATCCAAGGACAGTGTGAGCTTCTTTCCAGAGAGGAAAGAGATGGCATCTATGAAAATCAGCTTGTGCAGCCAAAAATTCAAGTTACTGCCGAAAAGGACTCGTTGAATTCCATCGTGGAGCCCCAGGTCATGAATTACCGTGGCATAGAGAGCACTTAGAGCAGCGGGTGGAGAAAGGTTTTCTGGTGTCTTTACTTTTGCAAATATCACTGGTTGATAAGTTGTGTGATTAATCTGGAAAACAGCCCAGTCATTTCCAAGCAAGGGCCCTTTCTCAAGCTTAGAAGATTTAGTCACACGGAGCAGTGGGGAATGAGGGTTAATGCAACAGTCCTTAATACCCAGATTGCTGTGGACGTGGAAAGGAAAACCCTTCAACTGAAAGCTCTGCAAGCTGTTCTCACTGCCTTTGTGAAATCCAATCACACCTACACCATATTCTATACAGTACTTATCTAGAAGGCCTCTGTTCCAAGAGTCCATATTCACATACTTTAGAATATTTTCATATACTATGAGAGCATATTTGCCTTTATTTTTGTCTATAAGCACTGGGAGGTCACCTTTCCCAGATGCAATCTCAATGTGAAACTGAAACCTGCTAGATTCCAAAATGGTTATTATGTCTTGGCCTAACGTGGAGTACTGGCTTTCCACAAACACCAGCACTACAAGGTCTGTTCTCAGGGGATCAAAAGGCTTCGTGGTCTTCATCTCCATCAGCTTGTATGGCAACAGTTGAGGATCACCACATTCCACTTCTGAAGAGGTTTCAGGAAGTTCATTTTCCTGTTTGTAGCCATTGTACAAGTAGTAGGCAGAAATAACTATGCTCACCATACAAAAAGTGGCCAGCAAAATTACTGTTCTTTGAAAATGTCTGTGAAGTTTCAGGATAAAACTCATGTTGTTTACTTGCCTTAGATAGCTCTCAACAGCAGCACGAAAAACAAACACAGATTCTCAACAACTTGTTCCAGTCCTGTGAAATATTTATGTCACCATTGCAGCACACACATCTATCTTCCATAGAGCTTTACCGAAGGTATAGTCTAGGAGAAAAGAAAATCAGAGATTTAATTGAGGCATCACCTTGGGAAGTATCATCCACCTAAACTAAGGGGAGCAAAGAAATCACTGCGAGCCAGAGGTCTGGGGACCAACAGCTCAAAATTTTGCAATATTATATTTCTTCCTGCTCCCACAAGTTGCCACGTGCATTTGAAGGTCTCTAAATCTCACAGGCTCCTCAACTCAGAGGATCAAACAAAGTAGGGTACACACCAGAGGCACTGAAAAGCAAGACATAAAAGTAAAGAATTTACTGTGTTTTAGAAATTACTTTTACTCAAAAATTTATTCCAAATAAACAAGTGCTGACAACCCAAATATTGAAGAAAATGGATCAACTTCTTCCTTGTGTCCCTAAAAAGCTGGGGAAACATGATTAAAAAAATTCTATCTTGCATTAGTTTTTCAAAGAACCAAGAAGTTCACAGCAAAGCATGTACATTTTAACTGTTGTATAAACATATACTGAAATACTCTACATTATATCTGTTGTACGAGTATTTTTAAAACAACGCTTCCTGCAACATAAGAGGAAAACAAAGCATTTTACTGGACTGTGTAGTTTTGCAAATTGTTAGAAGCACTTTGCATTTCTTTGCACAATAAAAACCATAAAATAATCAAGCTCTTAAATTTGAGAAAAGAAAGTAATAAATCAAAAGCTAAACTTAACAGGCAGATCACCTAAGGATATACTCATGCTCTATCTTGTACTTAAGGAAAGGGTAATTTTTCAAGGCAGAAGTACAACTGCTGTCAAGACTCCCTAGTAAAACAACTGGACAGCATGACAAGCGTAAAATAATGATCATAAGTCATAAGCGAAGATACCAAGCAGATTTTGAAAAATATTAAGTGTGTGAAGATCTAGAACATGCAATTGTAACTTCAGCGTAGTATACATCTAGGCCCACTTGGAAGTGGGATAAGGATAAGGTATATGTGTGGCATTAATATGGTCATTTCCCAACTGAGAGCTTAATACTTCCATTCCTGGTTGGTTTTTTTTTTTATCCTACATTGTAAGCAAATTGGTCTTTTATTCCAGGCTTTCCAAAAACCTAAAAAATATGACGTACTTAAAAGTACCTATGTAATGTCCAACAAATTTAATTAAATATGAAAGACAGATCTTCTTAGTGCCACGATGAGCATAAAGTAAAAATAAATGACCAAAAAATCAGATAAGGGGAAAAAAAACTACAAGGCATCTTATTCATCAGAACTGCAAAATTCGGCATGAAGAGCAAGCGAACGTGAGCTGTCTCATTCATAGTTAAAATTCATAGCAAAATTCCTGCCGTCTGGAGAGATTCTACTCTCCTCACCGTCTACTCACAGGTACCTGTTTATTAACCCCTTCTCTTCTGGAAGGGCTTAGACCCAGCCTTGAACCTTACCTGCAGCTACACAAACACTTGCTCATAGCTTTTAGGCAGACCTGCCTTTCACCCAGGCATACAGGCTCACCAATCAGTGTTAGATTAGAATAATATAATCCCAGCTTCCCGGTTTCTATCTGAAAAGAAATTGAAGAATGCACAAAGACCAAACAACAATATAAAAATACCTTCAGAAGAGCTCAAAAAACATTCTTAAGCATTGAAATGTCCCATCCTTGCCACACTACCTTCAAGAATATCAGTTTGGATGGTGTAACAGAGATATTTAATATGGTTACAAGTCAAGTGACAAAGAGAACCTCCATCCTGAATGAGTAACACCAGAGAGATGTTTCCAGACAGATGATGTTTCATTACACACACGAAGGGTTCTCTTCATTTTGCATTTCCAATTGAGCTGCCTGAATGCCAAGAAAACACATAATTTTAGTGGCTAAAATTAACACTGACTGCATTCTGTAGAAAAGCTGTACATACACCTACTTCTCTTCGGTAACCACAGACAGGGCTGGTCTAGATATGGAAAAAATGAGAATTAACACTGACCTAAGATCCTAGCAAGGAAGAGCTGATTAGACAGAGTTGTTTGAACTGGGTATTACAAAAGGGCTGCAACCCAAGAACATTTGCAGCAAGGACACGGTTCCTAATGCCATTCCATGGACACAGAAATCTGGAGCCAGCCCAGAAACCTGTTTTCTTCAAGAAAAGCCCTGTGATTGTATCCTTAGCTCCTAAGTGCAGGTACATCCTGGGACTACGGAGTGCAGCTGTAAGGAGGAGTGGCTGGAACTGCCAAGACAGATGTGAGGTTTGACTGTGAGGAATGAGGAATTCTCCGAGATGCAGCAGGACACAGCCAGACTTGGCACACTCCCTGCTGAAGACAGCAAGGAAGTGGGATGCAACAGAGCAAGGCATGAGTTTTAAATGCACACTCTCTTGTATCAGCTTGATGCTTATGTAATTTTCACTTGCTTAAGGACTGGTTTGCATGGCAGGAGTTCAAAAGAAGACAGAAGAAAAGAAAAAACTCATAGAAAACACGCATTTTACAATACCAAAGCAGCCTCAAAGCCTTAACAAGGTACACTTGCTTTCCTTGAGGGACAGCAGCATTTTCCTCTGAACAACAGTACTTGATGGATATTCTAGTGCTGTATTATAGCACCATGCTAAACTAATTCATAATGCAACCACCCTGGCAGAGACATCTTCAGGGTGTGCCACATACAACACACTGTGAGACCATGACTGACCTTCATCACATCCTTAGACATGGCTTCAAGGGAAAACGGTCCTTGCTTGCTATCACTTCCTACAGTTAAACCAGACAAAAGGTATCATTCTGAGTGAACCTACAGTGAGTAAGCTGTGAGAAGCAGCTATTTCAGAAGAGGACAGTACTCGTGGAGTCTTACTTTCATGACAAAAGAATACAATACTTTACCATAGACAGGAGAATAGCCTGGACATCAATAAAAAAATCCAAGCATAAGAAAAAGGCTTGAAGAAAACCCCAAAATAATCTAGAAAGTCTTCACAAGAGTTCAAGCTTGGTAGTATTGTTTCAATGAAAAAAACATGAAAAAGACCCATCAATAACATAAGCAGTCTCAGCTCTTTGACTTCAACACCGTCATGTGGAGTTCAGTGACAGAGGGATACGATTCCACCTGTACCTCAAAGTACCTGAAAACAGGTGTCCGATATTATATGAATATAAAGTTCTGTAAAGGTGCTGTTAAAATAAATTTTACCTATAAAATAATTTGTTTGGTATTTTTCCATGGTCGGAAGCAATAAAATCTGCCTGGTTTTTTTTTTTTCCTTTATCTAGAACCTTATTGCTTTGGAAGAACCTGCATTTGATCTCCTACAACCTGCATTTGATCTCCTATTTTGCATTTTCATGCCACTGTCTTAAAATTCAGACCAGAACCTTTTACCTCTGCTGTTCAAAGTAAGAGGTATCAAAATGCTCCCTTAAGGTGAAAATTAGCATCTTTGAATATTCAGAATTTGGTTTTTAACTTACAGATTCACTATGGAGGAGAAGATCTTGCTGAGAGAAAGCTGAGTCATGGAAGCAAGTTTTGCATTTTATTATGAACACAGACAGCAAGGCTCAGTGTACTTCTCGTCTACTTTAGAAGTGATTTCTGCAGCCCAGGACTAGTTCATGTGAAAATCTTGCTGGTACAGGAAAGAAGTATCACCTCATCAAGCAGAAGATTGACCACTCTAAGCAGCACTGCTGGGCAGTCACAGTTACAGGCATCTGCAGACAACCAGCATGAAATAGATGCATTTGAATAGACACCTTCAAGTTCAATTGGTTTGGGGGGGTTTAGAATTTGTTCTGCTTCTCCTTTTTTTTGCGTTTTTTTAATTCACTAACAAAGCAGAATTCACGAAAGAACAAATACTGTGAGGAGCCCCAAAGACCTGAAGCACACCATAAGGAGCCTGGTGAGTTCCTACCACCTGCAGCTTTCTCCAGTTTGCTGTTTCATTGGTAAGCATCAATGACCGAATTCTTGGCTTCTATAAAACATTTCAGCCTGATAACCCTAAAGGAAACTCTTCCACAAGACAACACTGGCTGGGAACATAGCCTACTAAGTTCTTCACAGGGGGTCTGAATCCAGTAAGAACAAATAGTCAAGTAAGAAACTAAGTACCTGCACAGGCTTATAGGACTGCACAGAACAAAAAAAAATTATCTATGGAAGTACAATCATGAGTATCAATGCAACTTTTAAAACTACAAGAAACTTTTTTTCTGCTGTGTTAAAAGCTATCAATATTAAAGTAATGGGCTAAGCAAAAATACCCATAAATAAATGAGAAATTGTTCTCAAAATTTTCAAAGCCGAATTAAAAGAATCTGGTTTAATCTTACCTCAGGCCTGTGCCAGGGCAATTGTTTACTGTGACTCTTGACTAGAAACAATAAAGTTGGGTCATACTTATAGACAAAAGCCATACTGTTAAAGGATAACAAAAATCCTTTTCATCAGGACCTACTGTAACAGAGCTAGTTCTGGATTGAATAGTCATCAATATTATTCAGGAATATTACATTTGTCTGGGCACATATTTTTAGTATCTTTCTTTTCTCCTCATAATCCCCATCACTATATTCTCATTCTGTTCTTTACCAACCTGGACACTAGCACAGCTAGTGACATGCTGGTGATATATTACATGAAGGATGACTTTTAAATGAAGAGCATACAAAAAAGAGGCATATTGTTCAGCATATTACCACAGAGATTTAAATCTCCACTGATTAGTATGCTCCTTAACTGCTTTGAACATAAAGGTCTACTCTGGCCAGTCACTAGGAATTACGACTTGAAAGGAAGTATTCTGAAGTCACATTAGTATTACTAAAATGGAAATTTTTGGATATACAAATGATGTGGTAGGAAGCAGTAAAGTGCGACTGAACACAACCAAACCTGGGATGAACAGCAGTGCTCAGATTTTAAAACCAATTATGAAAACACCAAAGTAGTCTCCAAATACTGAGTACCCCTACTTACAACATTATTTTACTGAATAAAGTATTCAAACAGCAACAGCTCAGATGAGTAAATCCAGGCTGAGAATGGAACCTTACAAGTGAGTATTAAAAAGACATTTTCAACTTGTAAAGATGGTGATATGAGACATGATCTGTCAAGGGAAGTCTTTGGGACCTTTTAGTATCACATAACAAAACCTGGAATGTGTGAATATTGAAGGGCTTACATTCTCTCACAGCCAAAAAAAAAAAAAAAAAAAAAAAAAAAAGGAATGGCTTAGACAGAACAACAAAAGTCCTTAGGGCAAGCAGTTCTCTGTTTCTATTGTACCTTCTATTGCACCTGATATCCTTCGCTCCATGCCGCATTGTTTAATGCAATACCAGAGATCCTTACAGGACAAGAATTCATGCATTACAGTTTGTCATTAACGAATATTTATGACGATTAAATATACAGTATTTATAAACAGTTTAAAAGAAGGTTTTGAAGACTTATAGAGAACACAGAAGTTTGGTTTACTCTTCAAATTACTACTTTACCTTCATACAATACTTTCTATCAAAACATCTCAAAGCTCTTCACATCACAAGATGTTTCTGAGATAAACCCTGTTGTTTTTCAGCAACTGCAGAAACGTCACTATCTAAAGAGTAAATTATTTGCTCAAGGTCTCTGAGATAAATGTCCAGCACACTGTCTGGTCCATGCCATATCATCGCTTCCCTCTCTCTCCTCCCAAAACTGCCAAATGTAAAGAGCTAGTAAGGCTCAGCACCAGTCCTTCTGAGAGACCTGACTGGGGATGACGACAGTGAGAGAAACCCCATTTCTTTCAGTTACCATCTAATTATTAAGAAGAGAAACCCACACCACACCAAAACCTGAAGCAATTATCCAGCACATCAAGTAGCGAACTGAACAATCGAAAAGTTTTCTGCCATTTCCCGAGGGTAGCACATGACAGCCGAACTGAGCAGCAACACACACCGACTTCTGGTGGGATCTGGGGAATCCAAGCAGCTATAACCACCTGAAGTTAGGAATAATTCCCGCACTACGCTGACTGATTTTGTTCCCCAGCAGAGCCACAACCAATTCCCGCAGACACTAGAGGGCAACAGCGTCGCGCAGAACAACTCCGCCAGGAGAGGGAAAGGGAGAAGTCCAGCCACCGAAGGGCTGCTGCGGGGATCGCGCCAGGCAGATGCCGAGTGCGCAGGGAAACAAGAAAAACAAACCCAAAGCCCACGGAACAGCGGCGAACAAGCCCGCAAACGCCGCCCCGCAGCAGCAGCCCCAGCGCCGGGCAGCCGCCCCGTCCCGCCGCGCTCCCGGCCCGGGCGGTGCCCGCAGCGCAGCGGCAGCCCGCGGGCGGCTCGGGCACAACTTCGCCGGGCACACGGGCCAGGGGAGCGCCGAGCTGCGCGCTCCGCCCCGCCGAGCCCGCGGGCACCGGTTCTTACCGCGGCCCGCTCGTTACCTCCAGGCGCGCTCCGCCGACATGTCCCCGCACGGTGCCCGCAGTGCCGCCGCCGTCTGTGCGCTCCAGAGGCTCCTCCGGAGAGCCCTCGGCACCCGGCGGGCGCGGAGGTGCGGCGGGGCTGCCGACGGGGGTGCAGCAGCGCCCGGCAGCCTCGCCGCGCCCTCCCGGAGGAGGAGCCGCGCTCGCCGGCAGGGGCGGGCGGGGGCTCCGCCGCGCCGCCTCCCGCATCGCCCGCCCGCCTCCGAGGCACGGCCGGGCCGGGGTGCCTGCGGCCCCGCGCTGCTCCCGCCCTCAGCGCCCGCGCATCCTCCCCTCTCCCCTCCCCCTCTCGGCACCTGCGCCCCCCAGCCCCTTGCCCCACCGAGGGCCGCGACTCGCTCAGTTGTGGGATTTTTAATCCCTGTCTTCAATAAAGTATGATTGAAAATGATTTTTTCGCTTCTCCGAAACCAATTCCGCGAGCCCGCGCTGCACCGTGCTGAGGGAGGTTGCAGTCGCGCCGTCCCGCCGAGCCCCGCGGTGCTGCAGGTGCGCGGATGGCCGAGCGCTGAGCCCGTCTGGGGGGAGCGCGCAGGGGGACAAACGCCGAGAGCTCAAATACATTCTGTCGAGACCACGTGCGCTTAAAATCTTTAGAGAAGGCCGGTTAATGCGTTTCCAGCCTCGCTGCCTTTCTTTATTGAATTTTCTAACGCTATGTTAAACACACTCAGTCCCACTGTATTTTTCCCGATACCCTGCACCTCTGACTCTGGAGATGGGGCTGCTCCATTACTGCAGGTGAGAGAGTTACAATGCCCTGTCTGAACTGCATTAGCTTTCACAAATGAGAAATAAAATTCACAAATTTTACAAGTGCCCTCTTGATCTAGCTAATTTACCTCACACTATTGCCCACTGATTGCTAGCTCACCTAATGGCTGACAGCTCAATACATCGGATTAACTCCAGCACTGGGGCTTGTCTGTCCAAACCTTCCTTTCTAGGACTAACTCAAGGCAAAAACTTAAAAGGAAATAAACTACAGTGACCAGAACGTTGCTTTCCCAAACATCAGGAGAATTTACAGCTCTTAATTCAGGAATACTGTTATTTACTTTCCCCTATTTTTCTCCCTTTTATTCTCATGACACAATCTCAATACCCCAAATTTTCCTGTCTTCTAAGCTACAGCGCAAGATCCACGAGCTAGTCCTAAGAGTAGGAAAGAGAACTTGTCACAAATGTGTGAGGTTATTAATCCCAGGAATAGAGAGTCCATCTGAAACCCTGTTGCTCTCTCAGTTGTACAGAAAGGGATTTTCTCCCAGATTAAGCTTCTCAACGGGATGAGTATCCTCCTACAGTCTTGTTTTGGGGACTCTGTTACGAAGGATTTTTCCTACAACAGGC
Organism: Entomyzon cyanotis; assembly: GCA_024500445.1. Lineage (NCBI taxonomy): Eukaryota > Metazoa > Chordata > Aves > Passeriformes > Meliphagidae > Entomyzon > Entomyzon cyanotis. The sequence continues at coordinate 13,723 of JAKEPQ010000702.1, read as the reverse complement.
TATGAAGTATGGGGTGGAAGTGAGCCAGAACTGACTGAAATTCTCAGCTGTGAGCTCAAGCTCACGGTTTCCCTCCTAGCCTTCTCTCCGAGCAGCTGTTTTTGAGTTATCCGTGGCCAACCTGGACAGCAGCGTGTGGGAGAGCGCCTGTCCTCAGGAGCACTCGGCTGCTCACAGAGATGTGCTAGACACCGCACAGCTGAGGGCTGCAGCACTGCACGTCAGCAGCTGCAGCACCGAGCACTGCTGGCAGGAATATTAACAGCTTTCATCTTCCTTGGTGCTACTTTTCAGGTTGGTTTTTTTTCTCTTGAGCTGTCATTGCAGAGTGAACTGGGATGATGTCTTAGCCATTCTTTGAGCAATACATCTTAAGACACCACTGACTGCGCTTCTGGCCAAGATTTCTGCCTGGCATACAGCACCTCACAAAAAGTAGGAAAATGAGTAGTAAATGCAGACAAGAAATTAGGGAGGAGGAAAACCTACTGAACTGCAGGCAAACAGAGGCACATCTAGACAACTGCTAGACTGCACCATGGCCTCAGCTTTCTGCCTTTCTTACTGCTGGTCTCTACACATGAACGCTCTCTTTCCTATTCGTATTTTTATCGAATTCAAGTCTTCATATGTACTACCTCCTTCTGCATCATCAGCAATCTCTCTCAAATGAACTGAATCCCATCTTATCTCAGGGTCTTACCACTTTCAGGCTATAACTGCAAGAAACAGTTCTAACCATTGCATGGTTCTACATCTGCACATCTGCACACGAACTCTTGGTCCCACTGAAACCTGGGTAAAGTTTCGGTATTTTTGTTATGGTGATCATCACTACAACTCCCACCCCAAATTGCTCTATACAATGGACAGATTGATTACACTGTGCATCATCCCATAATCCAGGGAAAAGTCATTGTTTGCAGCAGCACTTGTAACAGCAACATTTTTCAATTAATAAATAAATACTTCATCTAGTCCCGCCATTTCAAAGTTTAGAGAGATCTGTTGACCAAACACTAATTTTTATCTGTATTATTTTTGTTGGCATTTTTCTGCAAGAAGCCATTAACTTGAGGCAGGTATTTGAAAACAAGGAGCATCAAGGCAATTTCCTGTTATTAGTCATTTCATGATGACTTTTTTAAAGCTATTACAAATGCTACGAGTCGAAAGGCAAATTTACTGTAGATTTATAATGCTCTTTGCATGAATCGAGAACTTGTTAAACTGGGAGAGGCTTTCTTTACAAGTTTAATCTATGTAATGAAGAGAAAAAAATGGGGCCTGAGATTCAAGAAATGCTTGTGGTCAAAATGTAATCAGCTAAGAGGCTATCTCAGAGAAAAAAAAATCCAACACTGCTCAAGTTTACAACTGAACTACATTTTCCCAGCACTGTCATTACATTACCCCTTCACTTGTGAAATTACTATTCTGTAGTAAACAGAAATACAGGAAGCCAGCCATGCTTATGGATTTTCCCTAAAAAGCCACTAGCTTGAGATGGAAAACACAATTATTGTTTCTTTTCAGTACTTTCTATTTAATTTTCAACACCTCAGCTGAAAGAATCCCACTATCTGCATACACTGTAGTAATATCTTTCAAAGCAGAGGAAGGAAGTTGCTAATTACATGCCGTGGGTGCTGACTGCTTGGCAGCAGAAAGGCAGTTTTATCTCCAGGCTTACAATAAACTGTTGTTATAAATATGTTTTGTTCCATGTTAATTAGAGTATCGAGACAATTGTCATCTTTGTACAATGATCAGATGGGCAGCTTTGGAATTCAAGAAGCTCAGGAATTCATTAGGTGTGTCTTTTCTAAGCTGCAAACCCACCCTCCACCACTCAAGTCATGCCATGTGAAATGTAAGACACATCCATTAATGAGGAGGACTGAAGATTTTCTGTTGCAATTTACCAGGAAATTTGCTTATGAAAAGAGAGAAAAGACTCTTCCTTCCCATTATATCAGGTTCAGAGGTTCCAAGTTAATAAATATGCAAAAAAAGAGCAGCATAGATTCAGAATATATTAATTTAAGTGAGCCATTTTAAATGTATGTCAATTTGAGTGAAAGCTCCTTTGCAATATTGAAATTGGCTATAGGAAAGTGATAATGGGCACGGAAGAAAATTAAAAAGAAACCAAGTCTCTATAGGCACAATCAACAATCTAAAGCATCTTTGCCCTTTTAAAAAAGTAATCTGTAATTAAAACTTTTGTTAAAAATTGATTTTAGGATATGTAATAAAATAGGGCTAAGAAAAACTTGCATAATTACCCTAAAATCAATTCATTTTCTCCACCAGTAACAAAGGAAAAGTTCGAAAACAGTCTTGTAATTTGCAAAGAGGGAAAACGTTAAACTGCTATACCCAGCATGTCAGTTGAGCAATAATCCAAATACTTCCCAAAGCAGAAAGTCATTCACAGTCAGCTGGAAAAATCATCATAATTTCATCTTTCCCTTAGCAGAAGTAACTCTGGAGAACATGGGTAATTCAGCTAATATTTTTTTACAACAGCAGCACGCTTCAGCACTGCCTTCAACTTCCTCATACCCTTGCCCTTGTTCTGTATAAATAAATCCCTCCAGCCTTCTGTGCTCCTGGAACACACAGCACCCAAAGCACAGCCCCACTTCCCTGTGGCAACAAGCAAAGAGCAATAACCAGAGCAGTTTGCACAGGAGTGGGAGATTATTCAGCATGCAAGGTAGCGCTGCAGGATCAATGACAGAACTGTCTGCTCCAAACTGCGAGCTCATCAGCTGGAAATCACTGAGGTGAGAAAGGACGTGGGTACCAGTCAAAGTTGGGGAATGTCTGTCAGCTGCCAAAGTGATGTGTCTGGAAAATACCGCAAGTGGTGCTTGGAGAGGAAAAGAAGAGGTGGAAATATGGAAGTGTTGATGCTACTTCATATGGCTGAGGTACACCCCCCACTTGGAAGGCTGGTTAAAGTTTGGGGAAAGTGATTCCAAGTGGAAGAGGTGGTGAGAAGTGCTGTTCCTGTGATCAGGTGAATACGCTGCCTGTCCCATGATACTCAAGGTGAAGGTTGAGAGGTGATGCTCAGTGCAACACCTGAGAGGGAGACATAAAATGCAGTGGTAACTAATAAGTTTTTAAGAAAAAGACATTTTTGGCATGATAACGATTGGGTAAAAATGGTGCAGAAATTCAGGATGGAAAATAGAAGAAGTTCTTAAATCACCAGAGTGAAGCAGACCCATTCTGTGTGCAGTGAGGGCAAAAGGCATAGTTAACTTTGAGATGGACCTTGAGTGACCATGACACGTTGCTCATCACAATGCTAGAGTGGCCTTGATGGCTTAAGAGCATCTTACTGATCAGTGACCTCAGATTTTTAGAGTGCTGGGAGATCAAACGCAACAAGAACACAAATAAATCCTCATCGTTAATGTTTATGTTGCTTTTGGCTGTTTCAGCTCTGGGATTTTGTTTGTCACACTGGGTGTTTCAAGCTGTCTGTAGGCACTAGAGAAGATGAGCACCTACACTCTGTTCACATGAATATGAACATCTCCTCACGAGTCATCATTTTTTAATGAAAGCCTGTACTCTGGAACACAAGATGTCAGCCTCCAGGGAAATGTATCAGGTTGTCATCTGTCCCACAAGTCAACAGGTAAAGAAAAAAAGGGGAAATTGTTTTCTTTCCTGCTAGAATTAATTTGAATACCTGATCTTTCTGCTTATTAATATTTCAGTTCTCCCCAAACGTGAAATGGATTGAAATATCAGATAAGGTGGTAGAACTCCTATGTTTGTCATATAGTATTTTGATTTAATAATAAAAATTACATCAATAGGTTGCCCATATGTAATCACGCACAATGCACCGAGATCTTAATTACCCTGTTCATCAATATTCATGAGAGCCCATATTATCCAGGGTATTAGCCTATATTGTTATATGTGATGCCACATGAATACCATATGGGAGAGGGATTTAAAAAAGGTTACAGGCTAATAAGAGCATTTTATTCCACTCAGAAAACTCAAGAGAAACAGTTCTTTTCAACGATCCAGAGACTGTAATTACATGCACAATGTTAAGTCACCTTAAAGGCAAATGCTAACCCTGAAGACACACTGAAGATTAAAATTAAAAGCTAAAACTTCCTATTGTTATTACTGCCCCACTGCACTAGATATTGTGCAAATATATGAAAAAGGTGACTCCCACCACACGGAGTTTAGTTCTACCTTTCAACCTGCTTGTTCTAGAGAAGAAATTGTAGTAGGTTTATACCAGCAGCCGGTGGTCATAAAATAGCAGTGAATTATAATGCTTTATAATGCCACAAATTTTGTATGTAATTCCCTGTGAAGTTTCCTAGGAGCTGTGCCTAGAAAATGCTGCTTTGGCATGTCAGCCTTACCACTTAATTTCATTTACCCGTTGTGTGCCACAGCCCTTGCACATCATGCCTGCTCCTGGGCCATGAACTTCACAGGCCAGGGCACAGAGGCAGCTGGACAACTCAGGGGACTCACGTGAAACCTGGACGCAGCTCCCTGCCCGTTACTTGCTCCTGAAGTGTCACATGCACTTGGGATTATATGATGTGTGAACAGTAAGGATGCTCCTGCCATCCTTCAGTGCAGCAGAGGGAGCACAGCCTGGATCTCTGGCATGACAACACCACTGTGATTCTGTAACAACTCATCTTACAACACGATTTGTAACTATCTCCGCAGTGTCTGAAGGCTTGACTCTGCACACGACTCCTGTGGATTGTACACTGGATTGTACCCCCAGGAGCTGTCTCTGGGGCAGTTCAGGCTCAGAGGCCTGGCAGCAGGAGGCTCTGGGAAGGCTGAGCCACACTGAGGTCGAAGAGAAGGCCCAAGTTCACCAGGAGCGAGCACCACAGCCAGAAAAGAACTTCAGAGCTCCATTTCTGCTGAGGAGCTCCCTCCTCAGTCCACTTTTGTGTCTGGTGATTTTCACTGACAGGCACTATCAGACCTTCCCAATCTGTACAGGGCACTGTTAATTCTTTGTCTAGAATTAGTATTTTGCTCCTCTAAACACTATTTGCTGTTTGAAGCAGACTGCAGCCTGATGGACGTGCGTGTTTTGCCTGTAGCAAAGCAGCATTCTCCTTTATCCTGACACTGCAATGTTTTTCCTCTTTGACATAAACAGTGTCCAAAGCACTCTAATCCCCTCCATGTCCAGTACAAATAGAACAAACAAGGAATGATTTATGCACGCTTGACTGTGCTCCTTATCTTATTAGATGAAGATGAATTACTGTGCTGGACAGGGACACATTCTCTTGAAGAACCCATCTTTGTAGATTCTGGTGCTCAATTGTATATCTTGTTCAAATGTATTTTAGCATGCTATTGCCATTTTCCACTTGGTGATGCCACACACACAGCAGAGGGGCCCTGGAGGAGTACTGAGGGAGGTTCCCTTGCTAGCAGACTGCCATAGCTGCAAGATACAGCTCCCAGCCTATCACTTCCAAATGATTCTCCTCTTGTGTTCTAGGATAGATGTCATTTCCCAACTTCTGCCAGATGCTCATAATGTTATTTAAGCAAAAGTATGAATCCTCTCCCTCTTTCCTTCCATCATCTCATCAAATGTACTGCTCTGTCTGCCCTTGCAGCCACTTCTGAGACAAGTCTGTCCGTTTATACACAGAGCAAGAATTTAACTTTGTTGACACTAGACGGAAAGCTGAGGATCTGCATCTTGTGAGAAGTTTTATACAGAGCTATGGTATGGAAGTGATGCTTTCTTCTAGGGAAAAACCTGTTTGAAAAAACATGACTTGTTGATATATGTTCACTTTCTCTCAGAAAGGGCCCAATTCAGTTTGTCCTTAAGTCACTGGACAGGTACATTAGCCATTGCTCAAACCAACAAGGCAGTAAATTAATCAACAGATAAGGTAATTTCCCCCATTCTCCTTTCATTTTCTTCAGCTTTCAGTATGAACTGATCAAACTCAAATTTCATTTCTCTCCTCCCACAGTACCTTACTCTCTACCCGTGAATAAAATCCATTTTCGAGCTCCTTCTTTTGAAGGCAACACAGTGAGAGCACTCACGTGAGACAAGCTGCATCGCCGTTTTTAATAAATCAGTCTTTACAAAAGCATTTCTAGAACTCCTCTTCTAGAACTGGCAGAATAATGAAGAATGTCCCTACCACTTCGTCTCAGACCAGACTATTGAAATACTTTGCAACAGTTTAATTTCTCTGCAAAGTTTTTTAATGATAGTCTATGTTCTTATTTTACTCAGGACGGCTTCCCTTGCAAGAGGGAATACCCAGTGATTTCAGGGCCACAGCCATTGGGTAGCTGCTCAGTGGCTGCATCCCAGCTAAGATAGCTGACAAAACCACCTGTGGTGGTGCTTGGTGCTTTCCTTGCTGAAGGCATCCACTGGGCACTGAACTGAAAACTCTCACTTCACAAAAGCCACTGAATAGCAACTAAGAAAGGTTTATTATTAATTCCTTCTGCATACAAAGCTATCACTGACCTTAGTGAATTCTTTGCATTATAGGACAGGTCTCAGATCACAGTGGTGATTTTCAACTGGTGTGGACAGGAGCCAGCTTGAAACATCAGCTCTAGCAGCAAAAAGCTCTGTGAGTGTAATGATGCCCTTAAGGACACCAAGTTGTATAGGTTTTTCCTTTAAAAATAATGAATCACATCCCTTTTCCCATCCTTCAAATCAAAAGAATAACACTTTTCCATATAATTGTGCGGCTGCATTCCAACATGGTTTAACAAGTGTGATGACAACCCCTGTATGCTTTGAAAGACTATTGCACAGAAAATGTCCCCCTGTTCTGCAGTAGACATTCCCCAGCGCAACATTTCTTCTTTCAGCCTTAATTGAATTTTGCAGCATTTGCTCCTACATGTTGTTGTCCACATAAGCTTTTCCTTTCTCTCGCTCTCTCTCCTTTTTGTTTTTTTTTTTTTTTAATTAGATGTGCCATTTACAATACGCCTTCTACCAGGTCAAAGAATAGAAGAACAGAAATCCAACTTTACATAACAGCCGGCAATTCAAATTGTTCAATCAAGCCAAGAGTCAGTATAATGCAATGTTAATTTTTGTAGGGTAGACAGAATATGAAATATTTTTATATCCCTAGTCATTAACAGAGTACATTAGGTTTATATTTTGAAATCAGATTGTTACCAAGAGCTTTGTGTTAAACACTCTTTTATGAAGCCAAGAAAGGAAAAATCTGGGACTTACTGAGGAGTTGGGAAATTGTCACCATGTTGAACACTCAGTTACTCCTGCCCTGAATTGGCAGCTTGGGTACTATTCTTATAGGAGAACTGGGAGAAACTCTATCACATGAACCTTCCTGCCATCTCATGCTCAGATGGTTGAGGACAAAATAGGTATTTAAATTATAGTGCCTGTTCAGTTAAACTCATTTCTTTCACTGCTGACCAGGAGCAGTAGGATTTCAGCAATCATCTCTCCTCTTTTGCTACTTGTAATTATACGTTTTCTGAACTGCCACTGGTACTTTATTGTGCACAAGAGGGGGAAGTGCTCTATCAGCTGGAGTTCTGGGTATACTCAAACTGTGTGTGAGCTCTCCAGTGGGGGTCCAGAGATCATTCAATGCTCAGTGACAATACAAGAACTCAGCTTTACTCGCTTACCTCTTCCAGCTGTGCACAGTCTCATAGGTGTAGACATGATGGAAAACGTAAAGCACAAGAAAAAGGACACAAATCAGAAAGGCCTCTGTGCTTGCAATGAGTTTTTGAAGTCCCAGTGTCTGATACTATTGTGCCCTTTCCTGTTGAGCTAAGAACAAACTGCACATACAACCAACCCTATGGCAATCTGCATGCATGTGTTTATTGCTAACTTTCAGCTATGTAATCTGTTATTCAGAAACAAGTCCTATTTCCTGGAAAACGTCCTCAGATCCTTCCTCAACTCTTTTGTCTCCATGGCTCATCAATTAGCCTCTCATGAATGAGATTAAGGACTTCTACACTTTATCAAAAACCACATGACCGTTTCTTTGATCCCATTACAAGACAGCAACATTACTGCTATAAAGTGTCTGTTAAAAATGCCCCTTCTGTGTGCTTCATAATGTGCACAAAATTCATCTGAGTTACTGGCATCTCACTTAATCAAAGTGAATAAAAACATCAGCATCATGTTTTTCACAAAGTTTACATTTAGCTGTCACCCACACTTCCTGATAATAATGAGCTCCCCCTGCCCCAACTTCCACAACTTTTATCCTTTTTTTTTTGGCTTTTAAACAGTGTAAGGCACACAAAAAAGACAACCTGGTCTGTCAAGTGGCTGAAAAACATCTACTAAACCTTATCCAAATATTCCTACATAATGAAAGTTCTCCTGTACTCCAATCAGTCCATGAGACTGAAGTTCAAGTCTTAGAGGCTCATTTTCAATATCTCCTCAAGCAGCAGAAATCCAGGAAGAGATTTCTTTTGAGAATGAGCAGCGCCTGTGTCCATGTTATTGCTGAATTTCATTTACCTCTATGAGAAGTAACTGTTTTCCTTTCTGGGAACTGCAAATAGCAGACTGTATTAGTACATTTTCTATTCCTCTTTTAAATTAAGGCAAAGACTCAAAAATATGAAGCTTGGACACAGATGTAAAGGGTCATAAACTGACAAGGGTAAGCAAAGTCCAGAACAGTGGGAATCCAGTGACAGTGCATCTGTTCAGTGAAACTGGACTGCACTGCTGGGACAGGCTGGATGAAGGGATTGAAGTGGATAATCTTGAACTAGGGGAATCCGTAATGAGCCCAGTGAGCTGTAAGAAGATAGATAAAAAATGTGCTGGATGGAAATGTTACAGCTCTCTTTCCGTCTGTCACACCTGGTCCCCCAGTTAGGTACCTTAATCTTTGCTGCCTCCTCCTGTTCTTTGCCACACCAATGATCCCACCTGAGACAGCCCTGTATGCAGAGTCCAAGGGAGCACAGGCAGTGGGCACGCACTGAAATGCAGGAGGTGCCTTCATGTTTCACTGGGGAGATGACCGAGCACTGGCACAGGCTGCCTGGCTAGGCTGTGCAATCTCCATCCCTGGAGCTCTACAAAAGCTGTTAGGAATGTTCCTAGGCTGCCTGCTGTGGGTGACACAGCTGGAGCAAGGGGCTGGATGAGATGACGCCCAGAGAGCCTCAGCCATTCGGTCATTCTGTGACCCCAAAGGATTTCACTCTACATTTGCTGCTGCCGTGTGGGTCTTGTGTCACAAATGCCTTAAACTCAACTTTTGCACATTCTCAAAAGTCACTGGTGAGATAGTTGTTTCACTTGCTTGACTTCCTTGAGGACAAATTAGATTCTCCTCATATATGCTTTACCTTTTCTTACATTATTATCTTGCTCCTATAGACCTTGTTCAATGAGGCAAAAACCCTGTGATTTTAATGACAATACTGCCATAGTTACTGCAGTATTGTACCCTAGAAAATCACCTAACTTTTCTCTTCTTTTTTTCTAATTGCCATTTTAAAGGCAAATTACCTGTGGTGCTTCCTGCAGTATATTTGTGCTTCAGAGTGCAGGAACACACAATTCACAGATCTCTGGCTGTAAAAGCCCTTCACCCTGCTGATAGCTGATATGATTAAAACCCAAGCCCTGGCAGTCCTAACTCACACTTGAATTTAGCCTGGTGCTTTGTGAGCAGCCATCCAGTCTCTCTGCTCTCAGGTCCGACTGGAGGAGCCTCTGCTGTGCCAGCTTGACAGCTCTAGCCAACCTTGGCAGCCTCTAAGTTTTAAAAGCTGCTTTGCTTTAAAAGTGCTCTGTGATGCTGGGACCAGAACAAGTACAAAATATGTTACCATCAGATATACAAACAAATCTCTGGGCTCAGGAGATGTTCTTACAAGAATGTTCTGCTCTGCTTGGTTCAGTCTTCTTGGTCTGGAACTTTTAGACTGTACCAGAATTGGAAATAATTCAAAAGCTGGAAAAATAAATCTCTTTTCAGAGATACTTGCCGTCATTTTCAAAGAAACCTTAATTAGTTTTCTCTCCCTGTGACCAAAAAGCATGTCTTTTCTATTGTCAGACTGGATGAATTATGAAACTTAAGCACAAGTACGTGTCGTGATGCTAATGAAGCTTTGCCTTAGTTTCAATCCCCTCTATGAAGAAGCAATCAGATTAAATCACACACAGTAAAACCTAAAAAAACAAAACCAGCCCAAAATCCTATTTTATCTAAATTTTGAAGAATTTAAGGAAAGAGTAAAAAAGGAAGAGATTTTTTTACTTCCTCTTGACCTCTAAAACACATAAATAAAAATATGTGAATAATATCTAACTTGAAGCTGATCACTCTTTTCTTCTGGTTGATACTTGACTTACCCTCAAGAAGAACAGCTGGAAGAACAGTCCACTACAAAAAAGAAAATTACTACAAAGTCCATGGTTTTGTTTTGATGAATACTTAAGAGAGTCTTTGTTCATGTTCATGGAACTATGTATCTCCTTAAAAATAACTTATTTCATGTCACTGTTTTTGGGGAATATATGGGGATGCAGCTGTGAAAAAACTCCTGCTTTCTCTAAGCCAGTTTGAGATAATTAACTAAAGGCCAAATAGCTATTTCTATTGTTTTTATTTTTAATATAAGAAGAGGGATGTGCTTTTGTCTTAAGAACCAGAGGACAGGTTTAAGTCTGAATCTGAGATACACAACTCAGAGATAAGGGCAGTAGAGAAAGCTTTAGGAAACATAACCTTTGTATATCCATGTACTTTCATGCCATGCACAGAATTGAAGTAATTTTTTATATTCATATATGGTAAATACATGAATGGTGATATTTCCTTTACTGCCCAGCATTCTACCTTTCCAGCTTGACAGAATGCTAGGGTGGGTTCCCTCTAGGAGCAAGTGGAGATGGTGTCTAAATTGCTCTGAATGGGTAGAGAGGGAAAAAGGGAGAGGAATAGCACCTGCAAACTTCATGAAGATAATAAATGTGGGAAGTGATTTAGGCAAATAGTCAGGGTTGTGGGTTTTTTACTCCAAGCTAGGAAGTACCTCCTACAGGCTGCAAGAACAACACAGAGGCACTTAGCAGGAAACAGAAGAACAGAACGTGTGACCATTGAAATGAAGTTGTGTGTGGATGCCTTGTTTTTTCTTACCCCTACTGAATATGACAGCAAACCTTCTGTAACAGCAAGCTGATGAAATGCTTGTGTTTGAACTCGTAACAAGGCTGGAGTTAACAAAACATCTTGGTGTAGAAATGTTTGAACGTTTTATCCTAATATTTATTGCCAAAATTATTGCCAGTAGGCCCTTGACATTGAACCTCTTCACTCTGTTAACTGCTTGACAAACATGGAACAAAACCAACGGTGTCTGGTGAAGAATGCAAATATCAGGGAAGAGATAAATACAGACACACCAAGGGCAGGCAAAGAAGCCTGTCTGAAGTCATTCTAATGCTTCCAAGCAGTGCAAGGAGAATGAGGACAAAACAACTGAAGGGGATGAAATAGGAGGATCAGAGAAGCTGGAGGAGTCTGGGTTAAGGAAGTTAAGGTGAAGATCAGTGGGATTCTGAAGAGCAGTGAGAAGCTGGACAGAACTTATGAATATGGAAGGGATCTCAGTAACGCCCTCCTTGCTCACTAAACCAGTCAGAAATTAAGATGCTCTGACATATATGGACATTTATCTCCTTCCACTGTTCTCATTAAAACTGGTCTACAGTTACTTGTAGCTTTGCAATGTGTTGAAATGAAGAAGGAAAAAAAGTACTTTTGAGAGCAGTTAATTTGGAATTAAATTAGTTTCTTCACAGATCAGAAGATATGTACATAGCAGAACCTCATTGATTTATACCAGCATGTAAAAAAGAGCAAAGGACAGTGAGACATCCCTCCTCACAGAATTGCAAAGCTACACCCTAATCAAAAGCAATCAAAGCAAGAGAAAAAATAATATGAAAACAATTCTGTTCTGAAGGATCTTTTTAAAAAGACTTTTTTAAAGGAAGGTAGAAATAAAACAGTTTGGTGTTCCAAAAAACAGTTTTCGATACAGCCATCATTCAAGAAAGCAGGCATTTTTCAACTGACTTCAGCAAGGGTCTTTCAAACCTAGAAGGTACCTACTGTATCGTACTCTCTGCAAATAGAGTGAATTCATAAGGAAAGCACAGTTTGGGGAAAATCAAAGTGATTGTGATTCAATGAGGGAAAAGAGGAGAGAGGTAAATGTATGCATCTGGCCTGACATATGTTTTGGCTCAGCTCTGTGAAAGGAAAAAGATACATCCTGTAAAGAAACGTCACAAAGAACAAGTGATAAATAATGAATAAAGATTCTGCTTTGTTTGTTTATAGAATATCAAGAGCATCCTGCTAGGTGCATTTTCAATTATCATTCATTCTGCACAGCCCCACTGTGATTGCTTTAACCTTGATTTTAAGACAGCAGTAACAGTAATGTGCAAACATATTGGTACAGCCATGGTAGCAAGGCAAGAATGGTGAAAAGTGTATTTATAAAGCAGTAAAATCACATTAAAACTGCTACGCAATAAAAACTACATCGTAGAAGCATCTGGGAAAAGGGTATTCACAAACCAATAATATCCTATTAAAACTAATGTGCAATAAAAGCAGATCGCAGCAGAATTTCTAACAGTTGTCAGGAGCAGGGCTCTGGAAATGGGTTTTTAACCTTTCCCAGTATGCTGGCTTCAACTCAGCTCTTGGGGCACTGCTCAGGAGGCACTCAGGACACAGCTTGGGTTAAGTAAGGAGGTTTTCATCCCCATTGATCAAACAAACTCACAAATCTGGTGAGTTAACCAATTATGTAGCAAGTAACTTTACTAAAAAGTACACTTGAACCTAATTAAACTACCCTGATGAATAAAAGAATAAAAAGATGGGTCTGCCTCAAAATAAATGTTTTCAAATAGCACATGGCTGTATTTTCACTAATATTATGCTCCTGCACCCAAGCTGCAGTGAGAACAACTGCATTTGAGAATAAATAATGAGATATTTTTGAATAACTGATTTTTCCTACAATTTGAACCACCTTTGCTGAATCTCCCATTTTTCCCTATGGAAGCTGTAACCTAACATCCACCCAAGTTCATTGCAATTTTTTGCATGTCAGTGAGCAAATGTCAAACTCCCCACTGTGCTCAGGTACTGTTACACTAAGGGAACCCAGAAAAGCAAGAAAAATTAAAAGTAAACACTGGAAAGTAAAATTAATGTTTGTCAGGGCTACAGTGGCTTAAATACAGAGGCTACTCTGCAGCTGTAAACAAACCTTCCTCAAGGTAAGCTGCACACACAAATGTGCTCAGGAGACAAAAAACAGCCAGCAAAGAGAAATGTGGTGCAAGTATGACTCTTCGGCGATACAGTGGAAGCTGCTGGGAGACCAAGCAGGTATCAGATGAATTATTTCATCAGGGACAACATTCCATGGCCAGCCACCTCTCCTGTGTCTGTAGAGGACTCTGAGGGTGCTGACGATCACCCTCAGGACATGTGACAGACATGGGGCTCAGAGCCACCCCTGCTGAGTGACACCAGCACGAGAGCAGGGTCTGACCGTGTGCTGCTGCCCTTGAGGGGATCAGGAAGGGCTCTTCACCTTCTGCCTCCCACAGAAACAAATGCAT
>JAKEPQ010000624.1:0-94277 GCA_024500445.1 Entomyzon cyanotis | reverse complement strand
GTCCTGTGCTCTGCACAACAAGGGGGAGTTTTTCTCAAAGGCTCTCAGAATCCCAGGTAACAAATGGTTTTTCCTCTTCACCTAAGGAGACTTTTGCCAGACTTGTGCTACTGCAGATGCATGACACTCCTTGTTCTACTGGAATTAATAACTACTGGGGACTATTTACCCTTACTTAAAGCCTTAGCCCAAACCAAACCCTGGAAATCCACATGCACTCAGTATGCCATTATAAGATCCTTCACTTAATTCTTTACCAGAAACTCATCTCATGTACATCACACATGTGAATGTGCTGGCCTCATGTTTTAAACATCTCAAAAAGCCAATTAGGCTTGTCACTGATCCCAGTGTTTCTTTCTTTTACATTAAGGTTTCTTTATAAGTTGAGATCCCTATATGGGATATGTCTCCAACAAAAATAGCATAAAAACAAAGAGCTGAATTTTATTCCTCTTGTATAATGAGCTTCCAGTATGGCACTTACAAAGACTCTGTTCTCATGTAAAGTAAGCAGGAGGGATTAAAAGAGCAAGGGCTGTATTTCACATTCACTTATCAGCTATGGCTCACAGCTCTTCCATGAACTGTATTATCTCATTAAAAATCCACTCAATGTCATGTTGCTCAGTCAGGATATACAGGGAGATGCTGTCCTGTTCTGCAAGTGACAGGCATCACAAGAAATGTAGTGGGCTGAGTGACACGAGTGGGGAAGCATAAATTCATAGCAGCCCAATGCAACGGAAAAATATTCTTCCTGTGTGATTCCATTTATTTTGGCAGAGATTTAGATCCAAGTTCTTGGGACAAAAGTTTGGTTTGGTGTCATTTTTTTTTTCCCCACTGTGAAACAATCCAACAAAAAAAGCATAAACTGGGGAGCAGACAGGTCTTTTTTCACTGCAGGATAAGAACTGAGCACAAGTTAGAGATAAGGACACACAACTCTCTAAAGTCTGACCTTGAACTTCCTGAGGATTAACATCTCTGCCAAGCTTAGCACAACAGGCTCCCTGGAATAACTTGGACTGTGGCAGCCCCATTTAAAAAAGCAAAAAAAGTTAAACGTTTACATATTCATTTATTCTGCACTTTGTAAACTTAAGAACTCAAGTCATGGATGAAATTTAAATCACTTTTTACTTCATCTGAAAGAGATTGCCAATGTCTAAGGAAGGCTTTTCTTGAGGAAAAGAAGTACATTTTGGGTGTTTGGGGACAGCAGATTTTTATTTGGGCAGGTTGCTGATGTCTCCTTTTACCTAGACGTGAAGGTGCTTCCCACTGAAGCCACAGGTGACCAGGACACAGAGAAGCTCAGAGTCCAATGTGAAGCATGTGCCCAAGTGCTCCCTGAACTGATGCCTTTGAACAGCCTTGGGCTCAGGACACATGCCCTGTTACCAAAAGGGCTGCAAATTAAGAGCTGGGATAACATTTGAGCGCTTCTTTAACTCCATCTGTGACCAGATTTTTTCCCCACCAGGGAGCAGGGAGTTTATTGGTATAAAAGGATGGATCTGGCATTTGCACATTCAGCCCCTTCTACTGACTCAGGGCATGACTGCCTCTGTCCTACATGAGAATACTGGTGATTGCAATTCTTTACTATTGAGATGATTTCTAGTTTGTAACAGGAGAAGTTTTTTACTACAGAATGTGAAGTGGGGAGGAAAGAGGAAGTTTTCCATCAGAAGACAAAGACAAACGATTGCTCTCGTCCCAGACTGAAGTACTAACTGGATACATTTGAAAGCAATGCAGTTCAGGCCTCTATTTTTCTTAATTATTCCCCTTCTTGTAAGAAAATCACAATGATTTGATTAAAATTAATAATTAGGAAAGCTGCTGTTGCGTTTCACATCATGAGAAATTAATCTCTATTTTCATCACCCAGCAGGGTGAAACTCAGGGCTGCAAAAACCAGAGTGAGGATTTCCAGGCACTACAAAAAGCCAACCTCAACCTGCTGCTGCCATCAGTCAGCTGCAACACCTAAACCCTGCACCAGTTCTCTGGCCAGGGAATGACTGGATTTGGAACACAATGCATCCTAAAATCCCCTCTTCCTATATCCATATCATACTGTTGCTGCTTTACTGTTGCTGTCTAACTCTTTGACTAGCCTCACCTCAGGGTCTCTTTAATCACTACCATTTCCAATTTTCTCTTGCTCATTGAGCAAGTGTGCTCAGGAATAATTTCCCCAGGGGAGATCTCTGCATTTTTTTTCCCAGGTTGATTCTCATTTTGCATTTCCAGTGCATATACTTTTCTCACTAGGCACTATTTTGTTCTTTTATGTCTCTATTCCTGTAGTGTTTATAGTACCTGTCACCTCAGTACCACCTACAAATTTTATTAATGCTCTTTTTCCCCTTCTCCAAAATGCAGCTTTTTCTCAGTATTTATGATGAAGCATCCTACTATACCCATCGCTGCCCACACAATAACAAGATCTCTTAAAACAATGACTTAAAGAAGCCATTTTGTTTAATTGGAAAAATATCTCATTTATTTCCTTTACAGAGTCGTTTAAGCTTGTCTGGTTCATAAATCTGAAAAGTTTACAACTGAAAAATAGCACTATAATTCAATATTGTGAAGTCTGAAAAACAGAAACTGGTCCACACTTGTACCTGGGTGGATAAAATACGCTCGTTTGTCCCTAGCCAGGCTCAGACACCCACATCAATGGCAATGAAAAGCCTACATCTGACTACTTTTCTCTAACCATGGATATTAAACAGGCCACATCATAACTGTATTTTCTACCCAGCTGACCTTTGCAGCCTACTGATATATTCCTCCTCTTGACAGTGCCTGACCCATACCTATGTTTTTCCATTATGAGATGATTACAAACCATGTTTTTCTTACAATCCTCCTGAAAATGTTCATATTGAACAACAGCACAGAACAATCATTAAAATCCATGCTAGGAGAATCAAGAGGCTTTATTTTGCTCTGATTGTAGAAGAAATTGCTATGGTTTGGCAAGCTGCTTCTTATGTAAATACTTTCTTTTCTCATCACCAATACAATGTCACAGTTATTTAGGTGTTTGCTACTATGCCAGGAGAAAAGCATATTTTGGTTGCACTTCAGAGACTGACAAGGATTATTTTTAAATTGGTAAACAGTACAGTAGAGTGGCTACAAAGTAAAGACCTGGAAAGGAGGAAGAGAAAAGTCAGGTCTTTAGAGAGGTCCAGCTGGGGCTGTGGGGAGATGCCCTGAAATTTTTCCCTCCATTGATTTCAAAACAGACAGGAATATCCAGAAGAAAATTACTTATTCAACATCCCTGCAGCAACAGGGAGCTGGTTGCTACAAAAAGGGCAGTGGAAACCTGAGAAATATGGAAAGTATTGAAACAAAAAGAGCTTTTAGGGAGGTGCTGCAGAAAGGCGGCCTTGCAACGTAATATTGCCTCTCTGTTACAGGTTTTAAAAATTAACAGGGCAAGTTACAGCCTACCAGACACTCTGTAGGTAGACAGCACCCTACAGTATCCTGTAAATATCAGTTTATTCCAAGGAATAAATGTCCTGAGAAACGCTACTCTAGAGCACAGAGACCCCTGTGGAAGCACAACTAAATCAGAATTACAGTAATTAAGCTTTGTAGCCATAAGGGGGGGGGCTATTTTTGTAAGGTCACTGCAGATAAAGAGAGACAATAGCTTAGAAATGTTGTGCAGCTGTGGAAAAAACATTCCTACACTCTGTCAGCTGTAGTTTTCTACAGACATGGCACAGTTGAAAAGTTCCAACCTTGAGTGGAAGCTAGCTGAGTGCTTTTCCATGTGCTTCCTGGATAGAAGATGACAAAGAAAGCAGTGAGAGTTGCAGAACGAACTGATCTCTTGTAACAAAATTCTGCCTGATAGAGACAGAGAACAAACCATCTCTGGGTGTTCAGTCAACATTATTAGTTAGGTGTAAGACCTGCTGCCAGCAACATCACAAAGCTCCCTAGGGGAAAATCCCTTCAGTTGTGTCACAGGCCATGACAACCAAAGGAGTTAAGGACACCTCACCCCCCTGGACATGACGGTGAACCTGGCATATTCTCAGAACAAAACCTGATTTCTATCCTTCCTCTTTGGCCAAATTTCTTCAAAAGGCTTTGTCAATTGCATAGCAAAAGCAGGTTCTATTGCAGTAGAAGTTTAGAGAAGCAGAAATGTTGTGTACCCAGCAAACACAGCAGTGCTATACAAACCCAAGCAAACCAGCCAAGGCAAAGCCTGCACAGGTACAGTAAGCAGTGTTTACCAGCCCATAGAGGTCAGGGAAGTGCAGATGAGCTCCAAGTGCCTTTCCCCTGGCTCTGCTATCACAGGAGAGTCTCACCATCTGTCTTCCCATGACAGGTGTGAATATATGAAGTCAGCTGGCAAGCTTCTGATGAAATTAATGGGCTGTTTTATTCTGCTTCACGTGACCCAGAGCAATGTGGCTCCATGTACTGAATTACAAGTATGACCATAAAAGTTAGAGAGCATATTTCATTGTCTGAAACTTCTTTATTGCAACAGATCTACTGGTTTACAACCATGGCTTTATAGTCACTATTATTCACGTCTCCTGTCCTGTGCAACTTTATTCTCCTGGAATAACAAGGACTCTTAATCTTTCTATTGATAGACTTAAATGAGGAATCTCTTATCCCATGAAGGTAAGCAGGAACCCAATTATCCACTGCTTGCCTCTGTGAGTGGGTAATAGGATAACACCAGAGCTCTCTGAAATGTTCAGATAACACTTTACTAGTACTTTCCTAGGCAAAGCAGTGTGAAAAGAAGCAATGCAACTGAGGCTGAGAGAGCAAACCTTTCAAAAAATCAGATGCCTTAAATTTAGGATTAAATTCAGAATTAGGTGCCCAACAGAGTCACCTGATGATCCCATTTCAGCATTTTCTAAACCAGGCTGCTCATTTACGTGTCTGATGGTTTCTGTTTGGATTTTGTCACGTAGTTTGATGGCCTGTAAGGTGGTTTTCCATTAAAACTGAATTACCTCCCTGAACAAATAGTCACATTTCCAAACTCAAAATTGGTTTTCAGCCGTTTAGACAAATGCTTATATATCGTGTTTGCCAATTGTGTGCACATTAGGCTTAGTAAACTCATTCAGTACACAGTATGAAGAACAGAAGCCAAAGGATGCAAACACAGGAAGACAGAATTTGTAACCCGCAAGTAAAACATCCCTTCCGTGCTAGTCTGTATTTACACCCAATACTGGATCTTACATAATATCTTCAAAAAACTCATGTCCACCTTAAACATATGTAAAAATTTGTCTGTGTAAGTTTAGTAAAAATGGAACTGTGTATTTGTGCGTTTATTTCCCCGTTCCTGGCCTCTTCCATGGGTATGAAAGTCAAAGGGGTTACCCATCATCGCTCTACTGATTTCAGTAGTGCTGCTGATTTGTGCCTCAGCTTGTAAGAATAATCACAACAATATTCCTTAAGAAGTTTCCTCACTGTTAAATGTATTAAGCTTGGATTAAGCTATCGGTTTATATTTCAACAATAAATTCATTTCAGTTTAAACTTCAGAGGCAAATAAGAACTAATTTTATTTTATGAAAGGAAAACCTCTAACACCATTTAAAATCCAGACTTAATTTGCTTTTGATATATTAAACATGGATCTTGTTCACATTTTAATTTGGACTGTGCTAACTTAATGAAATTGCATTAGATGCAACGGGGAAAATGCTCTTCTGAGTGTGAATTATTGTAATGGTATTTGCTTTTATTTGCTAAAAATGAAAGAAAGAAAGAAAGAATCAATCACAAAACACTACACTGATTTGCAGATACCCTCACAATTCAGTAGCCTGATGAAATCTCATGAAAATCAAGAGGGGTGTCTTGGCCAAGAAGGCACCACTGATTTCCCTCTGCTTTGGAGAATTGCTTTCTGCATTTGAATGCTGCCCCCACACTCCTAATGCACATTTACATTTCTGAGAAAAAAATCTCTGAGCACTGAAGTGAGTTTCCCATGAAAATTATTGCTTTAAAAGGAAAATGTGCTATCTCATGTTTTCTGGCAAATGGGGTCTCCAGCCCACCCACCCTCTCTCCTTTCTCCAGCCATAATCCTTTGGACCATATTTTTCTCTTCCCACATGTTCTGCACTAAAACTGGTGATACTGTTCCCAATTCACTACCATGGAAACCTAACATTTTTTGCTTTTTCAATCTCCTGTCATGGCCCTTAGCTAAGACTAAGTGAGCTGCAGGGTGCCAATCACTTGGAATACAGTCTTGCTATTGACAATAACTGAGGTTAAAAAAAAAAAAAAAAATTTACATTTGTTACCCACTTTTAGAAGTATACTAGTATGTGTGATGTTTATCCTGGAAAAAGACTCCGGTTCGGTCACTGCACTGAATCATGCCCTACAAGAAAGGGGCACATCAACATCAGATGATGCAGGCAGAGCCTGGAATCCATTGCTGGGCCTTTGACTAGTGCAGCTGGCCCACAGCAAGGCTCTGAGCTGGGCAAGATGCTTGGCTGGAGGTACTCAGAGGGAAAAGAAAAGGTGGTGACAGCGAGGCTGGCTTCAAATGACTGTACAGGGTAGCATTCACCTCAGGAACACTCGTCCCTGGGCCGTGGAAGAGATGCCACAGAACTCACCGAGCAATGCTAAATTTGATATGTCAAAAGTGATGGGACAAGGATATAATTTTCCATCTAGTTCACACAAGGCAAGTGGGTCAATGACATTTTCCCCCATCTGTCTCTCTTTGCCTTACCTCCTGTAGTCCCTCTGCCAAATTTGCCTTGGGTTACAATCTGTGCAATCAACCTGGAAATCAAGATGGGAATGCTGGCAGCAAATAATCCCAACAGGATGAGGAAGACTGGATAAATGTTGTTGAGGAGTGGCAGGCACTACACAACATGGAGCTTGGCAAGATGGTGCAAGAGCTGCTGCTTAGACAGTCCATGCCCTACCTTTGGATTGCCTTTTGGAATGAGTGCCCAGCAACTCCCTGAGTAATTACTTGGCTCATTACCTTGCCTTCATGCTGCTACTGCTCACAGTATCAGCTGAGGCTGGCAACAAGAATGCTAACTGGGGCTAGTATTTTATGGGAGCTGCAGAAAACACCAGCTTTGAGATAACCTGGATTTCATCCCCCTGCTCCCTCTGTGCCTGGCAGTTAGGAAGCAGCAGGCACTCACCTGTAGGCCGTTAAATGTAACACAAGACTGGCTTCTCCAAGTACCTGAACAATTCTATCAATCAAAAATTCTGAAGTTATTTCCTTGAGGTAAATAAAGCCACTACAATGAGAACTTTTAGAAGTGATAGAGATAATAACTGAACTGATGACTAACGTGGCAGAGAGGGGGCTCTGCTTATGTGTGGAGCACTCTAACAGCTGCAACTGCTAATGTCCTGTTGTCCTAACTTAAAAGGCCATGGATTTTACAGACAGCAAAGCTCAAGACAAAATGGACAGAAATAAAACAAATGGTCTGTGAGAATCATCTGTTGTCTGTGAGTAAACGGCTGGCAGCAATTCCGTTTGCTTACAATCTTGACAAGCATCTCCCCCTCTGACAGAGTAACTAACGTGCCTTAGCAGTAGCTGCAGAAGTAGCCCAAAGTGATTAAATCTCACTCTTTCTTGCAGGAAATTGCCTGTGAGTCTTGTCTCACAGCTACATTATGTCTCATTATAAGCTCTGTCTTCTATATAGATTGGACTTCACTTTAAGAGTCCCACGGAGCATCTGCTGTTTAAGGTTTCCTACCAATCTGCTGCAGATACAGGAATATATTGTACATATATTACTGGAAATCTGAACAGCTTTAATCATGTCTCAGGAACAGTTGCTCTGTAAATGGAAATGTCTTTGTTTTTATTTGCATGTTTTCTTTACTGGAACCAAAGATGCTGAGAGCTTCTTTTTGTCACTTTGCTCTTGAAGGTGGAGGCATTTTCTTAATTCAGTGAAGGTAAACACCTCCAACCTAAGACAGCTGAAGAAATCCCCATTTTTTAAAGACAATACTAAAAAATAAAAGGGGACACAAACTGAAAACATCTAGTTAGTGTGCATCAAGTTTTCTAAGGTGACACAGGGGTCCATAACTCCTCAAAAAAATGGCAGCCCTTACATAGGCTGAAATAATGAACTTCTCTCAATTCTGAGAACGTATAAAATTTTTAAAAGTCTATTTTTTTCAGCAAAGCATAATCTAAAATTCCAGAAGTAAATATATAGACAACTTTAAAGCAGAAACCACTTGGAAAAACATTTTAAAACTTTTCCATATTTTACCACACCTTTTTCGGCCTTTTAAAATTCTTAACCTGTTCATCACAAGCTATTTAAACTGTCTTGCAGTGCTGGGCTGAAAAAGAGATCCCACCTTTCTGGAAGCCTCCTAAACAGACTGGGAATCTGATTCTGGACCAGGCTGCATGGGATGGGTCTTGCAGAAGAGGAAGGGTTCATGTCAGACAGGGTTTCCTTAGCTCACCACCTCCAACAGCCACTGCACAGTACTGAAACAGAAAGGATGCTGCTGCTGCCCTAGAAGAGATTTGGGAATTCAGGCTGCTCCTCAAGAGTACTTGGCAGGGCCACTTCTGCCTTGTGGTGTCAGCAACTATTAAGAGGGAAACTAACTGTCTCCAAGGTGGTGTGCCACAGGCACGTTGTAAAGGAGCTGCAACAACAGCCCTGAAATGGCCTTTTATGTGGCAATGGCACATTTTCAGTACCATGGAAAAGGCAGGGACTCTAACTCCCCCGTCAGCACTGGGCATTCCTGAACAGCCACCACAGTTAAATGAAGCTGCACCTGCTGGGCAGCTCTGTGATGCTCTTCTCCTAAAACACATCACTTGGGAATTGTGAGGAATTCCTGTAAATTGATACTACAAAAATGAGGTTTTAGAGAAGACTCCTAGATTAATAATAAACTTCTGCCTCAGACACTGAAAGCTTTAGTAAGCAGTTCTGTACTTGATTTTTACAGTACATTATTGAATGCAACCATTCATTACTCTTGTCTGTTTTCTAGACCTTGTAGTGCTTTGGACAGTACAAAGAAGATACCTAAATCTTCTCCTTCCCTTAAGAGAGATGAAATCTTTAGGTTTAACATTTCTCCCTAAGGAAGCCATCTGTAGAAAATGTCACGTTTTGGGGAACAGTGAGTGCTGCATCCCTTCAGCAACATATATTTACCCCTGAAAAACCCAGTTTATCCAAAATAACCATAACTGCTCAGGTGAAATATGCTACAGATGTTAAGAGGGATGAACACAACTGGATTTCACTTACTCACAGAGAAGTCCTTTAATTCTACATTATGCCTTAATCATAATCAAAATTAAGTTAAGAAAAGGAAAAATCAAAAGGAAGACCAAAGACCAGAGAGGAGAGGGCAGCATGGTGCAAAACCCATTGGCTCTGCTGCCTGCATGCAGAAGGTGCTGAACTCCATTCCTGTACCTGTCTGAAACCTCCCACTCCCTTCCCAGCCTTACCACGCCCAGGAGCAATCTGTAGTGCACTCCATGGAGTATTCAACATTCACAACTCTATTCTGCATTTCAGCAGAAACAAACAACTAAGTAGACCCCCAGTGCTCCATTAGGCATCCCTGCTACTCCTTGTACAAGCCAGCTCTGGGAAATTCTGGTCCCAGTTCTCCTCCTAGGCCCAGCCAAGGACAGGAACTTTCTTAAACAAAGTAAAGTAGAACAGACAAAACCGGGAAAAAGAGAAAAGGGAAAGAAAAAAAAGTATTTTTTGGAACTTTTCAAAGCTTTTATTTCTGAGCAATAAAAAGAGAGTGAAATAAACAGCGCATGGTGAAAGACCTGTGCAACATCTCTGCCTATTTCCATTTCAATGGGACAGATTGACATTCTCATCCCTGGTACCTATGACAGAGCAAGGCTGTACAGCTGAGGGAAAGCTGGTGCTGCTTTGGAACAGACATGGTGTAGGTGGACAAGAATAACCACCCTCCTGCTCTGCTGTCACTAAGCCTTTCCTAAAGAGCCACAAAAGTGTGCAGCACCAACAGAGCCATATTTAACATTCATTGACTGAGCTGCACAAAGCCGTGCTCGTGCTCAGTGCTACCTGAGGTGGAGGCAATCTGTTGTTACCTTAGCTACCCCCTGGAGCTCCAGTATCACAAAAAACGTCTGTAGGATTCCTGCCCCGCCTTCGCTTGTCTCTCCGCTATATTCTGTCAAAGCACCAAAATCAATAGTGGCACACTGATAGAACCCGAATTGGTTGGAAGATCCACTACATGGTATCCAGTCAGTCAAGTGTGATGGATTTAATTCATGCAGCACTTATTATTCCCAAGCTTTGCTTGTCAACAGGGAAAAAAAAAGAATAGAACTGAAAAGCAATCAGGCAGTTTTCAGAGAGACAAATCTTGCAGTGGTTCCACTTGCTCCCCTACCCCCATTAGTTTAGATTTTCTTCTTCACTCTCATTTCTGTACTTTTCATATCACTAACACTGGCATCACAACAAAGGGCAGCTGTTGCCAAATGAAGTCTGTTAGATTTTTCTGGCAATTTTTCTAGCACATGCACAAAGGTTTTAACTGGAGCATGATAACACCATTCTCTGATGGGCAAATTGTGAGTCCAGTGTGATGAAGCACATTTAAAATAGCAAGGATCCTAAAATCCTACATACTAACATACAGACCCTATCTGAGAGTTTGGGACTACATTTTCAGGTGGCTTCTCTGTCTCACACAGCGACCTGTACTTTGCTTTGTATTTTCACAGTTAGTTAATTGCCCAATTTTGCAGGAAGAGCTGTCCATCTAAACAGAAATTTTTGCCTATGTGTAGTAAGGACACTATGAATGTTAAAGTTTGAATGAGACTTCAGGGGAAACCATGAAATATTACTAACCAGAGAGAAACCATATCATTTTAGCGAGTTGTGGAAGCAGCCATTAGGCGAGGGCTAAGCAACTTTAAGAAATTATCCTGTTTTTACTCTTCCCAAACATCTGCTTGTCCAGACATCCTCCTTCACTGAGGTTTCAGGAAAAGTCCCAACAACAGCAGTTGTTCAAATTTTGGATGAGGACATTAATTCCTGGTTTTGTCTGGTGTTAACAACAGGGTAATAAGCCTCATCTTGGAAATATTAATCTGTGTTCATATGTCAACTTTAGGTTTCCATCTGGTAATGTGATTCCCTGCTCCACACTCCCCTGTGGCTGAAGGCCAAGGCTGCAAAACTAACGTATGGCTTCACCTGCATTGCCATCTGCTCCTCAGCTAAGCCTTTCCAAGATCACAGTGGTGGGGCAGGAAGACACTTTCCTACTGATAATGAGAACTGCATTCCTGTATTTATACAATCACCATCATTATTTATCATATATGCAGTCTAAGAAATAAACCTTCATTTAGTGACAAGGAAAAAGGAGGTTTCTGACTTCAAAATCTTAAAAGTCATGGTCACAATCACTCTTCTACTTTGTGTGTCTCCCTTCCAAGGGCTGGAATCTCTCCCTGACAAGGCTGATGCCCCAGCAGAATGCATTTCACATGGATTTCACTAGCACGGCACATGTGAGTGACATACAGAGTTTGGTTTTAATTTATGTGTAAAGACACAGGAAGGCTCGGGGAAAAAATCTCTTTGTATTTTCTTTGGGTTTATATTTTGATATATTTTATTTCAGAGTAAGATTATATTTGAATGAAAATGCAATTAAGGTGTTATTCATTGAGTCACAAAACCAGATTTTTTCAAACGGATAGGGATTAAAAGGCAAGACTATTTGTACTGCACTGGGGGATAATGATTACTTTAGATTTAGATGGCAAATAAAATACCAAAATCAATCATTCAGTTATCCTGCTAAGCAGGATGAATTAATTCCTTTTTTTTTTCCAGAAAGAAAATATTAGTTAATAGGTAAACACTTAGTCCCAAACCATGGCATACCCAGAATATCTACTCTGTGAGACATTTCAGAGGTGTCAAGGAAAGGATCACTATAATATTACATACAAGTTTTTAAATTACTATGGTGATGGCATGCTTGCATAAAATATTAAAATCAAATTTTCCCAACAAATTAGCTGAGTTTTCTGAGCTGTTTTTAACATGACTCCTAGGCTTGTTTAAGAGTGGAGGTTTCATGAATCAGGGTCATGAATAATTTCTGATTGTAAATAAAGGCAGACAGGCTACTGCTGTCATTAAGCTGTTTGAAACACTGGATCTTCATGGAAGCTCAGGCTACCAGGGCTCCAGCCCTTCCCACTGTCCCACCACAAAGACTGTATTTAGCACTCTTCTTCAGCCAGTTACACCCAAGTCATCCCTGTCCCAAATCAAGTACCTGGTTACATCAGTGCTCCCACCTCACAGACTTCGGAGAACCAACATTTTCATGCTCTTCAATAAATGTCACTGATACTGTCTCCTGATCATTTTGATGATTTGCTGTAGATACTGAACTTGCACACCTTCCTCCCTCTTGCACAGGAAGCTTCCTGAAGCATTTGTTTCAAGGGCTGGATGGTCTGGAGGTAACAGACCTTGGAATTGGATGTGATGTGAATCACCTCAGGCTGTACAGAGGATTCAAGGCTGTCCCAAGCTCTGCACAGTGATTTGTTTTTGTACCACAGTCATTCAAACCCCACGACTGTGCACCTCTCTACCACCCAGCACCATTGCTACCTGCACCAAGAGCACAGAAATGATTCACAAGGGTGAATAAGAAATAACATGATTCAAAACCACCAGGGGAACTTCAGTTTGCACTAAGAATAGGCATCCTGAAAATCTGCATCCTGTTAGTTCTATTAATAAGCCAGTGTTGAAGTCAGTATTGACCTATTCATTATGTGTCAATAAATCACAAGGAAACATGCCCAGCTCCTTAAATGCAAGGTGAGATCAATGGAAGGGAGATCAGAAATGGGTTTCAAAACCACAAACACTAATTTACCGTATTTCCCACAGCCAGAGGGAGAAAATAAACTCTCAGGCCAAAACCAGGATCCAAATCTGAACATTTGGTAGTGCTTCAATTTTATCTTTACTCTCCAGAACAAACTTAGTGACCAAACGGAGGTTACAGGCGCCCAGCTCATGACAGCATCAGTCTGTTCTTACAAAAATTCTGTTTTCTTATTGCCGCTCTTGCCTTCCTTTCTGCCAAAGGCTGTCCTTGCACTCTGGCCCCGCTGAGCCCGCAGCCAGACAGGCCGAAACAATTGCTCCAAAGGAGGTGAGAACTGCCCGCCCACTGCCGAGTTGCTCACTTCGGAGCCTGGATGGCTTCATTTACATGCTAACGCTATTAACGAGTACGCAAAACACAAATGGAGTTGGGTTTTTTAAGGCAGCTGCCCTTGTTTGGGGATTTTGACAGTGAAGACACACAAGGCAAAACAAAACACAGCATACAAAACAAAACCAACCCAGATGTCCTGTGCCAGCTTAGAGGAATTAAGGAAAGGGGAAAAAAAAAAAATCAGAAAAGAAAAAAGTGTTTTCTAAACTGCTGCTTCGGAGCTTTTATCTAGATTTAACGGATACATTAATTCAATTGACGCGCAGTTTAACCAGCCGGCAACACATGAATACCTTCCACAAATGGTAGGATTTGCCTTTTTTCCCCCTGCAGAGACATTACCACAGATGTGAGCTTTTTCCCTCTGCTCTTTTCCTTCCCCCATCCCTCTCTTTGTAATATTTTAGCAAATAATGAAATGTACCACATGTCTCTCAACCTGCATGCATGGTAACACTGAAATGAGCTGCTCTCAGCTCTACACTGCTGTTTCTTCCCTAACTGCCTCAGTCTCTTAATACAATTTTATTGGCTTTTAAATTTTTGGTGGACAAATATTGATATGCTAATGACTTTCAAAACAGCATCCAAGACCCTGTTCTCCTACTTAAAAGAAAAAAACCACCAAACAGATTTCTTTACCTGTGATTGGCACAATGTCCAAGGACAGGCATAAAAAGAAGCAAAACTGGGTGTTGGGAAAACAGGGACATGGTTAGAGAAATTCTTACGAAAGCAGGGAAAAAAGGGGAGAGAATAATGGAATGAATGCAAAAATAAGGCAAAAGAAAGGAAAAAACAGTACTGGAAGGGAAATCTGACATTTAAACCTCGGCTCCTGGCTGGTGCCCATGGCAACTCCTCTGACAAGTTGGTAAAAACTATTCTCTCTTTTGACTGCTTTCAAGGATAATCCTTGCTTCTCTTTCCTGGGAACCATGACAGATTTTCTCTCTTTGGGGACGGTGCAGGAGTTTCTTTTATAATGGCTCTAATAAATAATGGAGTGTTAATGTCTTTTAGGATGACTAGCTGTGAAGTTTCGTCTGTTTAGGACACATTTTCACACTTGTGTCCAAGTGAGGCATTATGCGGCAAGGAATTCAGGTACTTTCAAATGCTTTATATCATGTTTGTGCTGTTTGAAAAATTCTTACTGAATCCAGCATTAAAAAACATCATTTAAGGGAAAACAACTTAAATTGCTCCATTGAGCTCAGCATGTGGTATTCACGGTTTCTAAATTTAAATAAGGTTTCCATCTGCTCTGTTGTTCAGGAATCTTAGGGAAAACTATTAGAGAGCAGGAGAAGGGGGAGAGCAAGCATGCACATATTGAGGCAAGGTTGTGCTTTCTGTGTGGGATACTTCTGAAGCAAACACAGGTCTGCAGTGTGCTGGGTCTTCCTCAGAGTCACAGAGCCCCGCATCTCCAATACAGCAGTTGGGCTGGACCTGGGAACACCACAGCGCCATGCAGCTTCCCTGAGGCCTGCCCAGCACATGCTGCTGCTCACCCGGGTGTGCCGTCATCTGCCCGAGGACAGTGATGTTAGAAGGATCTCTCCTTCCAACAGCATCTTCATTGCAGTTTGTGAGGGATAGCCTCACCTCCTAAGCCCCTTCCTGAATACCATATACTGTCTCCTCAGGTGTGAGGGAAACCAGGCTCCTTTGGAACAAGAATGGATGGGCCAGCTGCAGGAATGAAGCTTCTCACACACAGGCCTATTGCTCGTATTTCCTCACTGAAATATGGGCCACAAATTTAGCATTTCCAGTAACTTTTACCACATTAAGTAGAAAGAGAACGAGTGCCAGAAACTATATAGCCTTGTATTAGTAAGTCAAAGTCAGCAGAATAAAATGCACTCAGCAATCCCTGGCAGCATGAACAAGATGCATCGCTCTAGCCCAGAAGAGAAAAAAATGCAGTGGAAGTAAGCCATAAACTATGTATGTTTAAAGACAGTCATAAGGTTTTATACTGGCCTTAGAATAAAAGCTTTTAATATATTTAACAGCCATCTGGAAAACGGGCAGGACACAAATGTGGTGAAATTATAAAATGTAGAAAACAAACATGTCTAGGAGGACACAGAGAAGCCCAAGAAAGCTCAGGGCAGAAGGGAAGTGTGACAGCAGATGGAATTAGTTGTGAGTAAAAGCAAAGTAAAATATAACCACAGTAATCGTAACTTGAAACTATTTGCACTTTCTGTGCATTTAAATGAGTTAATCACCCAAAAAAGAGAAGAGAATGCCGCTAAGGGACTGTGTCATGAAAACCTCCTGTGTCTGTGCCACAGAGCTTCTAAAAGCACATTTCTCACAGTGAGGTTGGTAGTAGCACGTCAGTGTTGTAGGACTCTAAATCCTTTTGAAACCCTCTGAGAATGGTGAAGAAATGGGGTAGGAACAGAGTTCTGCAGTTTTGTTATGCAAATCCACAGTGCACTTTACCGCAGAAACATTTTGTTCCTTTCTTGTCATTGGTAACAAAGTTTTTGGGGAGATGGGACAGCGGACTCTGAAAGGATCGATTTAAATGATTAAAGGAACGAGGACATTTCCATATGAAGGACGATTAACAAGTTCTGGGGCTGGTCTCTATGTTCTGCTTGTGCAATGCTCACTATAATGCACTGCCAACCACAACAGTAATGAGCAGCAGGACGAGGAGATCAGCGGTGCCCTGATTAAAGAGGATACATCTTAGGGAAGCTGTGATACCAGGCTACAAAGGACTGTGCAGATAAGCCCTGCATTTTTATAGGCCTTCTTAAAACACGAGATCAAGGAGGATGTTTAAAAGCCAGAAATGTAAGACTGATACAAGGTGCTGCATAATGAACCCATTGCCGCCATATGCAAGGGCTCAGTGAGGTTGGAAAAGATGGCTGTTTTTACAGCTAGGAAATCCACATCTCTTTCTGAAAACAACTAAAAACTTCCCTAATAACATACTAATAAAATACTACAGGATAGGCTAAAGGAGGAGCACCTCATTCTTCAAGCACTGATTCAAGAATGTAGTTAAGGATTAACCTAATTTTCACGATTAGATGTTGCCAAGCAGAGCATGATGATAACTCATACAGTCAAAATTAGGAAAAAGCTTAAGCAGCCTGTACAAATTGATGACTGACTGATGAAAGTGCGAGAAACACACTTCCAGTGTGGATACATCATGTTGTAACACTAACTGATAGTAAGATTTTCTTCCCTCAGAAGCCATAGCTGCTCCAGCAACAGGCAAGATGGAGGTTGGATTAATTTGACAAGATGGAGGCTGGATTAATTCTTCCAGAACACACTTGAAAAATAATTTAGTGAGTGGTAACAGGTTTGAGGAAAAGTGCTTGCTTTTAAAGCAGAAAGAGGTTAGACAAGGATGGAATAAACAGCCTGGAAAAAGCAGATGGTATGGTGGTTGTGATGGACCATCAGAAACGTCTCACTGCAACAGAGATGCAAACTAAATGTGCCTCAGCAGTCCTACCTTTTAATAGAGGCGCATCCAACAGCTATGCCAAAAATGCATGCTTGCTTTCCCTACAGGGTTTTCTTTTTCAGTAGTGCAGCCATGGCAAATCACCACACGGTCATGAATTAATTTGAAAAATTTGAGTAATAATGGATTTAGTGATTAGTAGTTACAGATGTTAAAAATATTTAAGTATGAAAAGAAAAAACACCAACATTCTGGTCCTCAAAAGCAACTGAAAAAAGAGTGCCATTTTCAAGCAACCACAAGAGCTTACAACTTTTGTTTTTAAAGAAAGTTGAGACTCCTTATTCAGCTGCTTGAGTACAGAAACTGACACTTGAAGAAAAATGTCAAATGCTGCAGCAATCACAAATTACAAAAAATGTGAGTTCTAATCACAGGTTTTGGCAACTCTGCTAGAACGTTAAAATATGCCCAAAATACATCCTGTTCTAGTGGAGAGAGCATTCGGCTGAGAAGGATGAGACAAGATCTATTTGTGGCTTTCAGCAGTGGCTTTTGGGGCAAATATAAAAACCACCTGTAGAGCTGCTTCCCACTTTTATTTTGAGACACAGCATTGCACCGACAAATCTGCACAATGCTTAGCAAAAATGGTCCCCAGTTTCAGTTATGTGGGTCTGTTATGTGAAACTTCACTATAAATAACAGCAAAAAAGATACTCCAAAGCCCTGCATTTAATTCCTTGTGCGAATACCAAGCCACAGGTAATCTTAGCCGAGCTTCCAGATATGGCAGAGAGCAAGGGTTCTGAAATCTCAGCAGCAGCTGCTTCTTACTCCTGTGTATAGACAATGCACAGTGGTCCTAATGCACTCTTTCCCTGCCTTCTCTGCTCCTCAGGATTGAGTGCAAACATACATAATATGTACATAAATACAAACATCATGGCTTAAAGCTTCAGGTTCATCAGCTCAGTCCAGGGAATACTATTTCTAGCAGTGTGCTCACGGAAAGGACATGCTTTGGCAGCTTCAGGGTCTGCCCTTCTCCTAGCTTCTCTATCTTGTATTTCTTTAACATTTGGGAATCAGAAGAAACTCATTTAAACAGAAATACTGTTTAAAATGTAGTTCCCAAAATACACTTTCAGTGATAGATTTAAAGGTCTTTTAGTCTTGGCCAAGTTGTGTGGGAGGGCACAGCAGGACACTAACAAGCCTCATGGGAAAGGGTGGGAGATGAATTTCATATGCAAATGTTGAACATGACATGGATGGGAAAGAGGAAAGAAATTACACACAAACATTATCTCTTTTTATCCCCAAAGCTTCATACTGCAGGTGTTATTTATACTGTTTGTTCCATAAGGAAATCTCTGGAAAGCAAAATGAAGAGTTTTCAGCCTTTTGAAAGATAAACAGCTTGCTGTGTGGAGGGGAGGAAGCACTAATAGCTTACATACACATCACTTGAGCACATTATTCTTTAATGTATCACAGTGAAGTCACTTCCATGACATGCTAACATCGTGCCTTTAGGTACTGCTTCAGGAAGACAGTATTTCTGGTAAAATGCTCAGAGACCAGTAACAAACCCACCAGCCTGCCCTCGAGACACACTAAGTGATGATTTGAGTATCGAAAGGCATCAGTGATTCAGATCTGAGGTACCTGAGAGTTTTCCAGGAGAGTCCTATTCTCCAGGCATCGCGTTTGGACTGTGAAATAACACTGCTTGTTTCTGCTGGACTAAGCTTTAAAAGACTAACACACCTGCTTTAGGACAGATCAGTTACAGACTCACACACTGTGAGCTGGGTGATACTTTAACGCACAGATCATCAGCTCTCCTAAACCAGGTCCTTGAGAATCACTCCTTGGGAACCCACACCTAAGCAGAGCTGGTGGCAGAGGTGCACAAAGGGGATCAAACACACAGGAACAGGGCAGCGGACTGTGGAAAGCAGGGAATTGGAGTTTGAAGGAGAAATGGGGAAAACAGGACATTTTACCTCACTCTTTCTGACTGTAAATATGTATAATTTATAGTCCCTTTTGATCTCAAAAGGGACTATAAATTATCCCTCAAACATTTTTGATTTACAGGTAATCTGAGAGCTAAAACCAAAAAATTAGGAGAATTCAGATGTGGCAGGAAACCATAACAACTGGGCATTATACTACAAGCTGCTTCCTTTCTGCATTTGGATTAGACATCACCTTTGTAAACCAAGAACAATGCTCCAAGTTTGCAAAAGAAAACCTCAAAGCAGCAGGAGATGAAAGGAAGTACTGAAGTTTCCAACTTCACGCTACAAAATGTCTTGCTCTTTGCAGCAAAGAGAAACCTGAACATCCAGCCAGAGTGCATGAACGTGGCTTCTGCTCCTGTGAGAAACAAAGTCCCAAGCATCCAAACTCACAGCTATGTGGGAGGTCCCAGGAATGATATTATCATCTTGGAGCCTGAGGCTCCACAGGTACTACAGCTGATTAATTTCCTACAACTGCAGGCTCAGTGACCCCTGAAGAGCATAAAACCCTCAGGAAGGAGTGGCTTCCCTGGCAGTGTGTGTGGTACATGCATCAGCCAGGTGATGTCACTCCCAGCCAGAACAAGACTCCCACACTTCCTCCACCAGTTCTCCCTGAAAAGGTCCTTTTGGCCTTTGAACCAGCAAATAGGGGCTTCAGCTCTCAAGACACTGTTGTGCTGTCAGAACTGTATT
This sequence comes from Entomyzon cyanotis, assembly GCA_024500445.1. NCBI lineage: Eukaryota > Metazoa > Chordata > Aves > Passeriformes > Meliphagidae > Entomyzon > Entomyzon cyanotis. Next base: position 74,726 of record JAKEPQ010000624.1, on the reverse strand, counting down.
GAAATTTCTCCAGTAACTCCTTCCTCACTGCCTCTGGCACACCATGGCCAACCAGTCTGCATTTCTCCCTCCTCATCTGACTTTTTCTAGGGATCTCTCATCTGCTCCATTCCCATCATCCTGGCACAGCTCCCTAGCTCCAGCTCCATCTTTTGGATTACATATCAGCTCCCTTCCAAATGCTCTACCAGGACAAAATCATGTTTGTGTGCGAAGGAAGGAAGGGGTTTCTCTGCTGGGATATTTAAAATCTATTCCAATCTCTAGAAATGTCTGTCAGCAACAGAAGTAAAACCAACCCTTTTCCTCTCCAAGCAATCAAGAAGCAGTGAAGGTTTAAAAATATGTATCTTTAGCAAAGTTTGGGATATCCCACAGGAAGCAGGACTAGATTTCACTGAACCTACCTCCCCCACACACCAGTTTTGTGCTAGATGGAGCCTTACCAAAGCACCACTGATCTGACAGCAAGGTGTGCTCAGGGCAGCAGATCCCTCTTGTCCCATGGACGAATCTGCAAGAAGACTCTACATCCAATTTAGTATCATACTGGGAGCAATAGCTGGACTCTGCTTATGCTAAGGAAGTACAGCAGGATGAAAAACAACTCCCTGCACTCCCAGTGCCCTCCAGCCAAGTTCAGAAGAAGCCACGAGTCATGTACTGCTATGCAGCTCTTGCATAACACCATCAGATAACTGCTCTTTTGGACATGCCTGATGTTTTGGAGGACAGTTTTATTTGTTGATATAGAAACAACTGAAAAAGCAAATTTTTTTCCTCCTTAAATCCCCCTCAAGGCAGACAGAGAAACATCTGTGTATGGATCAGTGTTACAACATCTGCCCCGTTCATGATCAGCAATCGCCTCTGCCGCAGCCAAAATAGAAATGTAGACAGCTTGAGCTAAAGGCATTAATTCAACAAGTGAGGTCAGAAATGAAGAAAAAATCCTACACACTCCCCAGGAAATCATAAGTAGGCAGAAATCAACCCCCCAGTTCAGCAGAACCCTTTATGCTTGAGTGTTTTGAGGACACTTGAAGAAGACAAACCCTGCAGCAGCATGGAGCCACTGAGCGCTGGTCAGCACTTCCTTCAGTGACAGCTGATGGAGCAAAGCTCCTAAAACTGCCCACATCATTCCATGGAACAGCCCCAGAGTCTCCAGCTGCAGTCCCAGTCCAGGGGGGTACTGGTCAGGCAGAGCAGCAGGCAGGGCACCAAACAGATCGACAAACTGAAGCCAGTAGAAAGAAACAGAGCATTAAGCTTTGGCCTTACCTTTCCAGCAGCAACGCCATGCACAGGGACTGCGGAGCAGCATCTCAATAAACAATAAAACCCCAAATTAATAAGGGAACTCGGTAATGTGCTTTGGGCCTGACATTTCTATTCTGTATATAAGTAAATGTTAACTCAAAATATCTTGCTGTTGGCAACACGTTATCCTATCAGTGCCTGATTTGACACGTGCTTTCCTTTAACAACCAAAGAGGCAATAAGCAGAATCTATGGAGCTTCTCTCAGCTTGAATTCCTCTGCATTCTCTCTTCAGAGGGATACTGGAACTGCTATCCACCACACATATGGCGTCATAAAATACTCATCGCTGATTCTCAGGAGCAGATTCAATTATTTTGGTGGATTGGCACTTCAGCTCCATGATGAAGTTTAGTTGCACTTAATTTTGCAAATCTTAAGAACAAACAAGGAAGACATCACAGTGTTTCTGCCTTTGTCAGCCCATGAGAATGATGACATGCTTCCTAAAACTCTGCCATAGATAGAACATTTAATCTCCTTCTGCTTCTTGCACATCTGTATTACTGGTTTATACAGCAGTTCTGTAAAGATTCCCTGTAGACTTCAAAAAATTTTTGTTTCAAAACTGATGGATGAACTGAGAGTCATGTTCAGTGCTTATGGTATTCATACCTCTAAAAATGAAAAGCTGAGAGTGAGTGATATATATCTTCTGTTACCAGGACTTAAAGACTATTTGTTTTCCATTTGCATTTCCCTGCACAGTCATAAATTGGTGTCAAATTGATTAAATGACCCAGATATTACTACTTTCACAACCTGGTCATTTTTATCTCCTGATCAAAATGGTTGCAACAGAGAAAGGATCTTTATATCTTTTTCTATCAAGCTGCTATGCCAATTATTTGCAACATAGATGCTAAAATGGCCACATCACAGGAAAGTTATTTTTACTGCGAACAGAACAGAATCAGACATAGCTGCAGACTAAAATTTTATTCCTCAGCTTTTTTATTAAATTAGCTCACTTTGTCATCTGGTGTCCAATTATCCCTCAGACAGATAAACTGCATCTTCTACACAGAAGATAAAAGCAGCCTGAACATCTTCATGGAACAGTGTTTTGGTCCCTCTTGGCAAGATGAAGGCAGAAAGAGCCACGCACGCTACTCTGTCCTACACAGGAAGCTTCCCATCTGTCTAAAACAAGGGCTCATTTTTATTGCTTTGGACATTTCCTAGGGAACAGAAAGTACCACTGCCAATTTCTGCCCCAGGAAGTATTATGTTTGATTTTAATTACATTTCTAGAGCTTTTTAGGACTACAGCATTTCTAATTACTAGTGCAAACTGAAGGTATCAGGAAGGGATGCCCCCTGACATCCTAAGAGGTAGCAAAACAGCAGAGCTCATCACATCCCTCCCTCCTCCACACACACCTCACGGTATGGATCAGTGCCAAAGGAAGGATAAGAGACTTTGGAAACCTCTTCTGGGCACTGGGGCAGCACTGGGAAAAGGCACCTGAGGAGATGCTTTACTGGAGGTCCCATCAGAGCATTCTGCCACAGGACAGAGACACGTTCTGAAGGGAGACACCACCGAGGTCCTGCAGAAACCTGCTGAAAGCCCTGTGGAATACCTGAATCCCAAACTTCTGCACAGAAAAAATTCCTGAAACACTGGACAGTGAACACACTGCTGAGACTATATATTCCTCTTGTATGTTAATGCAGGATGCACTGTGGTGTGAGATTGGGAAGAAACCATTCCTATAGTTACCCATTTATCCATTGCTCACCCTCCCCCGCTCGGCTCTACTTTCCTGGCTTAGTGCCTGCAGAGGATCCCAGGTTTATATCCATGTTCTGAAAACACTAACAGAACTCACCAAAAAACCAACCGGAGAGACTGCTGAAATAATACAGCAAGGATTAATTCTTTCTAAGAATTACTGCCAAATACAAAAAAAAAGGCTTTTGCCTCTTTTTTTAGTTAAAAAGCCAAGAAAAGTTTCAACTGAAAATAATTAAGAGTTCCCTAAACCTTGGAAGGCAACGGATTTAGTTAATATGCAAAATTATCTTTGGTGCTATACAAATAATTGGTTTATGCAGATGCATGAGAGAAGGGTTTGTATCATGAATCAAGGTAAGAGAATTTCATCACAAAAGCACAGCTGGTTCCAGGGACTGATTTCTGAAAACAAAGTTATGTAAAAAAAAAATCTCAAAAAAGCTCCCTGGCAATATTCAGTATTAAGGATAGCCACAACTTCTTTCTCTTGCATTGCTTCTCCGCATAACTGATGATAGCACTAATCCATACCCAGACACAGATGGTTTTGTTCAGGTGATTTTGCTGACTAGATTTGGGAGACATATTTTGGAATTCCAGCAAAACACACCATTGGCATCTAAGAGTTTTACAAATGCTACACATGAGCAGTGCACCAGCATTCATCTGAAGTCCCAGGTGTGGACAGCACCCATAGAAACAGTACAAAGTATTCTCTTTGTGTTTGCTGGAACACAACACTCTTTGATAGCGATGTGCCCGGGTACTCTGTGTCCATGAGGGGACACATGAGAGGCCAGGGAACAGACTCAGCCACCAGAGGCAGGTTAAAAACCCAGTTATTTTCTATCCACTGCTACCCAGAGCTTTTCTTACAGCTTCTCTCCTCTTTGGAAACCAATCTAAATAAAACATCACAACCCTGTGACGTGATTTGCTCAGCTTACTGTCTGGTTTAAGCAGCACAATGTCACAGGGATGCCAGGTCCCTGAGGCCTTGCAGAGAGGGCTCTCCAGCCTTTTTGCTTGATAACTACTTTCTCAGCACTGTTACTTTCTCCTATGCCTAAAATTCAGTCTTCCAAGACCTTACACACACTCTGCCCATAATCTGACTTCGCCTCAGGATACACGAGCAGCGTCCTTTCCCTTCGCCTGCGCCAAGCCTTTGGAAGGTAATTCAGGCAGTGAGACAGAACTGTGGCAGACTCTGCCCAGGCCCCTGGGCTGCACAGACAGGCCCTGAGGACACTGCAGGTCCTACCTCTACACACAGTCACACCTTTACTCCTGAGCTACCTTTAATTCACATTCACTGATTTTCTAAATTCAGTGAGCAAGTGCACATGTGGTACTTCTGCTGGCACACAGATGTTATCAAGCACATTCCAGAGCCCTGCTGGAATGAAAGAGCCAGTTTTCCTATGGAACCTTAATTACATTGTTCTGTGATCAAACATGGGATTGCTGATTTCACAAAGGACTTCTTCCATGAATAGATTTTTCTGCTATTTCCAGTTGTTTGTTCACCCAACTAATTACACGTAGGACAGCCAGTACATTACCATCCTGCTGCTTGAGCACTATAAATTGTCTGGACACAGCAATAAATTCCATCTCAGAGTTTAAACCTGGCTTACTTGGTTATTTGCTCTGTAACACTATTTTAGACCGTGATGCTGAAATCTCTCAGTGACTGGGTAACGTCAGCGTGCTTTAGCTCTGCAAGCTATAAAGGAGATTCCTGTTATTCCAGATGCTCAGTATCTGTCACAGATCAAGGCAGAGATATTCCCAGGCTCCTACACCCACTCTGTCACTACTTCCAATATCATAAATGCATGTATGAACTACAGAGATCCATTTAAAATAATGCACTGCAGGCACACATTAAATTTGCAATGAGCTCCTCATTAGAGAAGACATTCACAGGCACAACTGGCTCTGTTCTCTTCTGGGATTCCCAGCTATACTTTTTTCAACTGCTTTCTCAATTGCACGTTTTGGACATATTTTTATCTCTCATTCATTTAATTCTGGGTCTCTTTCTGCTTCCTGGCCAAGACCTTTTATCCCAGATATCAGCCTGCTTGAAGAGCTGCAGCTCCAGGAGTGTTCCCCAGTCTCTCTGCAGCATTGGAGATCTGCTCTGGAAGGGAAAGGGCCTGAGCATTTGCCCTTGGCTTGCACTTGCTGACTTGGGACTGCAGATTGTCCTACACCTCCACACAAACAGGTACACCTCACTAATTCTACTTGGTTAATAACTGTTGCACAACTCAGACAGCAATGTTAGGTAATTCACTTCTGGAAGAACAAAGTTAATGCTTCAGAAATTGAATGAAAATCATAAAAATTCTATGACAGTTCACTGTTCAGATATATGTAGCTAAAAATACAAAAAAAAAAAAAGGAGAGATCTGCAGTTCTTACTGCTTTAAATTCATCTACTTGACAGATGTGTACTATACTTTTATATCAACAAAGATAATTTAATTTTATAGGAAGAAAACCAGAAATACAAGTTACATTGTACCTGTAATTGAACTGACTTATAATTAAGATTGAAAACTTTGTTGCTGCATTCCTCATGTTTTGTTGTTGTAACGATACAACTGTAAGAAGCATTTTTCCTTTGAAAGCACTTACATAAATATGCCATCCACTCAGAAGACCTGTTTTACTTGAGCATTCTGACATGCCTTTGCAATTTTAATGATTAAAATAGGTCCTCTGTGCTTTTTATTGCTGATGCCATCAGAAAGTCAGCGTACGAGTGGAACAGGTCAATCCTCTTTATGATGATCCACAGAGTAATTTACTAAATTAAGTAAGCTCTTCCATCGCAAGTAATTTAATGCAATTAAACACACACCTCACATTTATTTGGGGAAAAGAAAATGGGAAAAAAAGTATTTAGAAAGCAGATATCCATTTCTTTGTTAACCAACAGGAATTTCCAAGAATTTGGAGGAAGAAGATGCTTTATGTCAGTAATTGAAATGAATTTTAAAATAAGGTCAATATATCAGCAGGAAGACAGCTCCGGGTATCAGTGAGTGCATCCTGCACAACGAGGTCTCTGAGAAAAGGGCACAGATTTCTGGCTTTGCCTGGACTGCAGCAGAAAAGAGCAGGCAAGCAAGAAACATGAGGAGCCCAGACAGGCCAGAGACAGAATGGCCATCCAGGCTTGGGCACTGCTAATTGACAGGGCAATCAGTTGGGCAATTAGGGACCAAACTGTGCAGATCCTTATTCAGGTCTTATCAGATAGAGCCCTGCCTTATTAGCACACGTGTAACCTGGTCTCCCTTGAAGCTGAAAGGATTGAAATCAATTCTAAATCAAAAGTTAACACCTTCCACTTAAAAACTGGTATAAATAGTCAGAAAATTACTCTTTTTGCCTTTGTTTACCAGTCTAGGAAGATAGACTTGTGATGGTCTGCTATTGGTTGACACAAATATTCAGAGGCTACTGGCATGCTAATTATTTGCAGAGTTGACAAGAAACCAATTACTGTGTGCCATGGAAAAATATATATGAGAGAAAATTCAGTTCTTGTTCTCTGGGAAAGTTTTTGATTTGTGAAAAAGAAAACACTAACAAATGCTCGCTGAGAACCAGCTATTTTCACTAGAGCCTTGATTTTGCTGGTGCCATCAATTTTTGACACCTCTTCAGCTAAAGCTGAACATCAGGGGATTCTGTTTCTGACTCGAGGAGAAGATAGCAATCAACAGATCACAGGCATATCACAGTGAAGCCAGTGTGTTCCTTCTGGTGGACACCGTGACAAAGTGAATTGGACATGAACTTGTAATTATGCTACAAAAGCCGTGGTCTCCACTACCTGCTGCCTCCCAGCTGTCTGAGGCAGCCAAAGTTATCTTAAGCAAGGGACTGGCTGTATGTCTCAGCAACACAAGATAACGAGGTCCTGGTGAACCAAGTGTCACAAAAAAGAGAAGCTGCAAGAGCAGCGGAGTGAACAAGCACATCCATCACACACACTTTCTTCCCCTACAACTCAGCATAAATTCCAGGGCTAGAGAAGGCCCCTGGGCTTGATACAGGGCCTGAGATACTGTTTCAAAGAACACATCCCACCTGTCATTCCAAAGTCATGCAGTCATGCATGACTGCATGCAGTCATGCAACCACCAACAATTATTTGTACCACTGTGACATCCCACCCTTCAGGGGAAGGGAGCACCACAGACTTCTCCAACATCAGCCCCAGGAGAGGAGCAACACTTGACAGGGCTGCATTGGAAACTGCAGCTCCACACTGATGGATGGAGCTTCTCGTTGGAGCTCTGATCTCTTAGGTCAGCAATGGGTGTGGCTACGTTTGGTGTCCTTGCATGGAGCCCTGTCAGCACTGCCAGCAGTGGTAAACAGCCAAAACAAACCCTGCTACAGACACAATTTACAAATACTCCTCCCTCAGCACTGACACCACAAGTGAGAATCTTAGGCCAGATCCACCACAACAATATCTCACAGCAATATGAATAAAAATGTCTTCCTAGGAATTCAGTGGATCAGGATTTCCGTCACCTTTTTTTTTTTTTTAAACTCTTTTAATACATCAGGATATTAAAATATAAGCTAAAAACACCTCACCTGGGTTTTAAATTATTTTATTACAACTTAATTAAACAACTACTGCAGTCAGTAATCATCTAGCTACTTATTTGGCCTTCCCATGTTTCAAAGTTCTCAGCCTGTTCCATGATTATCTCAATGAAGCAGTTTGATATTTTGGTGTTTAAATAAATTATATCAGTGAGGACACTTTGACTACCTGTTGCTTGTTATTGCCTCATTGCTATGCTCCAGAGGATGCATGACTGAGAGGCAGCTGCAGGAAAAGGTAAGCTCCATGGAAAAGCTCACATAAAACCCCAGACTGTCATCACCTCAAAATCTCTGCTTTGCAGAAAAGAAATAACAAGAAAAAGTATTTTCAGATGCAAGACTGGCAAAAAGAAATCCAGCTTCTCAATCCTTATCAAGTCTGTTCCTACAGCCCTTATTTTAGAAACCCTATGAGAGCTTGTAACAGGATTCCTAAAGAGCGCAAGGAAATCATTACACACAAGATTCTGTGCAAACAAAAGGAAATTCCCTCAAACTTTGACCCAGAGCTCAGAAATTTCTCTCTTCCCAGTGCAAGCCTGAAGCAGCTTCAAATCAGATCTGCTCATTAGAGACCAGTTTCCTAAGAAAAGAACACAAGGAAACCAACTCAAAAAAACCTGCCAGCTGAAGTATTTCCTTCGCCTCTTGAAGAGTTTTTCCCAGAGAGGATGATTTTTCAGAAGACAGAATTCAGAGATTTAGTCTGTGCCTTTCTAAAAGCAGCATATCTATCAAAATCACAAAGTTAATGAAAGGAAAAATGGGTAATTATTGTTATTCATACAACAGTAATAGCAAGATAAATTCAATCTGTTGGCTTCACTGTGTTAAAAATCCCACATATTACGTGTCTCACCACACCTTCCCAGATTTACAGCATTGCAGAAAACAGCACAAAAAACCTTCTACTTAATTGTTTCTTTCTTTTTCCCAGGAAAGTACCACGCATTCCAAGTGATCAGCCATGGCAGCTACAATCCACAGCATGAAACAGCAACAGCGTCTTTCATTACAGAGCTTCTCTATTAATAGCTGATGAAGAGGAATTATCTTTAACTTGTTCCTTTGAATTCATATCTATACATCAAGTGATTTGTGGTCTACAGATGGAGAGCAGTTTTGGAAAAATGCAGATAATAACATGATGAACAGCAAGGTGCAGAAAAGCAGATTTTTAAAAGTGTACAATAAAGTAATTATTAATGATGTTACAGCAGTTTTGTGCAAACAAGGGTAGCAAAACCTGATCTTGTGTAAAGCAAAAATAACCACAAAAGAGGGAACTTAAGTACTAGCACTGCAGTGTGCAGAAACACATTCACTGACAGATACATATATTTATGCACATTACAGACTCATTCTCAGCGCATCACTGCTGGAGAGCTTATTGTAGAAGTGTGTTTAAGAGAAAACAGAAATGAAGGGCAACCACCTGGTACACAGAACAGGTGTTCCCCACCCGAGCACATCAGAGAAAGCATGGTGACAGACATGGCACTTCCCAAAAATGTGGGAGGCAAAGCACAGAAAACAAAGATATGAGCCCAAGCAGTTCAAGCTCAACAACAGAAGTAAAAGGTTTGCAATTCAGAAGTGACTTGCTTGTCATACAAGGGCAGACTGGTTTTCTCTGGTTTGTGGCCCTGCAAAAATGGGAACCTGCCACTCAGAGTCAGTTCAGAAGTGCACATCCGAGCATCTTTGCAAGTGCTCACTGCTAATTAACACAAACTTTGATATCAGTAGTTTGAGATTGCTCTGCTATCAGAGGATCTTTTAATACTGGATTTCCATTGTGCCACCAGCATTTGTGATCTGTAAATCCTTTCTCTGTCTGATCCCCGCTGGGGAAGCATGTATCCCCCATGTACTTTTATTTATCAAAGCAAAAGTGATTTGTCTAGAATGGATAACTACAGAATAACATGGCCACAGGCTGTTCAGGTGTTTCTTTGAACTTAGGTAAAGGCTTCCTACCCCAATGCTCTGGGAACAGCCTGCCATTTCATGTGACACTTCGCTTATGCCACAAGTATTTATGAAAGGTCTCTACTGCAGGAATGGTTTTGAGAACTCAGTCAAAGATAGCTAAAGCATGTAAGTTTTTACTTTCATTTTCTCTGAAGTTTTAATTCAACAGCAAAAATCTGTCAAATAGGAGTAAAAGCTTTTTTCCTATTTTTCCTGGCTTGGATTTTCAGTGCATCAACATTTCAGAAAAACAAAGTAAACAGGGCAGACAAAAAGAGGCTGCTTGCAATTTCTTCCAAGTGTAGTTAGTAGCCACAGCTCTTTGTGCAATGATTTTCCTTGGAGAATTTTGGGCAGGAGGCATTGAAAGGATTTATGAACATCAGTCCATTTAAATGCAGCCCCAGGGAGATGGGGAAGCACTGTCCCCCCTCAGCAGATGGAGATCTCTGAAAAAGAGGCCAAATGGTTTGCCCAAAGATATACAAGTTAGCAGGCTGGAAGTCTGGGGATGTTTAGACAGCAGGACATTAAATAAACATAACAGAGAGGGGGAAAAAAAAAAAAAAAAAAGAAGTGGTGAGAGGCTAATTTCCAGAAAAAAAAATTTGGCAGATTATTGGTATCTCCAGGATAAACGCAGAAAACACATTAATGGAAAACTTCACCAAAACTGGATGAAATGCAAATAATCCAATTTTTCAGATAGATTATGATGCAATTAGTTTTCTAAGAAGTAATTTCAAACAAATGTGGAATGCTCTTTCATATTCTAAAGTGCTTTTCCATCATCTATTATAGAATTATATATATTATAGAAGTAATTTAAGATTTATTCACTACTAAAATATGAAGGAAGTCCTTAAAAAAAAAAAAAAAAAAGAAAGCCTAGGAGTTATTCAGATATAAGTTTACCTTTGTCCCAGTATTATAATTTAAAACTATCTACACATATGGCAGGCTGGAATTCCACTTAAACCAAATCCTGAGAGTTTTTGGTGTACTTTTTAATGTCCTTTTCACATTTGAATATACTGGAACAGTGCTTTCCTGTCATCCTTTTTGGTTTTGGACTACAGTGGTCCCTTTGTTTCAGCCAGATGGAGATGCAGTGACTTGCTGTGACCAAAGCACAAAGCAGAAGCACTTTGCCTTAAGAAGGAAGATTGAGCCCAGCCTGTGGTGAGGGAATCCTGTTACCTCTCCCTCTACCTGCTACAGGAGCTTGCAAGACACTGTGGAAACTTGCACATCAAAATAAACACAATGTGACAGATTTTCAAATCAGCTGTTATTAAACAAAAAAAGGCAAAGCAATAGGAAATATTTGTTGTCTTATTCTGCATCTCCTAAGGGACCTTTATTCGTTTTGTTTTTAAAAGTAGCATCAGCAGAGATTTGCAGAAGAAGATAGGGCTGTCTACCACCTACCAACTTCTACTTCAAACTGAGTAGAATAAATCCTCCTGCCTAAAAGCAAAGCTTGGTGTGTTTGTGCCACAGCTCTGTAAGAGGTACTATCCTCATCAAAACAAAGAGAATGATTACCTCTTACTACGAGGGCTTCTTCCAGTTACTTCAGTTAGGAAGGACTCAGCTTAAACTGGAATTTGTGAGTGAAAAGGAATAATTTACTTCAACTCAATATTTGTAAAAGCACATCTGGAGGAAGGAAGGGTCATTCCCATTGTGAGAGGAAGTTACATCCAGTTTCATGCTCACTGTTCCATTTCAAACACTGGAGGGCTGCTGTTTCTGCCAAAGCACACAAAGTATTCCAAGCCAGCAAGTGGTAGGAAAACACATGTTGGTAGATCAAGGCCACTGACTGTGCAGCTTGGGAATATACTTTCACCAATGGAAGGGAGTCAGCTATGGCCTAGAAATAGATCTTAAAACCCTCAACCCATTCATGTGATATAACAAAATATAACCAAAACCATTTTTTGCATCTGCAGCTCATTAGTTTTAGATTTTCACCATCGTTTTGAATTTTGAAAAGAGGGAAGACCTCATGCTAAATTTAATATTTCTATTGTCTCATGGCTTCTAGGAAAGCCTCAGCTCCCACTGCATTCCCTGGAACATCTGTCCTGAATATGTAAGGACTGGAGCAGTAAAAAGAGCACAATAAATACCCAGCAATGCAGTGAAGTTGACAAGGACAATCTTCATCAAGCAGATTCAAACTACAAAGAGGAACAAAACATTTCTGGAAGTTTCTGGCCCTTTCATATCAATCTACATTGTAAACCCTTAGCAAGCTCCAGCTTAAGAAATGTATTGGCAGGTTTTGGGGTAAAGACAGTAGGACTAATGATTAGAATTAACTGGCAGGAAAAGCTGATGTGTTCCTAAGTAATTGTTAAAGGTCTAGGATATTCCAGGCAGACAAAATTACTGAGTTGATACAACACTTCTTGCTTAATGACTGGCCAAGATTTAAGTGAATAGCAGTTTAGCATCTCTCATTTCCATCGGACTGTGAAGGGAAAGAAAGGATATTTCAGCTTGCAATGTGAAAGCTGACACAGAGCTGTCAGACATTTCCTTTCAGCTAATCCTCCCTAGGAAATGCTGTGTGTGAGCTCTGAATTCCCTGTGAGTTTATCGATCTCGCTTCTGCCATACAAACAAGTGACATCAGCCTTGCAGATCTGTCACCACAAAGTAAAATGGCAGGCTCTTGTATCCAGATGCAGGAGGGTTGGTTTGTTTTTTTAAACTGAATGGGCACAAGATGCTCAAGGTGCCTCAACAGATCCAGAATGCAACCACTGCCAGGATGTAACTTCCCTCAGTCACTCACAAAGTGAAGACAATCTCATGGAAGAGTTGTTTATAAATGCCAATTTTTGTATAATGAGTGCAGGTCACTCGGTGATGAAGCAGCCCATGATGGTTGTTTTAACTGCAGTTGACAATACAGTACTAAATTGACTAGAGCTAATCCAGCACAATGCACTTGGACATGCAGACATGAAAGAAGCAGCTTCCCAAATATTTAAATGGACAATGTCAAGGCAGTCACAAATACTGTATCATATTAGCATGACTAAGACAGTTTGCTATCTGGAATTATGGGAAAAAAAGCCCTCACTGCTGAGCATAATCCTTTCTGTAGCCTATTAGTACTTATTTAGCATCTCCTGTCTGCCCGCCTTCTTGGCAAGGCTGCTCATTCATCAGGAGGTCTGTGCAGCCAAGATACTCAGCAAGGCAGCCCAGCACAGGCTGCCCTCATACATCATGGAGCCCATTAGCCATGCACATTTCTTTCCCTGGCTTCCAAATGAGCTGCACCAATTTGTTACACAGCTCACCCGTGGGAGTGGACGGTATATAGAGCAGTCTAGTGCCAAATATATGTAGCTCAATTACAACAAGTAGGACAATGCAATTACACAAATATGGGGGATAATTAATTGCTTGGAGAACACACCTTCAGACATGAGCTGTTCTCCCAGTACAAGAGCAAGGCATATGAAGACAGACAATAAAATATAGATATAAGCACCTGAGGTGTAATTCCACATTTCCATTTAGGGTGGGGTACATTTCTTTGGGGGAACCGAATCTAAAACCCTCTGACTCTGCTTCACACTGAAAACAGAGCAACAAAAGCACCTGCCAGCATTGCCTTGCTAACTCAAAGTTGCTCTGAAGAACAGTCCATGACGTTAAATGCTGAAAGACCTCTCTCTCTGTGGATACAAGCACAGAACTTCAATTATTTCCACAGTTCCCAAGTCTGCTGCAGGAACATTTGAATAGGAACCAAGAAAACTGCTTCTCTAGAAACGGTTTTATTTATATCCTTACATCACTAAAAAAAGGGTTCTTTCTCTCCAATCACCTTTTTGAACTATATTTTGCAAGGTGTTTTTCACAATATTTAATTTCACTAGCTACTTCCCCTAGGCTAAAGATTTATCCTTTAACGTCTGGAACTTTTTCTTGTTTGTTTTCATTATGTTGCAATTTCTGTTTGTGAAGTTTGTTTCAAGGCAGTGCAGTTCAAGCTGGGAAGCACACTGTGCTCACAGGGGTGACATTACTTCTGAGAGCCTCATATCCAGCTGTTCCTCTTTCCTGCAAATGCCTTTTGACCTGTGTTGCTTATGCTGTTTCCTGGTTTCATTTCTGTTGACTTTTTCAAATAAGCTCTTTCATTATGCAGGAGAGACAGGCAAAGCAGAACTTGCACTACCAAGGCTGTGCTCAGGGTGGGTCCCAGGAGATGGGACTGAGCTGCCTCCCCACCAAAGACCTTCCCACTGCCCTACCACTGTCCCACATGGCACTGCCGATCCCTAGCTCCTCTCCCAGCCCCCCTGCCTGCCAGAGAGCCGCTCCTGGCTCATGCTAAACTAATAAACACACACTGGGGGTCACTGAGCAACAAAGCTCCATCCACCAATGCTCCTCATGCAGGTGCTATGCAAACAGATCTCACACAGACCTCCGAGAGAGACCAGCTCCAAACTTGTGAATAAAGATTATTACAATTCACAATAGGATATAATTTATAACATTAAAAAATGGCAAGTTACTGTAAGACAGAATTAAAATGATTTTTCTCCTGTTAAAAGCTACATCTTAACAGATCAATTAAGAAATGGACACCAGAATAAATTCTATTTCCAATGCAAACTGCTAAGAGGCACAGGAGTACTTCTTGTATTCCCTACAAAGACGAGGAAGGAATTCTGGTAATTTGTAAAAGATATCCACATTTTTGTAAGATTGAGCCTACCCAATAAGAAAAACATGGTGTGCTATGATGGACCAGGCATGTCCTGTCATGAATGAAAGGTGCTGCTCTGTTTTTCCCATGCTGGGAATGCAGAGAAGAGTTCAACACCTCAGCCATTCCCTTGTGTGATTTGAATCTTAGCACTTCACCTGCCCTGCAGGGTGGGAAAGTTTTGACAGGAAATATGTATTATTGAAGAAAGTTTTTTCTCTAGGGCACAAACTTCTCTGCTAGCCAGATAATGGCACAGGGTCGTATAGCCAAAGAATGCAATTCTGTTTGAGTGAAAATGAAAATGTTGTTTGATATAGACTAGAAAAACATGAAAGCAAAGAGATTTTACTGCCTTAGGCTCAATGTCGTGCTTGGCAATGTTTTTCCCCTTGGCAGCAGTGAAGGCCAAGGTGAGGGTTCTGAATATTACCCAAGCTTGCATGAAGGGCTACCTGCATTACCTAATGGTGCATGCTGGGCACCTAATGAGCCATTCCTCAGCTCTGTCTGCCTTAGAGAGGAAAAAGAAGTTCCTCTGAGAAGTGCATTTGTCATGAGGGGATGAGTGGGTTTGATGCTTACTGCTGCAAAAACACTGCATGTAAATACATCCATCCATATGCACTCCAGAATGGATTTTTTTTCTGAGTACAGTATTAACAAGACAAAAAGCATCATGTTAATGTATTAAACATTTTTTATAATGTATGCTGTCTCAGAAGCTACACAAAGGTGATTTGTGACATAATTAATGAACTTTGCCTTAGGTGTGCTAAAAAATGCATAAGTTGTGTAAAGTACCACCCATTTCTTCATTTTGGCAACTAAGTTGCATTTGCTGTGAAGAAAAGCAGAATATCCTTATAATGCTGAATTACAATTCTCAGGTCACTGCCCCTTATATTGTAGAACTTGCTTTAGCTGAATGATCCCTTTGATAACACCTCTTACTGCTTGGTCCACAAGCAGAGACCAGAATGTGTCCTGAGAACAGGTTTGTTGGCCACCACCAGCTAATGCAAAGCAGTGCCCCAAAGGGAAAGAAATCATCCAAGCTCCAACACCCCCAGGAATTCAGCCTGCTGTTTCCTGGGCAAATCAAAGGCTCAGCTCATTCCAGTTCATGTTCACACACATGCTTTGAAATCCTGCTTGTTTCATGTGCTGCATTGCTGTGTTCCTTCTGAAATTTAATAAATATCACCTGCTACAGTGCTCAGCACCCTACAGACGCAAAGATTTGTCCTCCTCAGTGTGAAATACCATTAAGCCCTTAAAAATGCAATGATTTATTCTCCATATTATGGCAGTTGATAAATGTGTTACTGAATTGAGACCAAAAAAAAAAAAAAAAAAAAAAAGCAGAAGGAAGCCCTTTTTTGGCTCCAAATTTAATTCCATTACTTGAATTTTATGCCTCATTAGCACACCAAAACATCCCATCTAACTGAAGGCAGGATTTCTCACAAAATTTTCCTATATGGTTGAAGAAACCAGGGGAACACAAAACTGCATTCAATGTGTCTAAATGTACCAGTTTGGATGGGTTTCTGTCAATTTTAATCCTCAAAAGTACTTTACTAAAGCAGGAAGAACACGTATTTTGACATACTGTTCCCAAATAATGATTACTAATTGTCTGCTCTATCTACAAACACATATTTGCATTGTATTTGCTAATATAAATTATTAAAATAACAACTCTTTTTTCTTACAAGGGAGAAATGAGGACTTGCTCCCAGCTTTTCTCTACCTACTTATTTAAGCAGAAGATTAACAAAATCTCATTCATATGCCAATTAGCATATATTTAGCAGAGACAATTTTACACAGCTCACAGCTTGTGTCCAAAGACCAATCTTCACTTGTTTTGGAAAGAATGCCAACCAGACTTAGTAATTTAAATTGACCTAATACTACACAATGTTTCCATTTCACTGGGCTCACAGAGCATTGCTGATAATCTTTGTTACTGTATTAGTCTTGCAGCAAAACCCCCACATCTTTCTCTGGACTCTGCAGTAGCAGTTTCAGGTAGTATTTGTTATCATGGATAAAGCTGTCATGTTTTGAGAGAATTACCACCTTCTGTAACAGCTCCCACAGGACTGAGTTTATGCAGAATTCACAGTGACAAATAAAAACACAAACAAACAAACAACTGTCTAGTCTATGTTGTACATTTCACTTCACCAAGGCGCAAAATTCAGGAAAGCACAGCTCGAGCCCCTCAAAGAGTGGCTGACACATTTGTATTTGCATGGAAGATTATGCAAAGAAACAAAAGCCAGTTGACATCTCAGCCACATCTAACATCCAACATTAAACTGCACAACCAGGTTTTCCTTCACTTTGACGCACTAAAGCCTTCATCTGTTCTTATTTTCCGGTCTGCCTTACTCCATGTGAAAGCAGTGCATTCCCCAGAAACCTTGTTCTTCCAATAAACAGCCTGAAGTGCCCATTATCCTAGCGGGATTCCACCTTTTGAGGATGAACACACGAGGTTGTGTTTACCAGGGTCAGGGGAAAGGGCACGTGTAAGGGAGTTCGGAGAACTGGCTCTGTACTTAGCTCTCTAATTACAATCAATTTTTGAGACACTTTTCCCCTGGCAGGCAGGCAGGCAGGCAAGCAGGCAATGACTTTGGTGAGGAATTCTTGAAAGAGGAGATTGCCTCTGCAGTTACTCCTTGTGTGTGTGTGTGTGCCAAGAAATCCAACCTTCACTTACTTAACAATCACACTTGGCATCACTGGCTCTGCCTCTCTTACCTTCTCTCAGCTGGCACGTTGGCCACCTTCCTTTCAGGAGAAGGATGCTGATAAAAAGAAAGTAAAAAGAAGCATTACATTCTTATTTCTTTGTCTTTCCACTGCTGTGTAGATAAATCAGATGTTAAATGTTATTTTTATAAAGTCTACAATTTCAAATCTTCGGGCATGTAGTTGAGATCAAAAGCTCCTACTGTCTGTCAACATTCTTTGCCTAATAAAGCATCTCAGGACAGCTCAAGCAACATTTAAACTGTTTTTATAGCTCCCTAAATATAATTTTACTAACCTGCTTTTTAAATTTCAATTGCCACTGGCCTGCCTGCTGGTGGGGAAAACCTTCAATCCATTATTCAGCACAGACTCGTGCAAGCATAACTATTAACAGGGGAGAAGTTAGCTAATGACTGGCAGCTTAAAGAATAATGAAACTGTTAATATTTGAGGCCATCCTCCCTGCTTCTATCACAAGTGCTGGAATAATTTAAATTAAATACTTTATGTGACTAAAACACGTTTCAGATGACATAATGAGCTACAGCTATTGCTGTTGAATGCATCTACCATTTCTAAAGTCAGGCTTAAGTCCACCTGCTCACCAAGGGCTCAATTTTGCCCTAAATTACATGTGGATAATTCCACCACAGTGAATCGTGATAGGAGGTACATAGGGGGAATATTTCATCCTTGTAAAGTATTTTGCTAAAGGTTTTTGAAAAATTAATTCAATTCCAATAATTTTTACAATTTTTAAAAGGAGAATCAGCTAGCAAAAGCACTATTGTAGAGAGAAGTGCTGCTGGTTTGATGAGACAGTTACACAGTCATGTGCAACAGTTTTGTAATAGACCTTTTTTGCAAATGCAATAGATTTGGTTCAAATGAGATTGCATCAAAATGGATATACCAGAAACAAAGCATTAAAACTCTCCCTTTTTACCCAAAGGGAAAATACTTCTGCAATCACAGGATTTCATGTTAACACTCTTTAGTTAGCTCTGCAGAGCTGGAGGAAGCTTTGAGCCTTGGAATGTATGGGGTGCGGGGAGCCAATGTCCCACAGGCACTGCTGGGTGACCCCATTCCACAGCTCCTCTGGATTTTAAGAACAAGATCTAACACTCCCATTTATTCCTGCCAGGGCTGTTTTTCCAGGGCAGGCTTAGGAGCAGAAAGAGGCTTCCCCTCCTCCATGCAGAGCTGGTCAGAATACCAATAGAGAAAACATATTTCAAATTAAACAATGTCATTAAGTATTCACAAGATGCCCAATTACCACTGTACCCAAGTGTGCTTGCTGTCAATGTATATTAGCTACAAAATTGATAGAAGACTAGAGTTGACCCAGAAATTGTCACAACTTGTGATCTTTGTCAATTCAGCTGAGTGACAGGCTGAGTCGTGTAAATAACTGCACCCTCCTGCCATTAAAAAGATCCTTTCAGGTCACTTGAAGCACAACATTTTATTTTCTCACAGAAAAACACCCCTCAAAGTTTTCTCTGGCCAACCAAAGCTTTATTTAGTCAGTGGGGTTTTTCTTCCGAATTTAAAAATGTGAAGTATTTCTAAAATAATTTTGAAATATATTTTCAGATTTTTTTTCCAATCTGATTAAAAATCACAATGTTTGGGATTTTTTTCATATGACTAAGTATTTATTTTGGTGAAAACTTTTCAAACAAGCAAACTATTGCCTTGCTTTTCCTTCTAGTTATCCTCTTGAAGAATATTTTATTTGGGATCACTTAATTTAGTATTTACAGAGTAACTCACGTAACACAAGCAGCAGTCTTAATAACTACCAGCGAGGAAGCTGGTCAAGGACCAGCCATCGAAATGAAACCTTCCCAAAATGTTCTGAAGTAGCCATGGTTGTGAATTAAATTGCACTAAGTACGATTGTGGATCTCTATGACTTTTTAAGGAAATGCTCCAGAGCCTTCTGGGCGCACCAGGATGGGATAAACAGGCATGATAATCCTTCCCACAGACTGGCTGCTCCTTCCCAGCCCCTTCCATGGATGTCCTGAGCCAACAAATGTAACACCTTTACTGCTCATGGTGCCCCCGACAGTCTCAGGAGCTGGAATTGTTTCCCCTGGAAAGCTGTGCTGCTGCTCTTCCCTTCCATCGGCAGGCTGATCTGCAACACCCACAGTAATCTTTGATTATAGACAGTGTGTGCTCATCTGCCACTTACCACCTGCTAAATCCTCACTCCCATTTCGCTGCCAGCTGCTGTTTCATGGAATTGTACCTGCGTGTGTTTATGGGTTGCACCTTCATCAGTACAGCTCCCACTATGTTGGTGGTGGCAGAGAGAGGGGAAGATCTTTTCCTTGGCTTCCAGGACAAGATTAACACCTGACCTAGAAAGGACTGAATCCTGGAAGCCTGTGAAGTACTTGGGGACTGGTTCTAGCTGTTTCTGCACAGGAGGTCTCCCTCAAAACAGGTGAAAGTGCTCTTCCAGATGTCTCAATGGGCTGGATTGCATCAGAGGTGTTTTGATAGATCCCATGGAACTTTGGTAGCTAATTAATCTGCCAGTATTGAGAATGGCCTCTCCTGCTCTCCCACTGTACCTCAGCTTCTTTGCTTTGCATTATAAAATATCTTGTAGATCAATATCCATAATGCATGAGCTCAACCTTGCCATGGTGACAGTGCTGCACAGTCCTACAGTGGACAGGATGCTAAGAAGAGCTTTTCTTCTCCCTTCCCAGGGGGCATTTTCCCAGGTCAGGTGGAGCCACACTGCTGCCAGGCTGCTTTATGTGTGCTGACACAAAGCACAGCCAGCTACCCAGAAGAAAATGAAATCTCACACTGAGGAAGGACCTGCTATCTGTTAAGTTTGCATTGAGCTGTAACTGTGCTAAGTACCATCAGCAAGAGCCCATTTTGGGGTGTTATTGCTGCTCAATACAAGAGGCTCCCTCTCTAAGCCACATTTGCCCCTGAAGAAGATACTGGGGTTACGTGATGTACCTTGTAACCTCCAGTTTTCTCATAAAAAGTCACTAAGCTCTGAGCAAAGACACCCAACTGCTTGGGGAGGGAAGGTGGTAGGAATGAAAACAGCAATAGTAAGTGGGCAAATCAAGAAAGAGGGGCTGAGTAAGTCCAGTCTGAACAAAGAAAGGAAACTCCAGAGCCAAGCAGGCCTTGCTGGCAGAACACTTCAAGAAAGAGGAACCTCACCTCACAGCAGCTTCATTCATTCATTCCAGGATATTCTTTTATTCCTTATTTCTAAAGTCAAACTTTTCAATCACATTAATGACATTTTTTTGACTGATTGAAACATCAGACTCTTAATTCCTGAATGTGTGAAGATATACCAAGGTTTCTTCTTGAATACAGGATCGCACAATAAAAACTTCAAATATTTTTTCTCATTCAGAAATGTTGGGTATAAAAAACCCCTAATCTTCTGCTTTGAATCTGATGACAAACAGAAAATAAACAAGAGACTCCCCCTTTCTGGGAATGTGCCCTGGCTGCACTGAGACAGCAGTTTTTTAAAACCAGTGTACCAGCAAATTCAGTTAGTAGCAAAACTCCTCCAATCAAATCCAATTTAAAGCCTTCCAATCAAACTCATAATTTTTTGGTTCAGTCTCAATTTCCTTTTCCATATTTTTCAAAGTAAAAAGGGAGAGATGAAGACTTCACAAAATTTATAGAATTGTATACAAGTGACACAAACCAGCATGTGCAGCTGAAATGTAACAAAAACATTTATTTCATTTTAAAACCCTTCCTAGATGATGCTATGCCTTTTTTTCTTTTGACATTTCTAAAATGTTCAAATAGAAATTCTAGCATTTGCTCTGTGAAAACTCTTAAAAATATGTATCTTTCAAGAAATTTCATGTAGAAGCTTCTTTGCATAGCATTTACTGCCATCAGCATTGAAATCCTTAGAAAATGCAGTCAGAGGCCTGAGTTTCATTATATTGAACTTGTCTAAACTGTATTTTAGAGGTTATTTCATTATAGTAGTGCAAACACTTCTGTGCACCCATTTAAATAATTTTAAATTTGGTTTATATTGATTTAGTATGTCAAGCCCTTCTCAGCTTTAGGGAAGTCAATACAGGACAGGTTTAATTCACTTGATAGCTCCCTGAACAAGAGTTTAATACAATCAGTCCAGCACTCAAACTCGATTAGTCAGTGCAATCCCACAAGTAGCCAAACCACCAGAAGTAGAGGAACTGCACTATTTTATCACCTAAAAACATACTAGTAGAAGAAAGAAAGCTGAAAAAAGAGATTCCATTTCTGTCCTCAGAAATCCACCTGGATCTACCTGGGGAGGCTGAAGTCATGCACTCACAGGAAAATGCTGCATCTGTAATTAGCCCACAATTAACAAAGTTTTGTATGTCTTCTCTAAAAAACAAATGAGTGAATGGTGTTTCAAAACTGTGCAAAAAGTTGTTATGGAAGAACCAGAGTAAAGATAGGAAACTCAAAATGCTCCCACACTGAACTGAACACTCTTGCTCAAGGCAAACTTTTCCAGATTACAAACCAAAAGCAAATAGTTAGGAAAAGCAGAATGCTGCTCACTAATACACTTTAATGACACAATAGGCAATAATGTCTGATTCAACACAACTGCTTGCAAGTCGGTGGTTGAGCCCTTGGCCCTGGTTTTCTCAAATCAAACAATGCTGCCAAGAGAATGAGGAACAGATGCTAAATACGCACGTCTCGCACGCTGCTTCAATTTGTTCATCACTGACTTCCTTTGGGATAAAAGAGATATTGTCAAAATGATAATGATGGTGTAAACATTTTGGCCACTTCAAGCATTTTCTGAATGCCAGATAAATTCAGAATAATTTTTAGCAGTAGGCTTGCCAGAACATCAGCTGAAGCCTTCATTATAGCTATTCATATCCCTATAATAAAGGTTGCATCAGCAATTCCATTATAAATGCTCTTTCAGAGGGTTTGATAATTTGGCTGCAAAAAGTATTTTTGGCTGAAGCCTGGCATGTAAGTTGTCTTAGATTTAATTTTTCAACAAAGTTTTAAACTGTTCAGCTGTTTTCTACATAAAGATGGAAGAGACAAAGAGGGTTTAGTGTTCTTTTTTTGGTCCTACATAAAAAAGCAGCAAACTGTTTCTTTTGAAGTAGAAACTATATAATGGAAAAGAAAAGCCAGCAGTCACATACACTCAGTGCACACTTACACTTAGGTACAGGCTAATGACAAGTACTCTGGTTAACTGTGGCACGAGCTGGATGGCCTGGATTAGGTGCTAGGGAATAAATTCCTTGGAGGAATGGTGACACAAAGTCACTCGAGCTTTTTATGTCCCCAGGAAAGGGTCACACTGATAAAATCACCAGCCTGAGGTCAAGAACTGCTCTTGTAGAAAACAGAGTGCAATGGAACAGTAAATTTCTAAATGTAGCCGTAATGGAAAAACTTGACAATTATTCAGGTTTGATTTCATCACAAAATTAGTAAACTAAGTTGGAAATCAATACTTTAAATGGCACTGATCTTCCACAGTGTGTAAAAGACCCACAACCTTTAATGGATGTTTATTTTTCACTCTAACTACCAACTACTTTTTTAAAAGGAAGGGCTAAATATATTCCAGCAGGTGTGTCCCAATTATATGCTCCAAAGTTGGAAAGTGGAGGAAAGCCCCCACAATGTCCTTTGTCCTGACAAAAGAAAGCTTCATAGAATCTTACCCCACGCTGGGTTCATTTTACCAGTCTTCTTACTCTCTGTTACTCTGGCTAGGGAAGAAGGAAATCTTCTCAAAATGTGAATTATTCTGTTTTCCTTGGATAATTATTTTGCCTGAGATAGAACAATTTGGAGATACTTCATTTCCCACTGCTGGTAACCTCACTCAGGGAGGTGGCTCAGGGTTACTGTTCCCTTGGTGGGACACTGAGCTTCCTTGATAAAAACCCTGCATTTCACTGGACTTTTCTGACATCTTTCCTGGCAATTAAACCTTCCTGGGACAGCTGATACAACTGCATCTCCAGGCAGGGACATACTTCCTTGTTACAGTTATAATCTCCAGAGCTCTGTAAGGAGTGGGAGACCCTCGAGTCGACCCAGTGATCATGAAAACACATGATGCGGTAGCGGCAAATGATACCAACTTCACACGTGATGCACTCAAGTCTGAACACTAAAACAACTAGACAACAGTTAGAAAAAAATTGTTCCCATCAACAGATGGGTTACTGCTGGAAAAGGTGGAAAGAAAACTGTGACACAGTGAAGTCAATCAGGGTGAAATTCACTTTTACAAAAAATGCGTATCAAAGCTTAAAATTCTTAAGGAATGAACGTCTGTTTGCAGGAGACAGAAACACAGTACAGAATTCAGCCTTTAGATTCTTTTTGAGAAAAACCTGTATTTGTTCATACACTCTGTTAGTGCCACAGGGCAGGGCTCCATTTGCACTTTCTGGCCATACACAGGGAGTGACTGCCTCTCTTCATTGTCCCAAGGAACTGCTCCCTGCCACTTCAGCACAGGGTAAGAATTACAGCACGTAATTCTTCAGCCTTTCCTTTCTGAGGTGGATTAAACCACTTTCAATTACCAAAAAAACTAAGGCGCTTGACAGATGGCTTCAAAGCACTATCCTTCATGGTTCATTACCAGGATCTTGTAAACAGGAATAGGCTTTTCTTACCTGCCTGTGAAGGTGTTACTGAATGTTTTATTTCTGGAAATGCTGCCTATAAATATGGCAGTGTTATTTTGAGACACAGAACTTCCAGAAACTGTTTTCTTCTTAGCAAATTAGCTATGGTGAGACTATTTTGAACTTAAAACTGGGTAAAAAATTTTAATACCGTCACATTTCTAAATGTAAACCTGCCTTTACAGAGTGTCTAATGTAATTCCAGATACCTTGTCACACACACTTAAAAAATAAAGAAATGAAGTCCAATCCCGTGGGAACCATACTGGATTTCCTCTTAGCAAGGGAGGAAAGAACTTACATTTCCATCCATGACCTGAGGTTCCCAGAATTCAGTCCTCAATTCCCCTGCAATAACAGCAGTTACACTAGGTCTTGGAAACACCACACTTTTTACTAAAGCTTGATGTCACAATCAGAATGGATGCTAGAATATACTGCCTTTTCTTTCTACATTTACAGATATAATACATACTATGTATTGTCCAGTGGGCAATAGTAACAACCATGCAGAAAGCAATTCTCAGTACTCTGTGCTCCCTTCTCCCTCCAAAAGCACTTGGGTTCTCTGGCAAGGCCCCAGAACCTCCAGCAGTGTCCTGGCCCAAGCACCCTGGCAGGAATGGCACACACCCTGCCCTGGCACAGACCCCACAGTCATCTTCAAACCTGAAGGACAATTTAATCTTGGGTATAGGCTCTCCCCATGGAAAATCTTCAGCATTCCAAACTAAGGTGCTATAGCATTTAACATGGAAATTAATAATTGCTGCAAAAGCCAGTGTTATTTACCTTATCTCTAAAATTATTTAATCTTAGTATTTTCTCTAAAGTACTGGAACTTCTCATATCTACTGTATTGATATTTTACTGATAACGTATGAGGGAATTACAGACATTTTCAGGATGAATGCCTGTTGTTTTAGCAGCTGGCAGACATGGAACAGCTGGGGATTAGGCACTCAAGAACCAGAGGGAACAGCCTGCAATCTGTGTGTTTGTCTGATTAGGTAAATGTCTAAGGTGACAGCAGTAAAAGAGTTAACAATGTTTTCTTTTACTTTTAGCTTCTAGTACTTTTAGCTGCTATTACTTCAGTTTAGCAAATATAAATGGAGAGGAAGATGACAATGTCTGATCAAAGGATTTATTTGAAGCAAGAAACTGGTAAACAGGGTAAAGTAATAGAAAAGAGGAACATTTTCTTTCCCTAACAAATCAGGTTCTACCCTAAGCACAGCAAAACACAACTGATTTTCTGTCCAAGTCAAACTGATTTTAAAGGACCCATCCTGAAAAATCATTACAATTACGTGCATTTTTTGGACTTCTGTATGTGAGCACAGCATGTACATTTGAAGTTAAAACTCCTGTTCAAAGTTGGAACTCTTGTTCTCCTCTTCCTATGCCCTTGGTCCAAACACAGCTATCCACAGATGCAAAGTATTTCTTTGAACTAATGAAGCAATTCTGCTTTTATTGAAGTTTTTCTTTCCGCTTTCATGGCTAGTAAGACACAACTCATTCTGTTTACTAGACGTTGCTGCACACAAGTCTAGAAAGCCCCAGGTGGTTTCAGAGGCCTTCATGTTCAGTTGAAGCTAAAACTGTAGATCCACCACTGAGCTTTAAGTTCCCAGCTTCTGAGTAAGTACCACTGGAATCTACAGACAGCCTAGCTCACTCCCACAGGACAAGTCTACTGAGCATCACTAAGAGTGGCAGAACCCAACCCTGCCCAACTGTGCCAGCATCAGACAAATCACTGCAAAGTCCAGAGGAAAAGTTCAGAAGCTTGTGACTTTCAGGGGTCTTGCTGGGAAGAGTATGCCATGGAAAGAGCATGCAAGCCACTGAAAACACGGAATTTTCTGGTTTTTGATGGTTTTTATACTAAGATGTGATGACACAGTGTTACAGAAAACCTCTTGCATTTCTGGGTTGTGATCTCAACAGCAAACATTGCTCTGGACTGTTGGGATAGACATCAGGAGAGATATTGTCTCTCACTGCGTGAGGTACAGGCTGGATCCAGAGCCTGACCTACAGAGAATCCCTAGGCAGACTATAATGGCCTTGGCTCAATTCTGACTATAAACCCACCATTCCTACACCTTATACTCCAGCGAAATTCTTGTGTTATGTCTAAGTCCCTATAATGCCGCTTTCAGAGCCACAGCTCCAAAACCCACCTGCCAGTAACACAAGAGCAGTGCTAGGAAAAGCACAGCTGACTTGTGGGAGTCTCCTCAAGCATCAGCTCCTCCAAGCATCCCAGTAACTGTGGAAACTAGAATCATGCACGAATAAAGACCAAATCTCCCCTGCTACAAACACCTCCCCTTTGCAGCACTGTGCTGTTATTTCAGCATTAAAATTTCATTGCTGATGTTTAGCCTGTTGTCGCAGACTTTCTGGTACCTTCCTTGTGACCTGCATTATGACTGTGTTTGTTTTTGTCTGAATGGAGGGCAGCAGAACATATAGATGAAAATTAAAATGGGGAGTCTGCCAAGAGCTAAGTATTTTTCATGTTCTTCCTCCCCCTTTTGGGATATAAAACAGAGCAGTAGGGACAGGACTGCCAGACTCATTTTTACACATGATCTATGGCGTAAGCGAACCCATGTCTGCACAAGTGGAAAGCCAGTTTATTGTTCTGTCACACCACCTAACCCCTGATTTGATGTCAATGAAAGCATCACAAAGCCATTCTACCAAAATTGGGAACGTTTTTGTAAAAATACTATCACTTGTATTCCATGTGTGGAATACTGATGCTTAAAAGACAAAATAAGAAGAGGAAACATCCAGCTGCTTTATAGATAAGTTCAATTTTTATTTATTTTTTTTTAGGAACTGCTTCTGAAAGGAATAAAAAGCAGGATGCTTTTCAGGTGGTTTTAGAAGGATCACTTTCTCCCTCCAACCTTTCTATCTACCAGATAAATCCTTTTGGCTCTTTCACAGTGCCCTGCCCAGAGACAGGATAATGGGGATTGCACTCAATCACTCACTGCAGGGACTCCCTCATCCCTTTTCCTTCTGAGGGATTGGAAGGATGGTCAGTGGATCTGCTGCTAATTTTCAAAGATTAACCACTCCTTAAAAGAAGCAGGTGCTAAATCCCACATACAGCAGCAGTTTACACACTCTCCAGGATGAGCTTTCCTGCTTGTGCTCATCTTCTGGCTCTTGTGCTGAACACATCAAGGTCTGTACTTAAAGAAGTAACAGCTTCTCTGCAGAACTGGACTGACTGAAATGAAGCAGATACAGCAATAAAAATACTGGAAGCTACCCACTGGGTATATTTCTCATTACGTTTGTGGTAAACCAATACTGTATAGAGGAAAATTTCTTAAAATTTGTATGTAATGCAAACCAAAACCAACTTAAAATTTGAGCTGGAATGACAGAGTAACTGTGACAGGAATTTTTCTACCAAATCTCATCACCATAGTTAAAAAAAAAGCTTTAAAACAGTAACGTAGTTAACAAACACAGTAAACAAAGAATGTAAATAGAATTAAATATTAGTATTGAGGCACTAAACTAAGTATCACACACAAGCATCAATGCATCCAGCACACCACTTAGGTTCAGTTTTGAAGCTCTGGGTGATGAAAAACACAGCCTGGAAAAACATCAATCCTATTCATTTCCTTAAGTGCTAAACTCACTGCATTCAGGCTCAGAGCTAATTATTAATATATTTATCCTGACTTCATGCTTTTAATGCAAATGTGAATTACAGCTTCTTCGATGCTTAGAACCTTTAGCTTAATTCTGCTCATCCCTTGCTGACGAAGCAAATCTGAACAGGTAAATAGGGGATAAAAATTTCCTTAAAAACTCTAGCCATTCTCTCCCAGCCAATAAAACCTCCTTGAAGGCTTCTGAGCAGGACCCTGCAGAGCAGAGCAGGGCATATGCTCCTGTGAGAAGGGGGGAAGTGACAGATGTTGACGGCATTTTGGAACAACACAATTGGGTTCATAGACAGATACAACTGTATCTGATTAGGCAGACAGCTCCATTCATCTCTCTGTACACTAGCCAGGAGGTCTCTAATTGTTTTGCAGATCACTTAGCAATTAATGATGCTGTTGGCCCTTGGACAGATCATGCTACAGATCAATATTTTCAGTCCAAGTCAAAGCACTGACAAGATACAATGATACGAAAGTTACTCTGTTAATAGAGCCCACGGCAAGGACTGGGGTGGGGAACTTCTTGGGTTTTTTTGTTTTTCTGTTACAAACACAAATTTTCTTGTGCAAGTGCTCATTACAAATAACCACAACCCTTTACAAATTCAATTTCATGAAATTAAGCCTACACAAAATTCTGTACCAAGTCACATGCGAAGTTGGAAAAAGAAGAGGCTGCAGAGCAGAGCAATGAGTGAACAGGAGTGGGAGTCTTGAAACTGGGCTGGAATGATGGATCAAAAGCAGAAGGACTACAGAGGGTAAGAGAGCTTGGGTGAAATGTCTCCCTTATTTTCCCAGCACATGTATATTGTGGATATTGCTGCTGTGTAACAGCTTTGTTTTCAGAGAGAATCTCCATGCCCTAAGCATTATAATTCTTCATTAGAGATTCTGACTTATCTCCACAGACAAAGTAGGTCTGCACAAACCACTCTGGAACTCAAGTGACCAGCCTAGTTGCCCACAGTAAGCTCATGAGAGCCAGTGCTGATATTGCTTCCCTCCTTCTCAGGTGAAATATGGTTTAGGGCACTAAAGGGTAAGATTTAGTGTCATCCAAGCCAATGGTAAAGTTTCAGCTGATTACACGAGTGGGGCTTTTTATCCATTATTTCCCCAGTAAGAAAAATGGCCTCCAATTTCCTGGTTGGAACACATTTGAAAACCAAATCAAAATCAATTTTAATCCAATAAAAAAAATAAAGTTATATAATTTATTATAAATAGGGTAGATTTTTACTGCTCGTGTGAGTCAAAATGGTTATCGTATCTAAAGTATCACTGCAAGTGAGGACTTACTTGTGTTTCTATTACAACTTTAAATTATAGTTTTTGAGTGCCTCAGGATAATTTTAATTGAGAAAGAACTGTAGTTTGAAAATCAATTATTTTCAGTAATCATCTGTTTCAGTTCTTCACTAATGACCCATACAGCTATCTGTGTAAAACAAATCTTATCAGCCTGGTATCAGCTACTCGGGAGCATGTCAATAAACAACCTGGTGTCTCACACACAGCTGTGTAACCACAAATCCCCCAGTGGGGAGAGTCTATTAAATCCACTGGGATTATAGCAACAATGTGACCATGAGAACCTGCCTGGGGGCACAAGCGTGCTCTGCTCTTGACCTCAGCCATGGGTCCTCCCCAGCAACTTCCCACTGCCCAAGCTCACTAAAACATTCCTGAAAGAAAGGGATGGAGAAGGGGAAATCATGAAGAGGGACCAGGTGAGCCAGGTACAGGCCCCTGTTTTTCTGGGCAAAGAATTTGCCTGGTGCGGACACCAAAATGAAGTTGATTTGCTGTTTCTATGATTTTACTGCCGCTTGGTTTTATTATTTAGAATGGCTTGTTTTTATTTAAACCCAACCTTGTTCCAGTGTTTAATTAACCTCTCCATTAGGAAGTATTCCTAATGTACAAGATAAATTTAATTGTATTTTAAGTGCATTCTTTTTCTATCCACGGATGTACAAATTATGTACACCGTAATTTCTCCCTTGCCATTCTGAAACTACCTTTCATGTACCATCCCTTTATCTTCCATTCTCTCTGTGCAGTGGCTCCAGAAGTCTTTCCCCAGAGGGCTTATTGTGGAGCTCTCTGTTCTTTTCAGTCTCCCACAGCTTCCCTTCAGTCTGTGCAGATTCTGCCTTGCAGTGCAGTCCAGCCAGAGTCCCTGATGCTGCACAGGGACTCTGAGCAGAGCAAAGGGATCAGTGCACACCTTTCCTGAGGGGCACTGCCTACCAGATCATTCCCACTGCAGCAACTACTTTGCTGGTAATAGCCTGCCCTAGCTCCCTGGGAGTGCTCTAACTCCACATCCCATTCTAATGAAGGTGTTCCTGGAAATTCAGCTCCATTATTTCAGGGCAGACTTCATATCTGTTGTAATTAAAATCTTAAATTGATGGTTTAGAATTAAAAATATTCATTTTATCATTCCCACTGCTCAACTTTTATATTTGTTTGTTTCTGTAATTTGTAGATTACAAGAGCTTTATTTTAAAACTTCCATTATGTTTGTGCTACAATTGCTGATATTAGTTTGGACTAAAGCTACAAACAATTTTATACTTATAAGGTAGTTTATGCATTGTAGGAAAATTATATATTAAATGATTATACACATTCAAACACTTGTGCATTTGCAGAAAAAGGCAGCTAGCTGTGCTTGCCCATATTTTTCCTTCAGAAGCCTGTACATATAGAATTATGCAAACAAATTTAAGGTTTTCTACATATTAAATTACAGTTCTCTTTCTTTCCCATTCACTTTATCTTAAGCACATTAAAGAACAAGAGAATACAGAAATACAAATTATGTTTAGGAAAGAGTGTAAGGTCAGCATATTTTTTTCAGCAGTTCACGCTTTTTTAATGTACACTTCCTACTCTACAACTATTTTTTGCTAAGAATTATGTGGAAGAAATTAAATAGGTAGACAAACTGTTAATGGAAGAGGTATCAGTAAGCAAAACATGAAATTAGGTTTTGACTCAAATCTCTCCCTTAAACATGAGCAAGATGCATTCTGAACAAAACTAATTTCTATGGACCTAAATGGATTTGGTCCTGATTTTTACAGGGAGTTAACAGTTTCTCCAGGTGGACACTGGCACATCCCATCAGTGAAAATCCTGAGCTGGAATGCACACAATTCTGTTTATCTTGAAGGGAATGTAACACTGATTTTGAAGAGTGCAGGTCACACACTCACAATAATGTCTCTATGAAAAGGTAACTGCTTGAGTCACTGTTTATTCCTGCTGGACACACACAACCTTTCCCAGGCACTCTGGCACAGCAAACACCTGAGGCTGCTATAAAGATCAACATCTTGCCAAAGCAACAGAGGAACCAGGAGGTTCCAGCTCCTGAGAACTGTTTATTACAGGCTTGACCAAATCAGTGGAGAGTTGGCAGCTCAGCATGAGATTCAGGCAAGGGCAGAACAATCTAGGTAGGATTGATGGCCTCATGCTGAGAGTGGGAACGGCGGCTCTGCCGTATTCATCTGCGGTAGGGAAAGATTAGGAGTGGGAAATCTGTGTTGCAGCATAACAGCAAAATTGACAACAGCAAGAAACCACAGGTCTAATCCAAATGCTGGAATGAATCCAAGAAAAATCTGCAAAGGAAACTTGCAATAACTCTCAAAACACTCATCAAGATGTCTTAAGTGTTTGATCAAAAGCATTACAGGCATTACTATTTCTCATTTGGACAAAAAATTGAGAGCCCTTGCAAGCAGGAAAAACCAAAAACTTTCCCTCAAATAAGTAAGACAGGAATTCAAGAAACTTATTTTCTAGCAGGGGTTAAAACAAGGTATCTGTTTTCTATTAATAATCCCTGTTTCACTGGTTTATCTGCTGCCTGTTTGGGGCATGCTGGGTTGACAGCTCTCCAAAGAAAGTGTTTAGCTCTGACTCATAAGGTGAGACAGAGTCTTGCATTTTCAGGTCTCCTCTGTACAACATCCAGGTTGCTGAGGAATAAAAAAATCCCTTTCCAATTCATATATGAGACTAGTTCTCAGCTGACAAGATTTATATTACATAAATAAAACCCATCAAAACTGGGTTGGCAAACTCACTGGCAGTTTCAAATGAAAGCCAAGAATTAATTGGACACAGAGACAAACAATTTTTCCATTCCAAAGATGAATTCCTGCAAGTCAAGGTTGAGTTACATTTAACATTGCCTAGAGGATTTTAATTTCTGGGAGTGTTTGCCTGGGACTTATAATAAAGACTATGGAGAATATCCTAGGGTTCTATTTTACTGAGATTTTTACTCAATGTCCATCACCATGGTAGCTGGTTGATTTATGTGAGCCACGGGACTCTTCCAATTCAGATGGCTCATTATTCATAATAATGACTCCCAGATTACAGCACGGAGAAGGAATTCTTGCCCCCTTCTTACAGCAAAACATCTTTTCCAGAGTTTGGCCCAGTCAGAGACAAACAGTTAAATCATGTCTTTATCTCAATGTCTGGCAGTTCTGTGGAGAAATCTACCTAAGCACCACTAGTGACTTGTCAGGCCTTTTTAAAGGAAGAGAACTGGTGCTTTATTTAGAGGGCAAGTTCACCTCAACAGACCTCTAGTCTAAAATTTTGCCCTTCCAGGTAATTAAGAGCAAAGTTGCACTGAGATACCCATTGCTTTATTCCAAAAAACATGTGAACCAAGTTGAGCTAGTTGAGGTGAATGAGGGAGTGCATTTTAGAGCCAAGGAACCCTCAGAGAACAATCTCTGCAAACAGCAGGTTCTC
The DNA here is from genome assembly GCA_024500445.1 of Entomyzon cyanotis. Classification (NCBI taxonomy): domain Eukaryota; kingdom Metazoa; phylum Chordata; class Aves; order Passeriformes; family Meliphagidae; genus Entomyzon; species Entomyzon cyanotis. The sequence goes on along the minus strand of JAKEPQ010000624.1, from coordinate 42,299 downwards.
CTTTAAACTCTGGCTGAATTTTGCAAACCCTCTTTGCCTTTGAAGACAGACACAGCAGCAGAAGGCATTCAGCAGGCACACAAGCGAGGAGAGGATGAGCTAAGGCATGCTCCACATTGCTGAGTGATGATATCTCGACAAATTCAGCATGGAAACAAGACAAGTGCGGCTTCACCAACCTTTGGAAGGAGACAGGAGGCCACAGGAAAGGACTCCAGGCTTTGTCTGCTCTCATAGAAGCCTTGACAAGAGGAGCTTAAGGAGAAGCAGGGCAGCTGCAAGGGATGGGCTTTCTGTGAATCACTCAGGCCCACTGAAGAGGACTGCAGCCTCCGGAAGACCCCAAGACATCTGCAATGTGGCTGTGTTTATAGAAGGATTTTCTCATTTCCAATATTTCTCATTGCCTTAGAATACCCCAAAAAACCAAAGCTGGTGTAATTATATGCAGACAGGAAAAAATGAAAAGGCAGTTCTGAAGAGCTCCCTCTTTATCAAGCTTTCTACCAGCATGGCAAGATAGCAGTGCGGTCCCCCTGCCCCCCTCCACCTGCAACCCGCATTTTCAAATCTGCTACAGAAGGAGCATAGAATGCACATGACCGAAAAATGAGAAATAAAACAGAAACAGACAAGTAACAGCTGAACTTAACTTGTGAAATTACAGGAATCATCCATATGAAAAAAATCCCCTTCATTATTTCACAGGAGTCAAAATCAATAGTGTGCTAAAATCTACAATCTACAGGGCCTGAGGATATCACGAAGGTAAAACTTTTAGTAAAATATATAAATACAGAATTACTCCTTGCTGTGTACTCCTAGAATTGTCCCTAATAATTTTACATTTGTTGTCAAATGTAAAATGTTGTGTTCAATTTTCAAAGCCGTGCATCTCTTCTCCCAGGCCACGGGCTCCCTTTGCCTCCAGAATCACAGACATCATGTCCAAATGACCCTAATTGCTTCCACTTACTGCCCTAACAGGCCATTACTCTAATGCCACACAGAAATTCAGTCCTGGTAAAACTGGTGTGCTGGAACCATTGCTCTTTTCCCAAAATTCAGTGTTCTGGTTTTGCTCACCTGTCTCTTGCATCCACCCTGTCAAAAAAGTACTGCCTTTCAGTAAATGAAAGCCAGTAATTTTATTCTTATCTCCCTGCATTTACTATGAGCCTGAAAGTATTGACCTGGTATAGAAGCTTCAATTGCCTCTTGAAGGACACAGAAAACCCTCAAATTGACTGGAAATGCGAAAGCATCCAACACTCTTCAGAACAGAGTAGCATCTTGTGTCCACGCTGGGCAGCAAGCAGGTATTTATAAGCCCATTCTACTGAAAGAAGATGAGGGCAACAGCAATGTTTAATACATTATGTGGGAAGTCAAGACTCAGGTGCTTTACTCCTTTTCTGATACTAAAGTCTATGATTAACTTCAGATACTATAGCAAGGAAATAAATTGTAATAAACTGAACATGGATCTTTCCCTATCAAAACACATGATAACAAGAGATTCAAAACCAGGAATGAAATTACTAAATGGATTTAAAGAATTCCCCTAAGAAAAAACAGAGCACAGAAAACTAAAATGCATGCAGCTAAACAGAAAACAGAATACAAGTATAAAATACATCTATCTGCTCACAACAATCCATCAATAGAGCCAGCAGCTTTTATGAGCTGATTAGGGCTCTACAGGCAAAACTGCTCACATAGCACAGGTTAAAAGGGACTACCAAAAAGAGCTCCAGGTCTGTGCCTTTACATCAACTAATAATTCAAACAATCCACCTCCTTTATTAAAGCTGACTCATTGGCAAGGCTGCAGCTTCTGTTAATGAGGATAGAAGGCAAAACAGAGAAAATTATCTGCAGACAAATTAAAATCATGGGCAAGGGGGAAGGAGGGGGAAAGGAGAGCAAAATGCTGGTTAAGTGTACAAAGCAAAAATCTACCGTGAAGTGAAATGAAACTCCTGTCTGGCAGAAAAGCAATTTAGCTTTATGAACAGCTGCCTCACAGAGAGTCAGGCGTATGAGCAATTAAAATTAAACAAGTTGATTTTAATATGCCTTAGTAACTGTGATTGATCTCACAGAGCTGCTGTTGACTGTACACCAAGAAACAATTTAGGATCCAGGTTAAAACAAAGTTTATAATCCTCTGTTAATGGGTTTTAGTACCTTAGGCAGTACAGTGTTCCAAAAATTATTAAAATGTGCCCTGTCTCTGTGTAATCAATAAGCTTCCCACTGTAAGACTGGTGCAGTTCCAGGCACTCCTCAGCATGCCTGGCCATGCTGTGTCTGTGGAATTCCAAGTAAGTCATCTATCATTATTTCTATACACAGGACTCATTAAACACCTCATCCTTCAGCTTATTAGCACTCAAGTCTGCCAGACAACCAAAACAAAAGGTCACCTTTTAGCAAATGCAGACTTTGCCCAGAACATACACCAAAACCCTGGCAGATTTATGTAAAAATACAGTAGCAGGGATGGATAAAAGAATGATGGAAACATTCAAGATGTGAACTGCAGAGTACCTACAAATGGAAATTGGGAGAATACGTTCTGCTTTACCAGGCAAAGTCTAAAATGCCAGGGTAAGAAACAGGTCACACACCTTATTAAATGGGAGAAGAAAACCCCACCTCTCTGACCATCCAAACTCTTACTGAAGGCCCATTCATAATTTTAAAGAGCAAATGAAAGCACACTATTGACATCAGATTCAAGGCAAACATGAAACATGAATTTTGAAGAAATTTGAAGAAGTCTTGTCACTGCCTGAACTTCTGCACAATGAAAATTCACATGAAGCAAGATCACAAATCCTCCTCTATAGCACTGATTTTGTTCTACCACTACATGTCCCCTGTCTTTTTGGTTTTAATGGAGAAATCAAAACAAACCCTTCATGTGTGACAAGGAAAAATAGCTCTTCTTGGATAAAAGCTTGTTTTGCTTTCCCATCAATCTAAATGTCCCAATCGTATCTTTTATATCCCAAAATAAAAAGCAGCTGTGTCTCCTTCCAATTTTGTCTGCTTTCAAATTGGTGTGATTTTTCATTAGATAAAGAAAAGTTTCTGATATGAAGATGAAGTATCTTTTAAATGAAGCAATTCAGAAATGAATTATCTCCTTGTGCACCTTTTGGCATCGCAAACACTCTGATGTTCTTGGGTTTAATCTGATTCTTTGCTTCATCCTGTATTTGGCACAGAGCAAGTTATTATTCTAACCAAAATATGGACAGCCACAACTTTTGTTTTTCACAGCTGCAGACTTTGCTTTACCAGCTTTAGCTCTCTGTTCTTTTATCAGTGTTCATCACAAATTATTGTCTGGAGTCATAGGCAAAAAGCTGTGGTTTCCTGCAATAATTTCATAATGATGAAATGGGTCCTGCTGAGAAACATGACAAGGAGATGTTTTCAAGACCTTCTATATCCAGCCTGTGGGAGATCTGGTCCAGTATTTCCCTATAATTACTGTAATCTATAAACTATCAGACATAAAAAGCAATGATAAGGCAGAACACACAGAAAAAAAAGATTTAAATATGAAAAAGTGGCTGGCCTAGAGAAGCAACTGTTCTCATGCTACCCAATTAACAGTAAATGAGGTGTTTGAGGGGCAGAAGGAAAAACCAAAGTTCACAGTAAAGCGTAAGATCCCTCCATAAAACTCCAGCTTGAGGCAAGCAATTTAACTTCAATTGCCTGTTTATTCTTTATTCCTTTACTCAGAGTTTTAACTGAGATTTCAACAACTCTTGAATGATAACCCTCTCTGAGAAGAAAGAGTAATTTCTGATCCTCACCCAAAATCCCGCTGTTCTATGGGCCAGCTCCAGCTCAGCTTCATGAAAAGGTAACAGGTGTGTCAGAGGCCACAAAATTGCTATTCCAAAGCTCTTCAAAGAACAGCAACCCTCCAGAGATGATGACTTATGCTTTCCTGAAATGCTGCCCTGGATATGTACCTTCTCTTAAAGCCATGTGAGAAATCCTCTCATCTTCACAATATCCAAAGCACTTACCCTGAGAGAAGGAAGTTTTTCCAGGAGTCCCTCATACATCTCATTTTGCATTTTGTCCGTCCTCATCTCTTAAACTCCATGTACCTCTTTGTCCCTATTTCTTCTAATTGTATTAATTATACACAAAGACATCACAATGTTCTGCTCATGCAAAATCATTGTTACATTCAAAATTAAAAGGTAATTATATTTGACAATTCCATTTCCTTTAGCATAATTATGGAAATTGAGTAATGAATTTAGGTTTGAATAGTTCTTTGCTCCCCATTAGAGCTTTCTCCGGATGAAATACTGCTATGAACATCCTAAACAAGAATCTTGTTAGGGTTTTTTGGTTATATTACTGCTCTGGAAGAAGAAGAGGGAATGTTACACGTCATTTAGGAGAATGCTGGCCAACCAGAGATTAAACATATACAAGTGAAATGAAAATCTCTCACACCTTAATGCACAGAACACCATTTTTAGCCTGAACCTGCACATCACATTCCCCTTTCTGTTCAGTGGGAGCAAAAGCCTACTGGCAATGAAAAGCATCTATACTGAAAAACTGCAGGGTTGTTTCCTTTAATTAAATATATCTTTTGAAGTAATTAGCCCTGGATGTAGGAAATATTAATTGGTACTTATGTACCAAAACAGCCAGTGGTAACAGCTTGTATTTCACCAGCTCTTTCCAAATGGAATTGGTTAACTAAGTCATTAATTAAAATAATTACTAATGATTCGTATAACCTAAGGGGAGATGAATATATTTTTCTTTATTTATCTTTACATCTACAAGATTTCATGTTAATGTTCTTACCTACATAAAATTTTCATTTGTTTTCAGAAGTAAGCAATTCCTATGTGCAAAAAAACCCCCATTTAAATACTGTCACCAATAAAAAAATTTCTAACTGACAAAAAAAGAAAACTTCTGGATTTCTGTCACCCAAGTCCACCTTCTTTAGCTACTTCTCTAGCATACAGGCCTTGGTATCTGTAAGAGCACTAAAAATACAAACTGGTCACTAGCCACTTCAATAATCACTTAAAATGGGTTTTCCCACGTGATCACTGCTAATGTTTAGGGAGCAATTCCCTGAACAGTTAATATAGAATTCTCTGAGGAATTAAAGAAAATTAAATAAAAAATATGTTTCAGCTAATTGAGAACTTAATTATGCTCATTTTACTTGGAAAATAACGGGTAACAAATAACATTAGGTTCTTATATGAAAGATATGAAGGACAACTGATACATATTCAATTGCATTTCAGATTAGAACAGGCTATTTTATACTCCAAGTGTAAATCTACTGAACAATTTAACCAGTTAATTTACAAAGCCATTAAATGTAATAAAAACAGTGGCTTCTAGTGCCCTGAAATCATGACAGCCAACACCATTAATCTCCAGGTCTATTTCTGGCTTAACAGAAAATTAGAGAAATGACTGAAACAATAAAAAAGATAAACAAGGGAACTACAATGTGTTTGTCCAGTACTAACCTGACAGTTTTAATGTAAATCAGTAATGATCGATTTCTCCACTTTAAGTAGTTAAATCTCAGGTTGTTTTCAGATTGTTCCAGTGCCTCCTCCCTGGCCTTTTGCCACAGCAAGGGCAGAGCTGTGGCCTGGTGACCGTGAGGTGGTTTCTCATGGCAGAGAGCAGTTCCTGCAGCCCCAGGCCTTGGCACCAGGCACCACCAAGCACATGCTCTACCGGAGTTACCAGGCTGGTCAGCGGCAGTGTGATTCCAGAGAAATGCTCTCATCATTTCATTCCTTTTGCTGAGGCCAGCCAAGAGGCCATGGGAGCAATGTGAAACCCCTGCAGCTTACAGTGGCTTTTCAGCACTTCAAATAAATGACATCATTTGAGTCTTGTATGAATGAGCAGGGTCCAAGGAAAGTTTTGTGGATCTTAATTTGCATAATTTACAGTGCAAAAAACCCTTGGCCATTCCCCCTCTGAGCCTCGACAATCCAGGGAGCTGGCAGAAAATTAGAGGCCTTGCTGGAGAAGAGGGTTGGACTTTCCTGTGAAGAAGGCTGCCGCTCAGGGACACAATAAAAGCTAAAACCTTGGGCTCGAGATTGGAAACTATTTTGTAGCAACTGGTGCTTACACAGTTGCCGGGAGCCAAAACATGATGATGCTGGAAACGCACTTTGGATATCTGCTGACAGAGATATCTGCTCTTGGTAACACCAATTTATCAGCACTTCCAGAAAATTTTGGACAAATTCTTCAGGTTGGTGGGCAGCAAAAGATTCTCCACCAGCAAATAAGGGCTGGCATCTGAGCTAACTCCCAAGAGCAGGAAGCAGGCAAAGCTTCCAGCCCAAGCACCTCTGCCTGTCAGTCCTCAGAGCAGCGGGGCAGCCTGAACCGTGACACTGGGCTTTTGCAAACACTAAAAAAGTCTGCAACATGATGAAGACAAGACTCTTGAAACTGGGACCATTCAGTCATCAAATCAAGCTCTTACTCAATGCCTGGAGACCCATTCCAGCAGCCAACATTTTAAACTTGAAGCCTTTATAAATTAAACTTTTCACACTTATGGCTGAGACTCTTGGACTGCAGGAGCTTCACTTCTCCCATTATCTGCTGTAGAGTCTTAGAAAATGTATTTTGTGGTGCGAATTGCAGTGACATTTTTATCAAGGAAAGAAGCCAAACTGGGAGGAAGTGAGGTTTTGTTAAAAAGGATAATGCCTACTTCACACATTCATAAGATGAATGTAAATGAATGGATACAGAAATTTGACTATGCACAGCTTCAAATCATGGCTATGTGCACACATGCACACAGCACAGAGGACAGCATCCTTTTGTAGACATAAACATTATTTCTCAGGGCTGAGAGATAAAAGCATTATCAAATCCTTTTTGCACAGAGTAACTGTCACTAAAAGAATGGTTACAACAGCTAGAAAGAATATTAGGGAATCGAAAGAGACGGTGCTGCCCCTTTGGATACTTTCATTACAGGAAGAAATACAGCCTGCAGTGCTCTGCTGCAATCCCTGAATTCTTTCTCCACCAACCACGTATTGATTTTTTGGAAGTCTGATTATCAGTAGTGGAAAAAAAACCCACACAGTGCATGATTTTCCCTCTCAAGGATGCATAAGTCATTCTAAAGAATGATGTTGATTATTCTCTATCATCACCTGCAGTTTGTAGATTTACGACAGGGAGATCAGAGAATTACAGTATTATTTTAAAGAAATGCATTGAACAAATATTTGTTTACTAACCTGCATGCCCACCCTTCAAGTGTCATGCATTCCAAGTTAGCTACCCCCAGCAGTTGACCTTTCAATCTCCTTTCTCAGTTCCTTAAGAGAGAGCAGACCATATACCTTGCCTGCTGTCCAGTTATTAACTCAGAAATACATTTTTAATTCCACTAAATGAGTTATTTTACATGGTAAGTCCCATGGTTAAAACTCAACTGCCTCTAGAAAACTGATGCTGAGCAGCAGCAGACTGGCTGAGCAGCCGAGCAGCAGGAGGCACAAGTCTGGTGTATCACTTTGCACCAGCAGGAGCTACTTACTCATTTCTTTAGGTGAAGAAAACTTTCATTTTGGACAAAAAGAAGCACCAATCGGATGGCAAAGTTAGACATGTTCTGTAGAGTTTGCCCATACATAGGGGGAGAGTCACTGTATCACGGGTATAGCATGACATTCAGTTGTCCTGGAATTTCACGGAATTTTAAGTTTATGTGAGGTCAAATTAATCCCATTTCCCCGGGGTTGTTTTGGGGTTGGTTTGTGGGTTTTGTTGTTGTTTTTGTTTGCTTGGTTTTTGTTTCTTCTGCTTTTTGAATTTGATGCTGGTTAATGTAGTAACAATAACTGATTCAGGTAACGGTTTTAAACAATCATTAGGAAATACTCGAGAGATTCCAGGTCTCAGTTTCAATTTCCAACATCTAAGCAGCTTTATTTAGAGAATGAAATGAGCTTTAATCAAACTGATAGAAGCTCCGTGAATTTCAAATTTTATCGTACGGCATTATGTAGCAGGAATGAAATTACTTTCTGTTGACTGTTTCATTAGCTCTCATTATGCAGTTCTATCACATGTAACTGGAAAAACCTTATTTAATCCTTACTAAATATGACAAAGACCTCGAGTGAACCATTTTAAGTTTAGATCTTCTTATCAGAAGTCTTCATGTTAAAGGCATAGAGAGCTTTGATACTGAAGAAACTGTCTGTGCAAGAATACTTACATAATAAATGAGATTATTTCTACCCGAGAACTCGACATCACCAGAAATCTTTTAGGAAACTAAATTCTCAGATGCCTAATAAAATATAAAAGCAGCTATGTCTTGCAAGTGGCTCTGACCTGCTGTTACAGAACTAAACCAGACTGCTATTAAGTGACACATTCATTTTGGTACCAGTTCCACATGTGTGACAGAGCACTGGCTGGAATTGGGTTTTTCCAGCTGTAGCCAGTCAAAGTGGCTCAGCAGAGTGCAACAGCCCCTGGAGCCAGCATAAGGAAGGCCTGAGGACTGGGAACAAAAATGCTCCTTTCAGTGGCAGCGAACAATGCAATTGGCTCAGCCGCAGCACCTCATTTTACCAAGGATAAAACATCCCAAGTCAGCTTTGTCTGAGCTCACTGGAGTCATGTGCTTTTACACTGGCTGGAGACTTACCTTCATGAATTTGTACTTTTAAGAACATAAAACTCAAGGGCATGTACTATGACTTCCTCAAAGAAGTCACGGGCCTTTGCCCAACAACAGCTTTTGTCAACAGCTCCACATCCTATTCAATCATCCAACCATTCTGAAAGGCTGGTGGAAAAGCTTCCACCAACAAAGTACTTCCATTCCCCTCCCTCCTCTGCTATTCTGCCTCCCTTTCTTTTGCTTTTTGACCCTATGCTATACAATCCCATCCTGCTCCTTATTTCCAACCCCCTTCCCATTGCACCAGCTTTGGAGCTTGTCAGATTCCTCACTGACTTCTTTCAATTTCCAAAGTCTGCAGGAAAAAGACTCCCAGGAAAAGTATTTACACACACACAGTGTTTTACCTTCCTACCAGGTCAGTGAGTTGCAACAGGCTCCCCAAGGAGTGTGCTAAATGGCAAAGCTCGTGCAATGAAGTGTACCCAGAGCAGGTGGGCAGTAATGGAGAGGGGAGCATGTGTGTGTGGAGGCAGAATGCTGGGAATGCTCCCTTTGCCAATAGTGAGGTATAAACGGGCTCATCAACATAGTCAATCTGTACTCTGAGGCCAGCAGACACTTGGAATGCTGTTTGGACCAGTCTACAGCAGAGCCAAGCATTAATCATTTGGCCTTGGCTGCTAAGTTTCGTATTTAAACCACAGAATGGCATCTCTGCCCAAGAATTCCATGTGCCACACCACCTCTTTACCATGTAATCTAAACACAAGGACACATATGCCCATCCTGAAGCAGGAAAAGGAAACAATGAATGCTCTTTGCACTTTCAACACAGGGCTTTCTTCCAACAAAAGGCACCAAACAGCATTCACTGGACTTAATGCCAGTGTAATGACTCCAGTAAACATTAGGAAGGAGGCAAAAATAAAAGCACATATCTTCCTGGTTTCAACACAGTATGTCCCAAAATGACTCCTCAAGGACGCATAGAAGAAACAGCAGATAACGTAGTTTTAAATATGAGAAAGCAGAGCATCTTTGTATCCCTCTATCTCCCATTTCCTGAGCAGCTTCAAGCAGGCAGGGTCTCTGCAAGGCTTTTTACAATGTTCAATAGCTACAAGAGCAGTCTGACTTTGCTGCCCCTTGAATTCTGCTCTCCTGTGTGGCTGCTTCAGCTGCACATTTGCTCCCCTGCCTTTCCAGCAGCTCCTACATGAACAAGCTGATTGAATGGCTCCCTGCAGCTCTGACCTGCTATCCTACCCTGGAATGAGCAACTGGATATGACGTGACAAGATGGTACTGCAAAAGACCTTTCATAGCCCTAAAACTACCAGGGTCTATGCTCACTGCAGTCCTGATCTGAACCCTCTGATGCACTCACAGTCGTGGGCTCTGGCATTGTTAATAGGGGAAACCCAACCAATATCTCTGGAGTTCCACAACACATCCTGAGCCAGGATGCAGACAGACCATACTCCAGAATCACCTGAAGAACCTCATCAGCTTTACACAATTGAAAAGTGAAAATTCCAGGCTCTTTTCCAGATGATTTTTCCTGTTTCTCTTGGTTTTGGCTTGCTTGGTTTCTGTTTTTACTTATATTTATCTGCTGCAACCCACTTTATCAGACACAGGCTTTTAAAATTCTCTATCTCCCATCTATTTACAACAAAAGGGAAGCTGGAATGAGTAAGTATTCAATCCCTCGTGTCTAAGTTTGTCAGCAATTTTATCGTTGTGCATTAAATCCATGGACAGACTTTCCAATCAATGAAAAGGTATAATTCTCTTTTCTATTTGCAGTTAGATATGCACAAGTGGTATTTAGACACAGCATTCCTCCAGGACAAGATTCCAATCTGCTGAATGTCCACGTTGCAAATCAGGTCAGGGACCTCTGGGAGAGCTGCTCCCAGCTCCCACAAGCTCTGCCCAAACCCGTGTGCTAACAAAGCCTGTCACTTGGAGTAGCACAGGCAGCACAGCACAAACCCTTAGACACTGCTCCCTGCTGTGCCCCAAAGCTTGCAAAATGCAAAAGAACGATACGTAGATAAGTTCAATACCACTGAAAAAAACGGTCTTTATACACTAACCTCTAAATGGTGTGACTGGTACAAAGAAATTAAGTTTTAATATTAATAACAGACTCTTCATTTCCAGCTTTCTATGCTGTACCAAAGTATTGGGTTTATGTGGCTATCAGGATACTCATCCTCAGAGACAGCACCCAGGTTTATCATCCTACCCCTTGTTATGTAAGGTATTATCTGTGGGAATTTAGTGCTCTAACATGCTTTCATGGATTTCTCCAGCATCCTTTTCCTGGAGCTTATTGTTGAAGGCAGTGTCTGCAAAAACCCTTACTGAGGTGTTGAGTCTATGCTGTTGGGAAAAACAACACACTGATCAGTTGTTTGCCCCATCTGGTCTAACAAACAGCATCAAGTGCATTTGGAAGACAACACTCGTAAAAATAATTTTACTTACTCCTTTTTGACCCCAGTGTGGGGATGGAACAACTTGCTAATAAGGCTTAATGAAAAGCCACAGAACTTGACCCCCAATGATTAACATGAAGTCCAGAAGCTGCTGCCATTGAAAAACACCGGTTGTGTATATGAACTTTGGTAGATTAAAACTAAGATCTTGATGTAAAAATGTAGCTGCAAATCTTCAGATTGTTTTTGTAAACCTTTATAACTGATGCACACAGAAAAACCTACATCTCTAGTTCAGTGTTAGCAAACGTTATATGAGATTCCTCTAGCTGATATATTACAATAAGGGACTGTAATTCCTTAAATTCATATGGAAAATGTTACTGGTGTTAATGCAAAAGCTTAGAAATCGAATCTAATAAAGAGATAAACAGCTGTGGTATTAAAGACAGAATTTACCTCACTTAACATGAGTTGTCTGTAAGTGTCTATGTGAGCTTTGTTCAGTTACAGACACTGGCTGGATCCTGCTTCACAGACTGAGACTTCTCTACAGGATGCCATTAATTACAGCCTAAAAATGGGGGGTTTTTGCTTCATTTGCTATAAAAAGAAAGTAGATGACAAGCTCAGATATAGATGTAATACATGCCTACACTTGGGCAGCTGAATCCTGTCTTAAATGTCCTACAAAGTTTTGGAAAGAGAGTGTATAATCAAGATTTTTTGCTTTAACATTTATACCACTTTGAGATTTCATGGTTTGCTTTGATATAAAATCAGAATTGGCTGTTGAAGGGAAAGCTTTCATATATATGCAAAGCAAAGAATTTTAATTATTAAAAAACCTGTTAGCATGGGTTTGGATTAAAAATGGCTTGAAGGCCATAAATGAAGACCATGGCTGAAGACCAGGTGTGGAGCAAGAAGGGGCGTGGAATTTGGAACAGCCCACATAGCTGGTTGTGATTAAACTTGGCTGCTGGAAATAAGCAGCAATTCCATTTCAACCAATCTGCTCAGAATATTGAGTTTCAATGAAATTGGAAGTGTAATGTGGATTAAAGAAAACATTATTAGCAAAACGAAAGAAAACAGGCAAGAGTTCCCCCAGAAAAATAAGGTTCAGACTGGAATACGTGCAAGCTAATAGCTGGAGAATGAAAATCCAAAATAAGGGTAATTCAAGAGATATGAAAACCTGGAAATCAGTAATTTTGAAATAAACCTAGGGGTGATAGTGAAAGATAATTAGGCCTCTATTCACCGTGCAGTGTGTAAGTCTGAAAGGTTAATGTAATTTTGTGTTGCAGAGACATACACATTATACAAACCACAAAGAACTAATAAGTCTCCTCTCCACAGCCTGACTACACCTGACACATTGCCTTGGGTTCTAAGGAAGTTGTTACTGTGATTTAGAAGAGCAAATTGTAACACTTAATCTCAATGTTTTTTAACAACTCGGTTCAGATGACATTTCTCAAGCAGTTTTATGAGGATTTTGTCAACTTTAATAAGCTGCACACTAGATAAAACAGAATGACTACATGATCCATAGTGACTAACCATGTTTTCCATCTGATTTTAGTCTATTTTGAAAGTTTTCCAGGCCTAATTCAAACTTTGCCAATTAACAGCTTCATAAGGCAAAAAATTCTAGACTGCATAATGTCACTTTCTAAAGACACTGATTAGGTACTAGTGACATGCATCTGAGAAACTGTTGCATGACTAGTAGGCTCTGATGTTACAAATGTCTATTTTTTTTTAAAGTATGCTGACATTCAGTCTATTAACACATTGGTTAAGCATAGCCCCCTGTATTATTATAATTTCCTCACTGATCTACCTCTGCTATCACTGCACTCAGTACTTCAAGCCCTTGCTCATATCACTGGGAATTTACGAAATTGCTATTATCCTTTGAGAACTAAATAGTAAAATTTGAAACTGTCTTTCAAAATAATTCGAAGTGAGACTTGCCAAGTTCATAAGCTCAGGGTGCTTGTTTGTCAGAATTTGAATCCCTGGAGCGAGGCTGGCTCTAAATTTCGACACGTCATTGATTTTCTCTCTACAGAAAGGAAGCTTCGGTTTGGATCTGCAGCCTCTACCCACACACATTTGAAAAGTAGATGATTGTAATTTTCTAGCTTAGGAGAATTCTATAAATACAGCCCAACATTCAGTTTTACTGAAGATGATGTGTCTGGAAGAACTATGTGCACAAGTGTTCTGCTACTGCGAGAGAGTCTTGCTGAGAAAATGGCACCAAAAAATCCTATTTTCTGTAGCTTGTCCATGTGTCATCAGAAGGCATTTCAGGAAAGGACTACTCCATGAAAAAATGAATGTGCCACACAATCAAGCTCAAAAGAAATTGTGAAATCAGCAGATGATTTGTGAGATAAGCCAATGCTGATGAAAAGTGAAACAAGCATTTTTTTTACCCCTGCTACTTGCATTGAAGTAGGGTATTATTTATTACACTGCACAAGGACAGAGATGAAGCAGTAAATGCTCTCAGCTGTCCCACCCCAGCAGCTCTGCACTCACCACAACATTGCCCTCCGGCCATCACCTCACAGACACATCTTCATGTCCCACAGAGCACAACAGCTCCAGTTCCCACAGACCTTTCCAATATTCCTTTACAGAATATAACATACCAGCTAAATTCTCAACTGCCTTTTAAAAGGTTAACTGTTGTCAGTGACACCAAAAAATGCACTGCTGATGAAAAACAAAACCTAAACCCACTTCCTTATCCAGGATATAGCAGCTCTAATGAACATGTTGTTCTTAACATCGCATTTATTTGAGGAAACTGAGCTGGCTAATTGCACAAAATGTAAGAGATGATATTTAGTGAAGAAGACCGTGTGACATATATGAGGTAAATCCCCTTAATCAAATTTACTTTCCTTCCTCCATATTTTGAGAAGAATCAGTAGGGGAATTTTTTTTTCTTTCTTTTCTGCCTTAAAAAAAATTGCAATAGAAGCTAAGAAGATGTTTCCTTCAGTATTCAGAAGATGCTTTTTGTCAGCTAACTCCAAATCACGGATATTTCAAGGTACTTCCTTAATAGAATTCAACAATCGGGGATCCTGTTCATCCTCATCATTGTTTGAAAGACTCTTCTATTTCAAAATAGCTAAAATCTTTCAATTTAATGTCTTTGTGCCATGAAGTGATTCAGATGAACATATGAAAATTCAGAAGTGATGAAATATGACTGTATAAAGCAGCACCTATCCTGGTATTGCTGTTGATGAAGACAAACCAAGAGGTGCTTCTCTAGGCTTTTCTACTGTGCTATCCTGGCTGGCAAGTTTTCCTGAGGGAGAAGACAATAACATAAAAAGGGCAAAAGACCCCAAAGTATTTCCATATCCTGCAGATTACAGCACACTAGTCAGACAGTTTGTATAAGGACGTCTGAAAAAAAAGGAAACTGAAGCAGCATGCAGGTGTCACTCAGGCATGCCCAGCTCTCCGGCCTGGATCCGCACAGAGCTGCCAGCCAGCGCCGCTGTGGAACCGAGCTGCAAAGGGCTCTGCTGCTCCACGGAGGGAATCAACAGCCCCTCATGCTTGGCAAATGTGCTGCAGAAAAATCCTGTCGAGCCAATTATCAGCTGAGATCTCTTCAGATTGTTTTTGCCAATGATTTATTAAACCAGTTTGGTGTTCATCTCCAGCACGATGTTTCCAAGTAAAATTTTGTGTCTAACTGAAAACAGATGCTTCATAGGAGTGTTTCAGGAGAAAGCCCTCTTTGTTTTTATTTTATGGAAGGAATTTGGTGTTTGTTGAGTGGAATGGAGACAGTTTCTTACAAGATATGTAAGAAAACGAAAACACCCAGATTTCCAATTCAAAAAGTGGCTTTCTGCTTAGCATAGCCTTTCCCTGATACAGGGGAGAAGTCCTTGCAGGAGATCTGGGCTGCTGTCACAGCCTCCCTTTCCAACCTGGTTCTATTCATCACTTGCAACTTAACACAGAATCCCTCAAGCAGTGATCAACAACACGCACATACAATTTTTTTTTTCCTCCACTATCTGAACCCTTCACCAAGTCCCCTCACAGACAGGACAGTGGTTGGCAACGCTTTCACTGTGTGTGGAAACCACTTGGCCAGAAGCTCAGCTAAACAGGTTATCTCTGCCTTAATATCATTTTCCGAGTACTATTGTGGCTCTAACTGGTGATTCCCATCATCCTGACACTAACAGGATGCTCTTCACCTCTCCCTTTTTCAGTATTTCTACACCTCGTATTCACATTCACATTCTACACCTCATATTCACACAATACAGTGCAAGTGGAGGCAAGGCTGTTCCTTTTGCTCTCTGAGATGAGAGGAAAACCTCAGCTCAAAAGAAAAACATGTTAGAGCCTAAGTAATAAATCCTTCCCATTTGTTATCTTTTGTTAGTATTGAAAAGAATGATGATGCATGCCCAAGCCACACTTGGAAATTGCTGGGAAAGGTGTTGGTCAGCCCAGGTCTACACCAGGCCAATTGTCTTTTTGTCAGTTAAACAGCTGAGGTGAATCAGATGCAGATATAGGAAAATTGGAATCATCAGAAAAGCCCAGCACACCAAACACATTCAGGAAAACAGCAGAAACCCACCAGTGCACTTCAATCTCTTTTCTTTGCAGCTGGACACAGAGACCCAAATTTGGGCCCCAGTTCCACTGTCTTACTATGCAAAGGTGAACTGCAAATGACCAAAACTGAAGGCTAGGCCAGGCACCACCCAACTCCAAAGTCTCGTTTCATCTCTTCTCAGTCTTCATTCTTCAACAGCACCCTGACAAACAAAGCTCTGCTGCATGAGACCAACTTCAGTTTGTAGATTCTTTTCACCTAAGGACAAGCATTTCTTACATATTTCTAATAGTGTTCTCCTGCCTCATCTCTCAGAGAAAAAACTGAACTCTCCTTCATACTTATTCTTTTACTCCATTGCTTCTCCACCTGAACATAGCCCATCTTCCAACGCATCAGGTGAGATGCATACAGAGCCTGAGACAGAGAACCTCAGGGTCAGGGCTCCATTTTATGCCCCATCATGGCTGTGAAAGTAAATACACACAAACTTACATTTCCTAGGCAGTCTTCTGTCCTGAAACAAGACATTATGGCCTGGATATACGAAAGATTATTCACTAAGGGAAGTGAGGAGAAACTTAGCTCTGTACAGCAGGAAACCAGTCAGTGGAACTGACTGACAAACACAGCAAGAGGGGTTCAATCTGTGAGTGATTTTAAGAAATAAGTGACATAAAAAGGATAAAGTAATTACATAAAAGAGGGGAGTGCAAACAACAGAATGGCAAATGGGCACACAGAGCATGGAAAGGCTCTGTCTTTCAGCTCCCAAGATGTTCCACATAATCATTTACTATTAGCTCTAATTGACTTCAGTGCAACAAAAGCACAAGACATTTCTGGACAAGCAAAATACACAGGCACTGCTGGGTATCAGCACAAAAGAAGTGCAACTACTTCAGAGAAGTCGTGGCTTGGCAGCTGATGAAAAGAATGGAGGAAAGAGTTATTCTTTGCATATTTTTCTTAAGCCTCTAGACTATTCAACTGCCTCACATAAACAATGCCACCTACCTTACATGACCAACCTAGGGATAAGGTAATTAAGTCACCTTGTAGAGACTGGTGCTTAATTAAAGGTCAAACTAAATTGTACTTGGAAACCTCAGCAATATGTTGATGTTTGTTCCTGTGCCAGAAAGTTGTCATGTTGAATGTGGCTCCCACTGTGGGCTTTACCACTTTTCATAAACCTCACCTGCTGCTGACCATTCAATCATCCCATTTCTCAGCTGAATTTGACATTAATTGACACACCTTCTTCCAGCATCACATTTTAATAACACAACTCAAATACCAAATCTGTATTGTTAGCCTAGCAATATAATAGGGAAAATAGGAACAGACTACCCTTCTTGCAAAATGAAGCATTGTACATGTTTGCTCATAAATCACTCACTCTATTGTAAAGACACTTATTAGCAGTTATTCTCATACTAAATTATGTTGGTTTTGCTGATGTGCAAGTATGTTTTAGCTTTTGTGTTACATGTGGCTAAATATTGTCCTTTCTTTGTACTACAGCCTAAAGATATATGTCTCTACTTTTTAAAAGCAAAAGCCTGAAAAAGTAATCTTCAAATAAGTCTTGTATCAACATGAACTCTGTTTTCAAATATGAATTATAGGTATTGACTTTAAAAGTAGTAAATTAATAAAGAAGTTTATCAATAACAAACAAGAGTGATAATTACCTAAAGTTTATAAACACATTAGTTTTCAGTACTTCTGCAATTTAAAGCCCAGGCACATCTTTTGGAAACAGCGTTTTAACATCTGAAAGCAAACCTGCATTTACCCTTTTCTTTCTCTGCTTGTACATTTTAACTCCCAACACTCTGAACAGGTTATTGAAGTGTACAAATCTAGGGCTGTACATAAATAACTCCAAGCATACAAACAGATTAATTCTTTTAAAGAAAAAAGGAAAACTTTGTCAAGGCAACACTTTAAAGTTGAATCGTAAATACTGACAGCTAAGAATACCTCAGTGTTACAGTTGAAAAGATGCACAAATGCATTTTCTGCATTTTTGTGTACAAAAATCTCTGAGCGTAAAATCTATAGCACAGAGCTGAGATTCAATTGGGAGCAGTAGGACAAGTAAGTGGATAACAAAATTTCATCACAAAGAACTCCCTGAAATACAAAACTGTCTCTAGCATTTATTTTTGGCTGCTGTGTGTTGTCTGTCAGTCACTGACTGCAGCAAGGCTGCTACACCTATGCATGGCATGTCTTGCCCGGGTGTAAGATGAATTAATATGGAATCTTCCCCACGTGAGGATGAACTTCATGCAGCTGCAGAGAGACAAACCGAGGCTTGGATGCAATCTCTCCTATTAAAACAGCCCAGGGAAGCACAGCTAGGCTGCAAACACCACATCCTCTGTCACTTCCTGGTGTTGAATAGGACCTGCTGTTGAACAGAGCAACATCCAAGCTCTCTGAATGACAAACAGGACAGAAGACAGACCAAAGCGGTCTGGAAATGCCAGTTTTACAGTGGTTTTGTATTACTTATGGCTTGAAGTCTCTGTTTTGAAAATGCCTGATGTCATTGCCTCGCTGTGCCTCAGCAGACACAAAGCACAGCATGTCCCAAGGCAAATAACACACAGATCTCAGTGTCACAGTTAGACAGACAGGTATAGAATGCAATTCTTAACAGCAGAAATCAATACTGCTCAACTGCACCAACATCCAGCTTAATGAATATTTATCATTCCCAACTGGTGCTTCTAATTTTAGCCTGTTTTACTTTTTTAAACAAAGAAGAAACCTGCTTGTTCAGGAGTCTTGAGTAATTTAGATACAGCACTTTTTGAACAGTTACAGAAAACCTGTGCACCTGTAGCCACACACTGTGTTTGTATGTGTGCGTCCATCAAAACAGAGAAAATCAGGAGAAATTAGTTCGTTTGCAGTCATTTATGGGAATCACTTACTGTGAGTGGATCAGTAACTGAACTTGCACAGTTCGAGATATGGCATTCTGTAGTACCATATTAGAAAATAAAATACTGACATATTTTTAAAAATTATTTTGACCTGTTCGAAGTGTTATTTCAGGGCTCATTTGGGGAAACACACAGGGAAGAGCTGGCTGATAATTTTTTTCACTAGTCTCTCTCTATATAATACAGATTAACTATTAATAAGGTACAGAAAAAATAATAACAATTAATACCCAAAATGGTCTTGTGGCTTGGGGAGCTGCTCCCCCTTTTACTGTACTGCCCCAAGGCAAACACTTCAGTGTGTCATTTCACACCACTCCAGCACAACTTAAATGATTCTTTTAAATAAGTGTCAATAAAAGGCCTTTCTGGAAAGCAACTCATTTATCCACATTGCTGAACAATTCTGGAGAAGACACTGAGGGAGAGGGGGGAACCAGAGTACACAGGTCTTTAAAAGGTTGGGCCAAGGACCTTCTGCTCCAGCACTTAGTGTAATTAGTGGAAGCTTTTCCAGTGATTCCAATGAAGGTTTGGGTCACACAAAATTAGTATAATTCCAGCTGTTTTTACTCCCTTTAGCTGAAGTGTGAGCATGACTCTGCCCAGACATCCTAGAGACTGACTCCACCCAAACAGAACCTCATCAGCAATTACACATATGGAATTATGCATAATCTTCACATTGCTTTCCAATACTCAGGTTTTCACTCAATGAGAAAAACTGTACTAATTCTGAGACACATCACAACCAATAATCTTCAGTCTGACACAGATATACTTCTTGTGTTTTGAGATGAAACTTCCTAATGCCTAATGCAGTAGCATAGTAAGGAACCACTGCAATGAATCTGATCATGTAACAAATGACATGAGGAAATAACACAACCCAAACCAGCTTCTACACTGTCCATCTCATGCCTTCATAACAACAGCTACAGAGCTGCTGAGATTTTTGTGCAGTCGGCAGCATTTGTAAGAAGTTTAACAGAATTGTAGCTGTTTTCTGTTCAGGCAGTGTTTCCAATTTGCCCCAAGACAGAGTTATTTAAATGCCATCTTCCCATCCTGGAGAGATTCTCAGCGGCTGATCAGTGCATTAGAATGCAAGACAGACTCTGACTGAGATTATATAACCCTGTCCTACACTTGGGACAAAGATAATGACGAGAACAGAAAATGTTTCTGCTCTATTCTCCTGATGGCCAGTTTCTTTCCTAATGGTCAGTTATGCAAGTGTCCCACAGGAATCTTTCGTAGTAATTTTGCTACAATGAACATAGTCAGCTCAAAAGATTTTTTTTCCCTACCCCAAGGAATCATAAAAATGAGAGATGACAGAGTTGCTATGTCACCTTACCCTTTACTGTACTCTACTCCACATTCAAGACTATGTTCCATACAGTTATATTTATTACTGGTCTGGCACTGAAAGAGTTTCTGTGATTTAGGCCTCTCACATCCCATGGGAGGGAAGTGGTTGAAAAATTATTTACTTCAGATAATGATCTAGTTTATTCTCCTTTATAAAATAAAGCATTCACATAAATACATTCACATCAACAATTTCAGCCAGAAAAGACCATGGTTTATAAAGTGGTTGTTTGGAGCTGTTCCCATTCTGATGCTTTTTAGAGCTCTTTGTTGGTTTTTTTTGTTTTGTTTTGTTTTTTAAGCAAGGTCAAGGAGGTGGTAAATGTGAAATCAAGAAATTATATCAAAGTTTTGCTTTTAAAAACGCTCCTTTCATTAACAGAAGTCAGTAACTCCTCTTCTTCATTTTGTTTTTCAGCCAAACACTAAAATCATAAATATGTAAAATCGATTCCAAATTGCCTTTGCGCCCAAACTGAGAAACACAACTTTGGAGCTCAACTTAGAAAAATTCAAAACATTAAAATCAGCCTTCCATTCATGATTATTGATTCCAAATTGCCTTTGCGCCCAAACTGAGAAACACAACTTTGGAGCTCAACTTAGAAAAATTCAAAACATTAAAATCAGCCTTCCATTCATGATTTTTTTTACTTGAACTGGTATGAGTTTATTTTGCATAAAATTAAGGCTTGTTAAAATTTAAACAACATTTTTAAAGCAGAAAGTGCCATATACAGACCACAGAAGAAGGTTTTCAAACTGCTGGTTGTATACACAGATGTTAGGATGGGCTACTTATGCCATCAACTCAGTGACAACAGAACAGTATCAAAAATCTCAAAATATGCCATTTGATATAAATGCACCAGGGTCCTGCTTAGCAGGAGTTCTGTACTGAAGTGAAGTTGCTAAAGCTAGTTTGAATAATTGCCTATTATCTTTTTTCAGCAGCAAAGCTTTGGAAATCTCATATGCAATCAAACACTGAAATGGTTAATCCACTTACGGGAGAAACTGCCAGCTAAAGATTACCGCAGCTGTCTGGATTTTTAAGCATCTCAGGCCTAACGTGGTCCATGGATTTGCTGACGGCTCTAGAAAAAACAAATGCCAACTGAGCGCAGAGTAAGAACTAAATGATACACTGAGAAAGGAGCAATAAAGCGAAGATGAAACAGTAGCCCCATGGGCCTCAGCTGCTCCAGCCACAACCAGTACACCACAAAAACTTGCTCACCTCCTCTGCTGCTGTGAGGCTTAATAACTCAGCTCTGCAAATAGTTCTAAGATAGGGGATGAAAGGTGCAAGAAACCTCCCAACTCAACAAAAGGAGAAAGGAAGCATTTTATTAAACTGCAGAAAAGTGGAGGTTGCAAAATTACTACTTTTCAGACAGTAATTGCCATTAATGACGCAACAGCTACTTCACTGAAGAGCCTGAAAAACTGTTGGGCATATTCTAATTAGAACTCCACACTGAGTTGCATGTTTTAGCTCTGAGATCTGGAAGTTATAGAAAGCAAAAGCAGTTCAGGTACTTGGGAGTTGTAATTTACTTCCAACTGCACTAGCTCTGAACAGCCCCAGTCAGAATCCAGACCTCAAGATTCATGCATTTCCCCTCCCCTTTAAACCCAATTCTCTGAATTTCCTTCCTAAATAAGTATTCCGTGTGATATCCTTTAACTTGATATTCAGCACACACAACTTAACTTGACTTCCAAACGTCTGTGGACTGCAGATGTTGGATTGTGAATTTTCACTATACACTATATATGTGCTATTATATCTTGTCAGGGGTTGGGCTCAAAGTGCTGGTAGCTGGCTGGAAAAAAATGGAATTTTTGTTACATTCAGACAATTCTCCTCGTGAATAAAATGGTATTGACAGTTACTGATTCAAGATCTGAAAAGATCCCAGAAAATAGGAAATTGTCAAGATCACAACTTCAGAGTCACCTAAGTATCTTCTTATAACATTTTAAAATAACTTCTAATTTGAATGTGACAGTGAAACAAGTGTTATTTAAGTGCCAATGGAAATTTTTCAGAATTAAATAATGAGCAGGAATTTGGCTTTGTGGGGGAATGAACGCCAACAGATTCCCACAATAATGTTCAAAATAACAAATA
Source organism: Entomyzon cyanotis (assembly GCA_024500445.1). Lineage (NCBI taxonomy): Eukaryota > Metazoa > Chordata > Aves > Passeriformes > Meliphagidae > Entomyzon > Entomyzon cyanotis. The sequence continues at coordinate 20,038 of JAKEPQ010000624.1, read as the reverse complement.
TCTGATCAAGGAAAGACCTAATGAAGATTTGTATCAGCTCGAGCTGTCTTGTCCCAAAACCTGAGATCTTCTACCTCTTTCATTTGACAGTAGCTAGTAACTAAATCAAAAGAAAACATAAGTAAAATTTCAGATACTTCAAGTGAAGCGTGTTGCACAAACCTCACAGCAGAAGCTGAAAGAATCTCCTTTGCACCACAGCTCGATAAGAAGTCAATAAGCAGAATGCCCAACTAGTACCAGCATCTGCACATCTGATTTTGTTGACACTGAAGAAATCAGTGCACTGCCCTGGCCTCCAAGAGAGTTCACAACTATGGATTTTCTTCTCAGCCCCCACAAACAAATATAATTTCTGGTCCCAATCCATGACATTACCATTCTGTTAAAGTAACAGTAACCTGGAGCTTTGAATGAGCTATTAACATGATTTTTGTAACTGCAGTATAGGTTAAAATATCCACATAGTTTTACGTCAGTAGATGACAATACTGTAATTGCTCAACAACTTGCAATCAGACTTACGTGAGGTTTTTTCCAGGCTATTTTCTGCCACTTCTGGCTTATCTATACTCATCACTAGGACAGATCAATAGTTGTCCACATCTCCATGTCCACAGACCTCCAGCCAGGCTATAAAGACCCATTCAGAGAGCACCAGATATGTTCACACTCAGTAGAGCATAGAGGATTCTGAGACACAAGAGCCACTTAGGTTCTGAAATATTCCTGGTGCTACCTCACTAGCATCTTTATCTGCTACCTGCTTGTACTGAAATGGGGGAGCAGTGTCTGACTTTTTATATAAATGGCCAGAGAAATTAAGCATGGAGCATTTCTGGCGGTTCTAGACAAAGTCCAGCTGATGTGAGGGACCAAACTTTCACTAACTTCAAGAGCAGAAGATTTATTCCTCTGCACCTGCCTGTACTCTTCTAGCAGTTACCCATCACCACACTTTTAAGTATTCTTATCTCTCAGATGAGGAACATATGGCCAAAACATACATGTACTTAGGTATAAAGTACATTAATTTTTCTTTTCACTGAATTTCCTTCCCTCTCAGTCATTCAATAAATACAAGTAATTTTTAAATTTATCATACACCTCTGCAGAAACACTAAAAGATTTTCATCTCTGCCATGTTCAGCTCATTGCACAGACCCTTAACTACACTATTTGTGACAATGATGGGTAGGAGTAACACCATCCCTAAACTGTCTCCTCTCTTCTTTAAGCAGATGAACCTCATTGCACAAGGATTATTTGAATCTTCTTGTTGCATTAAAAATCGTTAATTTCTAACAATGTGTACATCAGACAGAAGTGGTCACTGTGATATTTTAAATATGTAAGATTATACATGTGAGAATTAGAAATTAGATTTAACAACAGTTCAGGCTCTTTTAAGATCATAGTATCCCACAGAACACTGTAATGATGAAACATAGAGGATTCAATGGAGAAGAAAGGAATATCCTCAGTAAATGTGATGATATTTGGCAATGTGTCTTGAATAGAATAGTCCCAGGAAGTAGAAAAGGAGAGCATCAGCAAAATCTACAGGGAAAGAGAAAGCAACAAGTACACACAGAAAGAGCAGCTTTAGAGGTAATGCTGTTGTGGTGTTCCCAGTTGCATGAGCATCATGCTTTGTGATGTTGAACTCCCTATTCTAAATTTACAAGGGGTCTTTGTAGAGGGCAATGACAACACTTCTGTCCCAGTGCTCCAGGGCTGGGCATGCAGCATGAGGGAAGCCTTTATGCCTGCTGCCCTTCTCCACATCTGGTGCTTTGGCAGAGGAATCCTTTTCCTGACACACCTCAAAGCCCTTTCAAAAGCTTTGATCTGAAGTGCAACCATCTTTTCTAGAACTCTATGTATCCATCTCACCTCTCTGTACCCAATTAAAATCCCATAAAGCTGCGGCATGCTCAGGTAAAAATTACATTGGAGCTCTGCCCCAGAGGTCATCAGCATTTCCAAATGCTGTATATACAGAGGAGATACAAGATTTTTAATTTCACAAGCTGTCCTGAAACATCCAAATCACAACTGTATGAGGTCATAAAAGCAAAACTCACTTAGACAGAGGTAAAATAGAACATGCTTAGAAGGAAAGGACCTGTAGAAAGCTTTACAACACAAAAGCTGGGGCTAGCTGACAGCCATCATGTTGTGTCATGACGTGTTATCTTCCACACACACTAATTCTGCTAACTGGTGCCAAGGGATTTTCACAGCCATTTCAGCACCTCCAAGGTGACACCTAAGGGGAATTACATTATTACATTTCACATCAGTAACTAAGTGTAAAAGCACAGGAAAAAGTGTGTGGATATGTGCTAAAACTATCACAGGATCCTTTAAAATCTTAACTTTGGGCCTTACTCTTCATCCACTTAATACACTCATAATTTGTATCTTTTCAACTGAAGTTCTCCACTCCATACAAAGGAAAAAGGAAAATATCAGTCAGCATAGATATAAAGTAGGAAATTATGCATGAAGGACTAAGTTGTTCTTGCAAAGATTACGCTTTGGCTGCCCAGTGTGTAGCTTTGTAAAATGTGGTTCTCCAAGACAAGTACTTTTGGATTTCCCATTGACAAATGATGCCAGTTTTATGAATCTGAACAGATCTTTTCCAGTTTCTTGGCTGCTTTTTTTTTCTTTTCTGTTTCTTCTACTTTCCACTTCCCACATTGCTGCAGCAGTGACCTAGCTGCAGTACAGAGAGAAAGGAAGTGGCCCTTGGAGACCAAGGGAGCAATGGCAGAGCTCGTGGAGACACAATGGGCTCCCACCAACACCCTGGAGAAACTCTTCGCCTCATTTAAATCTGACTGAACACTAGGCACTTGCAAATATTTATTGGAAGTTATATATATGTCCTAATAGCATTTCTACATACTTTGCATTGTATTAAAACACTGTGATTTACTTTAATAATCGGCTTCTAACAAATCAAAGCTACTAAGCCGCACTATATTTGTAAGTATAATAATTTACAATTGTTTTTTCTGGCATGTGTTTTTAAAAAATTTCATTATCAATTGCTTAACATTTTGCAGGCTTTGAACAGCTTGGGCAACACTCCACAGGAAAAATGGGTATAGAAGTTTAAAAAATAAAAGGCTCAGCTTTTTCCAAAAACGAAGGTAGAGAAAATACCTAAGTTTAACAATTAAAAACAAGGAAACAAACTTAGAAGCGATTAGTTAAGGATCTTTCCAGTATTTATACTTTTGAAGTGTGCATTGGATGACTGATTACTGCCGGATTACTGGCAAAGATTCAGGAATTATGGATGCTTACTGACGTCCAAGAAATATCTGCCCAGTTTTCACTGAATTGCAGTGCCTGAAGCTGCCATTTGCAAATGTTCAGTGAAAAATAATTAAAGACTGGCAAGCAAATTCTCAGAGGAGCCTGTAATAATACCAGCACTCAGAATGAGTTGTGAAGATAAACCCGTTAACATTTGTGAAACACTCTGATGCTGTGATAATGAACTGCACGGAAAGCCCCTGAGACCAGGAATAAGTCTGTAATCAAGTGGGATATCAGGATGCTCTGTAGTAAATAAAACTGTGCACCTCACAATGAACACTAAAAGTGTTCTGAATTTCCCCTTGGTCACTGGCAGGTATCTGTAGGCTGCCTAAAGGGAGTACCATGGAAAGAAAGATGTATATCCCTGATATAGGGAGAGAGAAATAAGGGTTTGGAGTAAATCTTATATACAGAAGTGCCAGATCAAATTCAAAGCTTAAAACTGTGATTCTGTACTTCAGCTTTTGAGGGTTTGACTTTGCCAACTCAGTCCCTGAGTGTTTTATATTAAACCACAGGGGTTTTTTCTCCCTCTGACTGAGCAGTGTCATTACAGCACCTGATGGGACCAGAACAGCAGCCTGCCAATAAACTGTGACAACTGGTTGAATAAAGTCAATTCTTTTTCCATACAGGTGGAAGCACATCGAAATGAAAGCAGTCCAGTCTAATAGCCCATGCTCTGAAAGAGGACAGTTTCTTAAAATGTCATCCTCAAGGAAAGGCTGGATCCACTATTGCACCTCACAGCTGTAGCTGAGCTTCCTGCATGTTTGTACAGATTTATGGACTGCACATTCTGTTCCCTACCAGATCCTTGACCTATTGTACAAATTTATTTTCCCTGGCAGCCACAAAGGGAATGATTAAGCCAGGTGAAGTGATTACATTCATATATTCATGCATAAAAAAATAGCCTAAATACTTTTATCTTGGATGCCTCCCAATATTTTTATTCATACCTATATCTGCGTTGGCTTATTTCATTTTTATTTTGTGCTGAGACACAAGTCCAGCCTAACAGAAGACATTCAATTGTAAAGGCTTTTTTATTTTTGCCCAAATTGAACTTCTTCAGCAGTACAGGTAGATGTAAGCCAACGTTTCTCCAAACTTATGTCTCCTTTCTTTATATAAACATCCATTTGATTTGATTACAAACCCTAAAGTAGTTTTTTCAGCTATCAACCAGACATGCCAACATTAGAGAACAAAATCCATTTACTTCTAAGAAAGGTCACCACAGCAGACATAAAGAATTACACCTCTTGAGCTCCACCACGCACACCTCAGGAGGTTCTTCAACTGGAAAAACAGTGTAAGATTCAGCTACTTCCTGAGAAAGCTGAGGAGAGAGTCAAAGCACTCATTCTCTGAGCAAAAAAAGAAAAAGCTGATTCTCAGCATCTTCAATATAGTGATGATGCTGAATGGTAAAATGTTTCTTTTAACCTTAAAACCATTAATTTTAGAGAACTATGAAAAATGAAAGCAATATTTTATGTATCTATCTTTGTAATTTGTTGTAATTCTGTGCATCCTTTTTGATTGTGGCTGGATCCTCTCTTGGAGGAGTGAAAGAAGGGCTTTTAAAACTTTTCATTAAAAGAAACTCCTGTCATAGAAATAATTCACTGAGTGTGCTGTTCCACAGAAGGGAAGCCAATTAATGAAAGACACAAATTGTTTAGTTTACTGTCTGGACCAACAGCATAAACAAAACTAACACAGAGCAGCTGGGACTTGCATGTGCCTTCAGATTTCATTCCACTGGAGAGACTATTCCTCCGAAGGCATTGCTCCCATCAGCCTCCCATCCTTGCCTCAGGAGTTAGGGTAAACAGACGAGGACTGGCCTAAGTGGAAGCAGTGCTGAAGAAATGACAGAGCAGCTCCCAAGCTAGCAAAGCACCTCGCAGATGTTCACTGCTCTCAAGGAGCTAAAGGCTGACCTCGATAATTTGTGCTCTTGTGCGTTTTCTCAGCTGATGCTAAGTTCCTCATCTCCTGGCCTTTGGCTCTAGGACCTTGGAACTGGAGCAGATCCCCAGGGCCATAAGCACGGCAGGTACTCCCAGAGCTCACCAGCAGAGGAGACAGCATTGCCTCATCTCCGGCAAATCCTTTAACACCGTTCGTGCTGCAGTACCTCAGCTGCTCTCTGCCTCTCTCCCTCACAGCATCATCTCTGCTGTGACACTAACCCATTTTCCCATCCTTCCTTTTTTTTCACAAATTCTCAACTGTCATTCATCCCCTTCTACATTTCCCAACCATCTTTTAGTTTCTTTCGTATGATAAAAATAAAAGTGAACTGTCTGAAAAGCAGAAATGCCACTGTCACAACTCTGATTGCCTCAATGAGGTCACACAACTTCTCTCAGCTACAAATTCACCTCAACCCAGCAACACCACATTTACGCTTTACTTAACACAGTGCATTCTCAGGTCTTTATGGAGGCCACTTCTGTGTCCACGGTGCAATAAAATAAGGATGACCCTGGTCCTCATCACATTGTTTTCTTTGAATATTCCCTCTACTTTGCCCACAATAAGCAGAAGGGAAGTACTGAAGAGGACAGTATTGCCACAGTTCTTTCAGCAGATGGTATTTAATTTGCTGCAGTCAGAAACCTCCAAGCTAGTAATAGCTCTCTGTTGAGAAGGAATTCCATAGAACAGCAACCAGGCAAGTTTTTGCACATTATGCCATGTTTCAGAAATGTATTTAATTATAGGTCCAGAAAGCCTGTGACTAAGATTCTATTTGACCTCTCCCAGATCTCTCAGAGACACATTTCTATTTCTGAATTGTGAAGGATGCATGGTAAAAGTCAAGATGTTAGCAAGAAGAGCCAAGTGGGAATTACTGATTAATTTAACAGCACCTACCTACTGAACTCCCTACTCTGATTAGCATGCAGTATCAGCTGAAGAAGCCCAAATATCACTTACCTTGGAAACAACAAACAGTTTTAGAGTAACCTTATAATTTATAATCATTATTAAACTGATTAAATACTGCTTTTCACAACAATATACAATTAAGTGAGTGAACTAAGTGGCTTGAACTATTTCATTAGCAGTACTTACTCAGTATTAAGAGCTCAGAACTATTTTTTTTTCTCTCTAAAAAATGTCTTCCAAGACCCCTTATACTCTGGGTTAATTTTGCTTAGCCTTCCAATAGCATTTTTACACAGTCTCAGCTTCCCACATATTTGAACCTGACACATTCCTGACCTCTGAACAGTGCAAAGTCTTGAGCAGAAAGACATACAGTTCTTTACCAGTATGACTCCCAGCTCCCATGTGGCTCCAGAGAACAAGCCATTCCCTGTGCAAGCAGATGGGAAGCAATGGGGCTGTGACACTGCCATGGACAGACAGACCTTTGATGCTGCTGCTGCATCAGCACATTTGTGGTGTGACACGATAATGATCTTTCCTGCAAATTCAGCTCACACCTTAATACAGGGACGAATTGCCACTGCCCCTGGGAATTTAACTGCCTTAAGAGTCTGCCTTGCTCAGCTAAAGTATAATCTCCAGTTAAAGGACTTCTTAAAGCATAAAACATTGGCTTAACTCTTCCCTCTTTGACTTCAGGTAGAGGCTTCCACAACTTCAGTGTGTCAGATCAATACTGAAATATTTTAAAATTTCCACAGCAAGTTTACCATGTTCTCTGCTTTCCTTTCCTTTGCACTGGCCTTTTAAGAAACAGAAAATAAACCAGAAAAAAGCAAGCTGCTGATTTACTTCCCAGTCCAGAGTCCCTCACTCAGTCACCCTGCCAATACCCATTTACCAGTGCCAGCACTAGTGTGTGAAACAAGCTGCTCCTTCTGCTGCATTCAGGATTTCTGCCACAGCTTCTGTGCCCTCTGTGCCCTCAAAAGGACTTTGAAAAAAGACCAATCTGCTATTAAATGCTTGGTTCAAAAAAGCATTTGAATAAACACAAAAGCCACAGTCCCTCACCATTTTTCTGCTCCCAGCCTTTCCACGTTAATGTGGAGAAGGGGGACTATGTTGCTGCGCAAGGTAATCCCTGGGAAGGTGGCATTGATAATGACTATTTAATTTCTGGTTGGTTCATGAAACCTAGAAGTGTTGCTAGGTCAGTAGTAACACTGTTATCCAGTATGGGAGAAGATGGAAGACAGTCAAGTAAAAGATAAAGTAAAATGAAGCACTGCCCTTCCCAGGGTGTAAAAACTGGCCTTCTAAGAATCAATGGAGAGAGCTGCCTTATAAATCTCCTCCTTCGCTTGTCTACTCAGTGCATAAGTTGCAGATGTCAGCAGCACTGATGAAGGAGATTAAATGGGTTTAGAGTGACTTTGTGGAACAAATGTAATAGATTCCAAAGATTGCTGCTTAGGGCCTCGCGCGCTGGAGTCGCTGCATACCAAACAGCACCCTGGGAACAATTGCTGTGATCTGCACTTTGTATTTCCCCAAGATGGCTTCCCAAAAGGCCAGGACAGTCTCCTGCTCTCCACAAGTACAGAATCCCCAACTGGCTATGTTACCATTTATTTTCTTTCCAAGTATTTCTACTTTCTCTATATAAACAAAAATGAAAAAGGCTCTCAGTTTGAATGTGGTGTCTCCCTCCTTCCCCCTTCCCACACCCCTATCACCACATGCACCACAATTTCCCCCTGCCAAATGATGACTGTAATTGAGAGATATAGGTAAGAATTAAGGGCATTCTTTTACTAAAAAAAGTATTTACTGGATCCATGCATTAAGATCAGGATTAAATTTGTTTAAGTTTGATTCAGCACCCAAGTCACTGATAGAACTCACATCTGCTTTGCTGATGCAGCATCAAACAGAAGATCAAAGCAAGCCATCAGCTTTTACAACACCAAACTTGGAAAACGGTTCAGAGGAGCCCCTCTTGAGCCTGTCTAGATGCAACACACCCACAAAAATGTGTTATCAGGTGGTGTCAGCAGGCACAGAACCGCCCAGGTACAGATCCACTGCCAACAGCTGGCTGAAGCCAAACTGAAGCACCCAGAGCCCTGGACTCCTAGCCCAGCTCAGTCTGCCAGGTGTGCTGCCCTGCAAGGATAACACGCTTGATGTGCTGCATGGCAGGACAGAGAGACAACAGCAGCAAACCCAGCTCAGCTCCTGTCAGCTCAACCAACCTCCTGTCCAGAGCACCATGCACCATGTGGCAGATGTGATCTCCACATCGTGATCTGCAGGAGGGGCTTTGGGAAATTCTCAGCCTCTGGTTCTCTGGAGAACCCTTTGCTCTTGGTGGATTTTGGGCAGCTGTTCCTGTGGCTATCTGGCCAGCAGGCAACTGAGGATATGAAATAAAAGGGAACCAAAACCTCTACCCTGGTAAGCAGAACCACCTATTGCTAGGGGTTGTACTGCAGAATTGTATTAATTTTTCCTAAACTGTGAAGGCTGTGTAAGGATTACACACAAAATACACATGCTGTGCCTTGTACATAAACAAACTACAAGATTAGCACTGGTTTATGAGAAGTAAATGTAAGAAAAGGAGGGGCTCATTCATCACACTCCTAATTACTTCTAAGAATTCAGTGTGAGCATCAAAGCTCCAAAGTAGGCAGTCAAAGTAGTTTTTTATTTATTTACTTACAGTGGATTCACAGAAAGTCACCAGTACTAAAAAACACCCCCAAAAATCCCAAACAAGTGCCCCCCCAAAAAGCCCCAAACCACTAAATAAACCGCCAAACCCACAAAAATAGCTTATCTTCACTAGTTGGAACTGTCAGCTCTGTTATCCCCCTTGTTTGAAGTGAGAAGGCAACTACTTCTAAGACAGTGATTTCAGACCTGGATATACCTATCCACCCCCAGTCCCCAACACACACCCCAAACTCATGCTCTTGCCAGGAAGTATGCATGAGTGAGAAACCCAGGACACAGGCTACAGCTGGCATTCTTCCCCTTCTACCTTACCCAATGAAGCTTGAAAAAATCCAAGGACCTCTAATACCAGAGGGCTGTGCCAGATCCTACTTCCTTGCCGTTTGAGAAGAACAACAAAGCCTGAGCTCCTAGCCTCAGCCAGGCCAATAGCTCCCTCTATGAACTTACAGAGATGGCAACAGATGGCAACTCAAACGTGCATTTCTGCGCTCCCTTTCAAATCGCTTTGGCACGGCCAGATGGCATTCTGTGTCTGCCTGGTATAAATTAGAACTTACAAGTGGCTACTGCACTGCCAAGAGCAATCAATTCCACATCCTTTCAGGCACGCTCTTTTCCAAAGCTGGGATGTCCCTTTCCGTGATGATGGATATCTGATTGAAATCCACCAGAGAGGAAAAAATCCCATGGAAAACATCACTGTGGAAATAACTAAAGTGAGGGAATGAGAACAGTGATGTAGTCATGTGGAGTGCTGATAAGGCACTAGCAATGAAACAACAGCAATAATTTCTTTAAGTGTTTGTCACTGTGAATGCAGATTTGTGACCATGGAGTTGGGATCCTCCTTTATCAGTGGTCTCTTCATACCATGCAACACACCAACAATTTCAGTAATTGTTATTAAAATCTCAGAACTGTTAGAGAGTCTGACAGAAAGCCCTACATCTAAACCTTATCTTGAGATAACAGAGCTGGTCCTCACCGGATTTTCCTTCTGCCTCTTACTCTTAGAGGTGTTTCTATTTTTCCCTTCATTGGCGAGAATTTTCCTCAATCATTTGTGATTCTGTGTCACATGGTTTTAATCACAGAGAAAAACAGTAATAACACATTGAAGTTTTATTTGTCTTGGTTGAGGGATTTAGCATCTGTGAAAGTAACATCAATAATTCTTATTTATTTTTCCCATGTAATTCTGTAATTTTGACAGCTAACTCTTAATAAGCAATCTTGTTATACTAATCACCAGTCTCCCTGGAAGATCCCATCACCGCTGACAAAATCCAGTCATGTCTTATAAACTTAGCCAAACCCGCTAGGGAGTGCTTCTGGGAAGATCAACCTGCTTTCTTCCCTGTGAGCAAGGGAACCAAACTCACCTACAGGCAGGACAGCTACTCATTTTCTGTTTCCTCTGCTGTCCTTCCCATTTCTGACATGCTCCTCCTGAGCCCCCAAACTTTTCTAAGCTCCATGCCTGTAGGAGTGTGCATGCACTGAGAATACCAATAGGGCTCTCAGCGCTCCAGTGCCGTGTGCTGCACACTGAATTTGACACAGGGAGACAGTGCAGCAGCAGCAGCTTTAATGAGCTGGGAGCCTTCATCTTCTTTCTCCTCTGCTTCTTTTTGTTAGCTCATCCCTCCTTTTGTTACTGACTTTTCTATGTTACTGGCATCATGGATGCTATTGTTTCTCTTCTACTCTGCTCCCAGTTTATTTGATTTTGCTTGTTTTCCTTACTTGAAAATTACTGCCTTAGGGGAAAGACATGTTTCGAACCTTTGAGCCAATCTGATCTATTTTGGTGCAGCAGTTATTCATTTATTAAATCAAGTTCTATCCTTGCTGTGACTGCTCCTTCTAAGTTCTTGATTTCCACAAAGCTATTGTTTACTATTGTGAGTAATATAGAACGTTACCACAGCTGGTAGCAGGAAGACTGGATCAAAGAGCTGACAAGCCTTTACTCTGAAGTGCTGCTAAATTAGGGGCCCAACTCAGTAACACAGTGGAAAGCATAAAGTAGGATAGGGACTAGAGAATGGGTGCCCTTGACAGGAAAAGTCACTACAGGTTATTATTTCGTGTACAGAGGTAGGCAAAATACAAAGCTTAGCAGCTTCCTTAGATCAGTAGATCTCAAATGTGCTTTCACACGAGGGCTCTCTAATCCACCTCTGAAGCAGCCTAACTGCTCTCACCTCCTGCTCAAGGTGCTGCTCTCTTCCCCTACTCTACCTCTCTAGAAACCACAGCACCAAAGGCCTAGAGCCCACGGGTTTTCACCTTTGGCAGCTTCCTGGTTAATGTTCTGTTCATTCTGGATTCAACTTTTCCACCTATTTCATTTTTGTCAGCTTACTTCTGCTTTCCTCAATGAATTAAAACAAAACACAATAACCTAAGTAAAAGCAATATAAGAAGTAAGGTAAACACTCATGAAGTCATAAGATTTGAAGTTAAATCTCATGAAAATTTATTTCCATCCTTTAAGCCCTAAAAATTTATTCTCACACAACCAAATGTATTTTCTAGGCAAAATTAACGTAATAGAATTAAGTGTTCTCTATACAACAAAACCCTGTTGATCGACAGTTCAAAGACTTTCTAAGGAACACGAAGGTGCAGGACATGGCATACACCCATTATCATCTCAAATTAAGAAAACGTGAACCAAAAGCCAAAATGAAAAGGAAGAGTTATAAATTAATCTGATTCTGTCCACTGTAATGCGCAGCAAACCTCAACAGTGTTTTTTCCAGCAGAAATGCATCAGCAGGCTGCTAATTTTTCCGTGCATCAGAGGAATACCATGGAACAGAAGTTTTAATTATAACGCAAACAAACTAAAACACTGTGGACATTTTACAAACACGGGGGCATCAGTATTCCCTAATGTGTGCCACATAAGAGATGAAGACAGTCCTCAAGAACTCAGACTTAGAGGTGCAGCATGAATTTCCCTATTGATGCTGCTAACTGTGCATCCCTGAGATCCATTTCTATCCCTGCAGGATTCAGCAGAATGCAGTTCAGTTTACTTACTTACTTAGCTTTTCAAGACCCTGAATGCACTCACTGGCCTCCACAGAAATATGTCACTTTGAATTTCAGTGCCTTGCCCTTTTCTATACACATATAGCAACACATTTTAATTTGCCCCCTCTCCTTCTCCCTGACAACATCTGTCCCCAAACCTGCAATCCAACAGCAACCAAGACCCTTAGGAACTGAAAGCTCATGACAAGTCAAAGTAGATGAGGCTTGCAAATGCTTCAGTGACTGAAGAAATGGTCTGTGGACAAGCCCAACAGCAAAACTGTAACAGGCATAGGTGTAATTGTGCTACCAATAATTTAATTAGCTTAACTAACACAATCAGCAAACAGCAGCGTGAGTGAGACAACATGGATTGGATGTTTGCCTCCTGAAAAAGTGCAGGGTCTGGGAGGGAAGCAGCACAGCTCCACCACGTGCCATCACTGCAGCTGCTCTCAAACACTGGGTAAAGCTGGGAGGTGTGTGAGGTGTGTGTCTGTAAACGTTTCATTTGCTATACCTTGCAGGTGGCAAACTCTGTACAACCAGTGGAGGGGAGGCAGAAAAGCAGAGTGATGCACATTAATGGCTCTAGAAATAGATGGCAGAAATGCAACTTCATTTTGCCTCACTTCTTAAAATGTAAAGAGCAAGAAAAAGGACACCTCTCTTGCCCATCTGCAGGATTTCACTAAGTACACTCAATGAAAAGGCTAACATTATTCCAGAGAGTCAGAAATAACCAAATTCAGTATTATGCCACCAATATTTTGTAGGTGTTCTACAGGAAAGGAAAGAGATCTATACAGGCTGTTGTTTCTTCCAGAAACTGCAAACACTACCTTTTGCAGTGGATTGTACTTGAACTGCTGGAAGTTCTCACAGCCCCTAGTCTTGATTTACGTTTTTCATTAACTGCACTTCAGGTGGGAATTCAGTGGACACTCTGTCCGGAGCATACAGTCTTGTCTGAAATCCAAAATACTGTAATTCTCTGCTAGCTGCTCTACAGTTAAGAGAAAACTGAACATTGTTTGGGTGTTTCAAATTTCATCTCCATTTGAAGTAGCACTTGACATTTTCTACATGAAGAATAAAATAAAGCAAATGCTGAAGGACTTGTGAGCTTTCTTAGGCTTGGTAAGCGCTACTTGAATTTTTATTACTTGGCCTGGTTTTGTCTGGGATAAAGTTAATTTTCTTCCGAGTCTCTGGTGCAGTGCTGTGTTTTGGATTTAGGAGTATGATTAGCCAAACTCCATGTGGTGTATACCAACATTGTTTGCCTTTTCTATGCAAAAAAACCCTAGAGCTCTCACTTCTTTGGATCAGCTGACTGGTTCCTGGTTCACTACCCTAGTCTTAATTTAGAGTAGACCTACTAAGTTTTCCAAATACTCCAACTGCCTGCTGCAGTATTTAGACACTACAAATTGTAGATTTATTTATTTTCACTAAATACTCAATTACATTTGGTTTTAAACACTTAATTCTAATAACAGTTATGCAGTAAATTCTTTCCATATATCCAATACAAAGGGGCAATAACCAAAATTGCCTGGGAGTATAAGCAAGGTAGGGCTTTGGTTTGTGAGCAGCTTGTTCTCGACACTCACTCTCAAACAAGCAGGAGTAACAGAACATCATGAGGATCTTCTGCCTTCACTGAACTCCTCTCTGACTGGCTTTAAGATTAAAACAGGCTTCCTGCTGGCATTCTCACTTGGAGGCAAAGTTTAATTCCAAGTGAATGAGGACTTTGTAGGGAACTGCTGCTCTGTTTTAGGTGATCTTGCTTGGTGTTTTGCTGGGAGACTGAAACACTTGGCAAGGACTGCTTTATGGGTATTGTCTGGTTTCAGCACTTTTGAAACCAAAGGGAAAAAGCAGCAAAAAACCCTGGTTTCTTTTCCACACAAAGAGTCTGTGTCTGTATAAGCTGCTCCCCACTATCTGATTTCATGTCTACTATAATTCGAGGGTTCTCTCCTTACCAAGCTACACTACTAAATGAATATGTTGACCTATCTTAAGCTATAACCCACAGGACAGTTCAGATCCCATTCTGAAATCTGACTGAAGCATTATAAGCATGGATTATGGTTGAGGCTTGTGAAAAGCAAGCCCAGTACAAGAAATACTTCCTCCTCCCTTTTCCCACCAAAAAGAAGTCATCAATTTGAAGACTCTGAGATGCCAGAGCCTGAACTTGGGTCCAGTGACTTTTAAAAATTTCTCTAATATGCTGTGACTTCCAGGAGATTGCTCTCGGAAAACCCTTTTTATGGCTTGGCTTTCATTTCAGCTCCCTGCATAAAGATTCTATTTAGAAAAGTTTCAAATGTATTTTTGTGCAAGAGGCAGTTTCTCCTCTCTGGCTTTTTTTTTGGACTGAGTGGGACTGAAGAAGGGCTATGTTGCTCAGGGCATTCCTTTTCCTTCAATGCCTCATGCAGACAGACAACGATACGCTGTATTTGTTTTAATACATCTTTGTGTGCTACACAGAGTAGTTTAATAGTGCTGTTTGTGAAGAATGCTTTGGTCTATGTTGCTGCAGGCTAGGAAAACTGTGCTTACAAATTCTAATAGAGAAGGATATAGAGCTATTTTTAGTTCACATATTGCAAGCTTTTGGATAGGCAGTAATACAGTCATGTTAGAGCTTTAAATACTGGTGATAGAATCGTGAAAATGTGTGGCTGGAAGCCGTAAGACAAGCTTCATTTTATATACATATATATATATATATATATATATAAAAAAAAGCTTCACTATAGTTATATTCAGACATTTCCCCTAATTTTCCTAAATACTTCTTGTCATACTCCTAGGGGCACCAAAAATCTGTTGCCTTTGAAGGATCCCCCTCTTTGTTCTCCCCAACATTATGGCACTTGACCTTTTCAAGGAAACTGGTGAATACAACTGGATTGAGAATGAGAGGTTAATTTAGTCTCAACACTACAAAATTCAACTCTTTGTCCATGAAATTTCAGTAAGCTACATAACTCAAAACACATTTCCTTCTTCCTGTTTATCTGTTCTGCTGCCTTTTGGATCTAAAGAAGAAACTAGATTTGTTTGATGTGATTTGTGCTCAGTAAATCTGTGCTGATGATTCTTCACAACCTTATTCTGTTGTTGAGGCACAGAACCAAATGTTCCCAAATTTACCATGGTACCTGCCTGAACTATCTAGTTACTCACACCTAGACTTGACTCTTCAGGTCCTCATCCTTAATCTTTGATCTCTGCCAGTCTGGTAGGACCTACACTGTACCCTCCAAGTCCTTTACACTAAATGCTCAGAGGCAGCTTGGACACCCTCCTTAATCATACAAAAGAATTTACATAGGTGAAAGTCAGCTTGAGTTAATGTACTCCCAAACACTTTAAACTTATTTTAAAGTCACTGTCTTTGTCTTCTATTACTTCCATTATTCTTCTTGTTTTCTCTAAACAATAAACTTCATGGTAACAACAGAAGATTACGCAAGCCAGAAATGCCTGTGAGAAAAAAAATCCACAAGTCACACAGAGACGTTTGCTGAATGCAGCTGCTACAACAGCATCAATGTGCTCTTACGTGACAAAAACCTGTCAAACTACACAAGGAGGAAACTAAATCGTGAGTTGAACAAAAGGATCGTAGAAATGGTGGAAGACTGAATTACTAATTATTTCTAAATGTTTAGAGTCCACATACATTTCCATAAAAGCATAAACTGTAATTATAATATGCTGTCTATGACAATATATTATTCATACATTTTAGGTTTTCACTTGCTATTTTATTCAGTTTATAAAATGTATTCATATATTAAATCAATCGGCACTTAATATAGGCCAAGCTGCATAGATTACTAAATACTTTCTCAGTCTTCAGGGCTAATTTGGTACAATCACAAATGTTAGGTTTTCATTAGCCTGAAGTTGAAATGCATAATTGAATACAGCATAATTCTAGATAAAAATTATTAAAAGTAAAATGAAAGGGCTAGGTTTAATGAAAAACGAAAATGGTAACATTCTGCCTGGAGCATGTTTTTCCATGCCTCTTGGAGCTATTTTTCCCTATTTTGTATTTAGCAAAATGAGAGAAGTTTACAATCTGAGCAGTGATTTTACAGCGTCAGTTGGCTCTTCAAAACAGTTTCACTTTCCTCCACATTCAAAAGGCTTTTTTGTTTTTTTGAAAAGGCCACTCCTGATGTGGCCTTTCACTGAAAGAAAGATTGAGAGATGGGCCATCTAAAATTTAACAGAAACAAGAGCCAACTTGCATTTGGTTACAAGAAGACTGTACTGACTTCTAAGTGGGAGGTACGTGACACAAACCACTCTGTAATGAAACAGATGGGGACCTAATATTCCTCCCAAATTACAGTCTGACTCATGCAGTGATGTAGCAGTTTAACATCCATGAAGTGGAGCCCAACTGCATTAGGTGCTGCTGGAAACTCCCTCTGGATAGGACTGGTCAAAAGCTGTGTGCTCTCTGACTTCGACCAGCAATTTCAACCCATGGCAATGTCCTAGTCTGCGTGCCCTGTGCCCAGCAACCAGGATGGAAAATGAGACCCTGAAATAGCAGGTGTCATCAAACCTGGAAGTGAAACTTGACATATTTCATGTGGTATGGTCAAAGATTTCTAGAAAAGCTGAGTAAATATTATTAAGAATTCAGTATAGATGACAGTAATACATAGTTCACTAAGTAGCCACAGAAAATGTGTGCCATTGATTCTTGAGGATTCTGTGCTTCTTTTTTCAGGGGAAGTACCAGTGTGGGGCCCAGTTTCACTAAACATGCTTCTATTCATTGCTTAATAATTACAAAATCATTAAAGTGACACTTAAAAAAAGCTTGTACTAATCCAACATATTCATATGAAGACTATGTTAACCATGTTTTCTTTAGTATAAACACCTTGAAAACCCCTTTTTTTAGTTAAACACCTTAAATGAATGTCAAAGGACTAAAGTCTGAACATATCTTAACCTAGTATTTTGTTGCAGGTGATGATATCAAAGCAGGTTTTCACTTGGAACAGATTTCTGAAAACATGCCAATGGAAAAATATCTTAAGACGTTAAAAGTCAGCATTCTGGCATTCATTCAATTACTTTTAGATCTTAGACCCAGATCTACAAAAAGCCTAAAACGCTGAAAGGAAACTCAAATGGAATAAGGCATCAATATCCCAGCAGGTAAATCTCCAACCATCATCAATCCTCTACAGGTCAATGTTTTGAGCAGTCCCTAAGTTTTCTTCTGTCTGTGACTAAATTTATAATTTCTGTGCCATGCCCAGAATTGAATTCATCTTCATGGAGCTGAGTATTCTGATGGAGCATCAAAGCAGATGCCCGCCTGCTTATCTTCTCTAAGTCCAACCAAATATGCAGATGATGATACCCTTCAAACCTGCAGAATACACACCTAAATACAAAGCACAGCCCTTGAGCACTCCCTTTCCACAGGACATAATGCATCTGCAGGGAATGTAAAAAGCCACACTGCTCTCTTTAATCCAAAAGCATTGAAATTAGGATGTCTTAACTGATTGCTCCATACAGCCATATGTGAATTGTCTTGGCCTTGGGGCGACACTGTCCACACTTCTGTTGTAAGAAAGTGAATTCTGGTCTGACACAGCTCCTTTTGCCACCTTAGAGTTATTAACTTAACCTCCAGAGAAGGAAAGGATTGATAGATGTCCTCCTTATCCATATTCCTTTTAGGTTAAGGAAAGACCAGAGCCACTGAGCTGGCCTGCTGTGACTCTCCTCTCCAGCACAGGATAGCAGATGCTGGGACAGCCAGAGGAACCAAAAGTTAAAGATGCCCTTTGGGGTTCCCAGCCATTGCCACCTTGGCCTTTGCCACAATCTGGTCTTTTTGCAACTTTCTGATGCTTTGCAAAGGCCTCTGTCCACCTGTATCTTCAGAGGAGGAACAGGCAATGTCAGATGTATAAGAATATTCTTCAATGCACTTACACGCATAAATGAATAATTTAAATTATTTTCTACTATCATGACAGTTCAGTTCCAAATACCAGCTAATCACAGTTCAGACTTCCTGACAGGATTTTAGCGGATAAAGCTATTTGTTTACTATTCCCCTTCACCTTAAAAACAAAGAAACAAAACAAAACAAAAATTATTAAAAAAAAAAAAGAAACTATTTCCCTGGGCAATGGTCTCCCATCCCCATCTGAAATAAATGGCAACATTTCCATTTACTTCAATGGGACCATAAATCTCTCCAAGTACTCTAGAAGGTACCATGCTGAAGTATGCTGCTCCAAGTATACTTAAAAGTAGTATGAGAAAAATAAAAGACAAAAGTATATTTTTCTTATGGAAATATATAAATGGAAAGCCCTACAAAATCTGCAGCAGTATTTTCTCAAAGAGCTACTTGAAACAATCCAAACAGACAACACTTATGTCATGTCCAATCCTACAACCCTATTGACAGCAATGACCCTTTATCAAGGGAAAAGGAAAAATTAGTTGCCAGAATCTATACTTAAGAGTAAAAATATCAATTAGTTATAACTTCATTATCTTTTCTGGGAACAAAACCAGGTAAAACCTTTCCTTGTAATTGACATAAAACTGACAAAACATTGCTCACAGCAAATCAACAACATTCTAGACCAAACCCTTTCCCAAAGTGCAATTCCATTTGAATCACAAAGCATAAAAGCTGCGAGTCTCCAACCTGTCCAAACACCTCCAGCAGGTGCCACACCGTGTCATACTCAGTCATCCATTGTTCTTCTCACAATGACAAACACTTCACAGCACACAGGTTACTACGTGACTTAAAATGAAGATCACAGCCTCATGCTGTGAGACAAGTGAACTAAAGCAACTATAAAAACCTGAAAAATAAAATACCTGTTCATTTGAAAGGTAAAATCCTTTCAAATGAAAACAGGATCAGCTGAGACACCACCTCATTATTTATCACTGCTGTTGGAATGTGTTAAAATGAGCCATTCAAACCAACCTGGCATTGCAATTGTAATGAAGTGCACAGACTAGACTCACAACACTCTGAAACAATTGCTCATGCAGCAAACTCTTGTGACCAGTAAAATATTCTCACGACTGAGGTGTTCTGTCTTGGAGTGAGGAACAAGTTGAAAAAGTAAAAAATCACAGATTAGGGAGGTAGGAAGAAAGCAAACTGCTTTCCCAATTATCTCTGTCAAGGCTAGTTACTGCAAAAAAAGCTCTTCTTAAATATAGAAAGCATGTGGGAAGTAGAGAAGTGTAAGGCTTTACTAAGTCTGAAGGTTGCATAATTGAATTTGATAAACTGACATTTTCCTAGGAAGTTTTAAAATTACAGAAGATAAATACATAATAAAAATAAACCTACTTAAGCAGCTTTTGCTCTACAAAATTATATGCCTTCACTTCAGAAAGAAAAAAATAAATTAATTTCTCCTGCCTTTCAGAGTACAGTCAGTATTCCCTTTCCAGCTTATACTCTTCCTCACTACTTTCCAAAGTTATGTGGGAAACACAAGGAAATGCTAGAATATGGAAAATATCTCTTCATGCAATTTAGGGTTCAACCAATGGAAATTAAAGATAGGGACTGGACAGTGGGGAATGGCTTCAAACTGACAGAGAGTAGGGTTAGATTAGGTATTAGGAAGAAATTCTTCCCTGTGAGGGTGGGGAGGCCCTGGCACACGTTGTCCAGAGAAGCTGTGGATGCCCCACGCCTGGAAGTATCCAAGGCCAGGCTGGATGGGGCTCTGAGCAACGTGGGATAGAGTGTCCCTGCCCATGGCAGGAATGGAATGAGATGATCTTCAAGGTCCCTTCTAAACCAAACTGTTCTATGAAATGACATGAATTTCATCAATCTGGCATCGTTCCATGAAACCACCCCAGAAATGTGTTTTTCTACAAGCTTCAGCTCTACCCCATCAAGGAGTAGTAGAGACAGATACTAACACCTCAAGAA
>JAKEPQ010000550.1:600000-819687 GCA_024500445.1 Entomyzon cyanotis | reverse complement strand
TCTCCCAGTAAAAATGAGATGGGGTATTGATCCAGTGTATTTTCAGTCATCAAACAGCTAAACCTAAATTAGAAATTAAGAATGTGGTCAGTGAAGAATTATTACTTAATTTAGGCATGCCTGGTTCTTCTCTACATGCCCCAGTGATGATGTAGAAATTATGGGTTTTCACTTAAGAAACTTTCACTTAAGGTAAGTGAAATCACATGAGCTTCTGCTGCTGTGGCTTGACAGTCCATATCGATGTTTTTGTCTTAGCAGTCCTTAGACAGTTCTGAGAAAAAAGGCTAGAATGATGTAACTTGAGAATTCTTTTCTGCTTTCTCAGGAAGAATGCAGAATTTGGTAATCTTGTCTTTTGACACGGTGGTTCACTCTTTCCTGCCTCAGACTGCTGGAATGCAGCAGGAAAAGCCTTTGGGACAAGGACACATCGAGACACAGGTCATTAACTTGGCTTCAGGTTTAAGAATCATTTAACCTCTTTTATCTTGCTTTAATGTGCATGTCAGCAGATGAGTTAGTTTCCTTTACTCTTCATAGGTGTTTAGGAGAAATGGGCACTTCTGACCTATTTTCAATGTCTGTGTTAGGGTGCCATGATATGAAATCTGTGATTTCTCTCCATAGACATAAAGGGTTTTCCTCTGAGGCCTCAGAAATATCCTTTCATTTTTTCCATGTCTCAGCTTAATATGGGCATATTATCTTTCTCTTCCCTTGTCTTCTTCTCTTGCAAAAGCAGACTGTAATATTTTCTGCTGTAGGGGCTGCTTTTCAATGTACTTTGCCTGTGTTTAAAACAAAGGTTCTCTGTAATGTAAGCAAAGGAGATGAAGAACCTTCCTTTCTGTTGCAAGGTTAAAATACTTCTGAACTTCATAAATCTCTGCTGTTGACTGTGCAGCAGAACTACACAGTCCTTTCATGTCTGGATTTTTTCAGATATCTTTCTGATATTATGGGATGTCTCAAAATATGATCTCAAACTGAAAGATGTTAAAGGAAAAACCAGATGAGAGAACTATTTTTCTCTTTAAAAAGAGCTACATGTATACTCAGATGTATAAAAATGTCAAATGTGTTCCAGTGCAGAATATGTTTAAATTTGTCATTATAATTATCTTTCTGAAGTGATGCCATTAGTTAAAAAATCAATGCTCTGAAGTAATGCTTTTAGAGAGTACAATGTTCAGTTGGAAGGTAGTTCTCTTAGATGAGACCTTTACTCAACATCCATCATTCAAAGAAGATTTAAGGACAGCAGATGTGTCTCTCATCTGCTCTGCTTTGATTAGAAAGAATGAAGAGATACTTTTGTAAGTATCTCTTACAGCAGCCTAATCAAAAGGTGTGGGTATACACAGTATTTAAAATTACTCAATTCAAATTACCTTTATTTTTTCTTTCCTGAGGTACCATAACTACTCTTGAAAAAGGACTATTTCACTCTATGATCCTAAGGTTGAGGGGCTGGGCTGGAGATATGATCTATATTTTCTAGTGAAGCTGCACTGTTTTATACAAAACACTTTTCAGGAGAAGGGAGAGATACAGTAAAAGAAGAAAGGAAGATATTTTTGTAGCTTCATGCACAGGGTCTTTGCCTGGTTGGATAGGAAGATTTTGGATGATTTTTTTCCAGGGTTCTTCCTTAACACATACTATAAACATTGGTTTTTTGAATCCAAAGGGAAAAAAAATCATAAGATTTTGTCACTCTTATCACAGCTGCCAGCCTGATATTTCCAGTCCCTTCCTGGCACTTCCCTCTGGCTAAGGCATAGAATGTCTTCAGGACTCAGGGTGAACTCTGTGTTCCCTCACAGCTGGCCAGTGACACCACCCCCAGTGTCACAGCTCTGCTGGAGACTGTCAGACAGAGCAGAACAGGCAGTTGTGTTTGCCTGTTCTTGAAGGGGATTGCAGGCATTGCATGAGAGAGGTATCCTTAAATCCTGACTGGTGCCCAAGAGGTGGAGGCAAGCACGCTTTCACAAGGAGATCTGTGTTTAACTCTTGAACTGACAGGTTTTCTATGTCTCCCCGTTCAGGGGGTTCACACTTAGAGGATCCCTCAGGAATCTGGAGTGCGTGCCAGATACCTAAAAGGCGCCATTTCATACTTAAAGCATCAAAATCTTTTTGTGTTTGTGGCCCTTGAGTCACTCCTAACTGTCCCATTTGAGTTGGTCCAGGGCTTCTTTGCCCCATTTTCTTGTTATGACTTCTCAGATTCTGATAGGAAAACAGATGTACTTCTTGAAAATAAGACTAAACAGTATTTCAGGAATGTGTTAGAAGGTGAATTTGTTGCCCTAAAATGTAAGAGAAAGGGTAGGAAAAAGACTAGGAGCTACATAACTATGCAATACTGTTCTACAGAGCTACGAATATTTGAAAAATACATAAAAAGCAAAAATCTTTAGGAAGCCATGGCAGTCCCTGACTTACCCTGTCTACACCTGGCAGGGGGTTTGGGAGAAGGGTAGGGGGAAAAGTGAAGGGTGAGAAGAAGAGATGAGTTAAAGACAGGGAGAGAGAGAAAGAAAGAGAGAAAGAAATTGAAAAAGAGAGAAAAGAGATCAGCAGACCTGGATCCATTGTCAAGCCTGCTGATGGTGGTCTCATTTCTGGTTCAAGCCTGGATCCAGATGATGGGATGTTCAGGGTCCTGGGAGCACTTCTAGGCACGAGAGAGGTCCATTATATGGAGAGATTTCCCTGCCCTGAAGACAGGTATTCTGCTTTCTATGCAAATCTGTTGTCATGCACAGTCTGTCCTTTCAGACCTTTCTGGAATTGGGTCAGAGGCTTCGGGGTTCTTGGGTGGTCTTGATTCTGTCCTGCACTCCACACTCTCTTCTTGGTTTCACTGCTGCCCTTTTGCTGTCCTGTGTTGTGCTTCTTTCCAGGGACTAGAAGCAGATGTTTGTCCCAGAAAAGTGCTGTCCTTCCCCCCATGGACCACTTCTCCAGTCACAATTTCTTCTTTGCCACGTCCAGTTCTTACCAAGAGCATGGAAGATCATTCCAGTAGATAGGAATTTCCAGTGGACAGGAATTTCAGTCCAACCACCATGCCAGGTTGTATACAGGTGTGTTGTATACAACATGGCAAGGCAGTTCCAGCAGACAGAAAGGCTTTCAAATGCCTTGCCTCAGCTCCCTTGTCTCCCAGTGTCGCTGAGGAATATTGATATCAGAAACAAAGCCATCCTCTCCTTGGTTTGAGCATCAGCCTGCAGGAACATTTCCTCCAACAGAACCTGTAGGGCCCAAGTGAGCATCCAGTTCAATGGATAAGGAGAGAAAAACATCTTCTCTTCCCTGATCTCAGCAGACACAGGTGCTCTGCTCCAAGAGATACTTTTATTTCTGGCTTTGGGAGGAGAGCCTGGATCACTGATAATGTCCGGATGTTCAAATTCTGTGTCCCATTCCAGTAAGGCAAAGAAGCAGCTGCTTCATGGGAAAGTCATGTTTCAGACAGGAGAGCAATGAGGTTCCATTTAAAGAGTACCTCCTGACTATGCCTGCATTTGGTAAAGCCTCAACTTCCAGGGGCAAACTCACTTGGAGGCAACAGAAAAGGACAGTGAATGGGATAAGAAGTGATCACAGGAGGTAACATTCACAAGCCACACAAACCAAACCGTGTGTGCTCTGGAGTCACCATGGCTGTCTACTACTGGCCATGCAGCCTGGATGGTGACCCCAAAGCATGAGTCTCTAAGGGAGCAAGGGACACCTTCAAATCAAGTGCTCTTTTCCTTCAGGGGAAGGTAGCTTTTGGCATGTTAACTGGCAATACCAGCCAGCTGGGACAAACTCATCCAGGAGATTCCCAAAAAACACCCCAAATAAAACTGCGTGAGACAGAACCTTGATTAGTGTGGTGGTTTTGATTGGCCCAAAACATCAGTAAAGTATTTTTAACATCTAGGAGAAATTTGGACCCCTCAGAAGCTGTTGTGGTAGGCCTAGGAAGGTGTCTGAGGGGTGGGGTGGGGTGTGGCACAAAGATGGCTCCTGTGTGTCCTGAGTGCAAGTTCTGGAAGTTTTTACATCAAGTCCAGCAGAGCCAATCTCTGATGGCTCTGAAGGTGATGGACACGCTACTGGCCAAGTTTGGGCCAATTGGAGGTGCTGGTTACGCCTCTGTGAAAACATATTTAAGAAAAAATCAAAACAAGCAAGCACGCACTTCTTTCACTTCTTTGTAGTTGGAGGAGGAGGAGGTGGAGGTGAAAATATGTGAGGGAGAACAGCATGGAGACGCCAAGGTCAGTGAAGAAGGTGGGGGAGGAGGGGCACCCAGTGCTGGAGCTGAAAACCCTCTGCTAGCCACAGTGAAGGCTGTGGGGGGGGCAGGAGATCCCCTGCAGCCCATGGAGTCCACAGGAGTGCAGAAATCCACCCACAGCCCATGCCAGAAGAGCAGGTGGATGCCTGGAAAAGACTGTGAACCAGTGGGAGTCTCATCTAAGAGTTAAAACTGCAAAGGCCTTGCAAAGGAGAGAAAGGTCTTGCTCCTGGCATGGAAGCAGCCTGGCCTCAGCTCGGGAGAGTCTGCACAGCACCCTATGGACAAAAGAACTCATGTTGCAGCAGGATTCGGGCGGGATGTTGCTAGTGAGATTAGGTCCACGCCCAAGAAGTTCCCAGAAAACTGTCTCTCGTGGGAAAGACCCCTGGCTAAGTAGAGAACCCCCTCTCCCTGATTAAACTAACCAGAAGAACCCCTCAACCTGCCCCCTGTCTGTGTTGCTAGTTTAAAAAGAGAGAAAGGAGTGAGTGCAGAGACTGCTTCTTAAGAAGGTAAGAGTGAGAGCAGAAAAAAACTGTCTGAAGAGAAAGAAAAACAAGTAGAGATAAAAAGTATTTGTAGTAGAAGAATTGCAATAATGAGTAAATTTAAAAATCTGCTCTGTAGACTGAAAAAAGACCCCACACCCTGCCCCCCACCTGGCTTGTTGATTGTAAAAAAAGAAAGGGAGTGAATACTATAGGTTCGTAAGAAAGAAAAGAGAGTAAAAAAAAACTGTGTGAAAAGTTTATTTTTGCCTGCATTTATCCTCCAACTCTGTTAAGTAATTAAAACACTTTTTTGCAACTTTAAGCTTGGAGCCTAGTTGCCCTTTTTCTTTTTCTGTGCGTCCTCCTAGCAATGTCCTGTCTAAAACCCATGACAGTGTCCCTTGTGAACCCACCCTCAAGGGGCAGGAAGCACCCGAAACTTGTAAATGCTCATGATGGAAAGGAACGACAAAAGTCACAGTCTGCAAAAACTCAACAAGTTTTATTAGAAAATTACTCTTGATATGGCTACACTACCCTATCTACACCAGCATGGGAGTTTGAGACAAAGGGGTAGGGGAAAAGGGAAGGGAGAGAAGAAGAGAAAAGTTAAAGAGAGGGAGGGAGAGAAAAAAAGAGAGAGAGAAAAAGAGAGAGAGAGAGAGAAAGAGAAAAAGAGAAAGAGAGAGAAAAAGAAAAAAAGAAAAAGGAAGAAAGGAAAGAAAGGGAAGGGAAGTTTTGGGAAGGGAAGTTTTGGGAAGTTTTGGAAAGGGAAGTTTCAGGGAAGGGAAGTTTCAGGGAAGTTTCAGGGAAGGGAAGGGAAGTTTCGGGAAGGGAAGGGAAGTTTCGGGAAGTTTCGGGAAGGGAAGTTTCAGGGAAGTTTCAGGGAAGTTTCGGGAAGTTTTGGGAAGTTTCGGGAAGGGAAGAGAAGTTTCGGGAAGGGAAGGGAAGGGAAGTTTCGGGAAGGGAAGGGAAGTTTTGGGAAGGGAAGTTTCGGGAAGGGAAGTTTCGGGAAGTTTCGGGAAGTTTCGGGAAGGGAAGTTTCGGGAAGGGAAGTTTTGGGAAGGGAAGTTTCGGGAAGGGAAGTTTCGGGAAGTTTCGGGAAGGGAAGGAAGGAAGTTTCGGGAAGGGAAGTTTTGGGAAGGGAAGTTTCGGAAGGGAAGTTTCGGGAAGTTTCGGGAAGGGAAGGAAGTTTCGGGAAGGGAAGGGAAGTTTCGGGAAGTTTCGGGAAGTTTCGGAAGGGAAGTTTTGGGAAGGGAAGTTTCGGGAAGGAAGTTTCGGAAGTTTGGGAAGGAAGGAAGTTTCGGAAGGAAGGGAAGTTTCGGGAAGTTCGGGAAGTTCGGAAGGGAAGGAAGTTTCAGGAAGGGAAGGAAGGGGAAGTGAAGGGAAGTTCCGGAAGGGAAGGGAAGGGAAGGAAGGAAGGGAAGGGAAGGAAGGAAGGAAGGGAAGGGAAGGGAAGGAAGGGAAGGGAAGGAAGGGAAGGAAGGAAGGGAAGGGAAGGAAGGGAAGGAAGGGAAGGGAAGGAAGGAAGGAAGGGAAGGAAGGAAGGGAAGGGAAGGGAAGGAAGGAAGGGAAGGGAAGGAAGGGAAGGGAAGGGAAGGGAAGGAAGGGAAAGAAAGAGCGAAAGAAAGAAAGAGAGAAGGAAGAAAGGAAGGCAAAGCAAGGCAAGGCACGGCAAGGCAAGGCAAGGCAAGGCAAAGCAAGGCAAGGCAAAGCAAGGCAAGGCATGGCAAGGCAAGGCAAGGCAAGGCACAGCAAGGCAAGGCACGGCAAGGCAAGGCAAGGCAAAGCAAGGCAAAGCAAGGCAAGGCATGGCAAGGCAAGGCAAGGCAAGGCAAAGCAAGGCAAAGCAAGGCAAGGCAAGGCAAAGCAAGGCAAGGCAAAGCAAGGCAAGGCAAGGCAAGGCAAGGCAAGGCATGGCAAGGCAAGGCAAGGCACAGCAAGGCAAGTTTCAGGCAAGGCAAGGCAAGGCACAGCAAGGCAAGGCAAGGCACGGCAAGGCACGGCAAAGCAAGGCAAGGCACAGCAAGGCAAGGCAAGGCAAGGCAAAGCAAGGCAAAGCAAGGCAAGGCAAGGCAAAGCAAGGCAAGGCAAAGCAAGGCAAGGCAAGGCATGGCAAGGCAAGGCAAGGCAAAGCAAGGCAAGTTTCAGGCAAGGCAAGGCAAGGCACAGCAAGGCAAGGCAAGGCAAGGCAAGGCAAGGCAAGGCAAGGCAAGGCAAGGCAAGGCACGGCAAGGCAAGGCACGGCAAGGCACGGCAAAGCAAGGCAAGGCACAGCAAGGCAAGGCAAGGCAAGGCAAGGCACGGCAAGGCACGGCAAAGGCAAGGCACAGCAAGGCAAGGCAAGGCAAGGCAAGGCAAGGCAAAGCAAGGCAAGGCACAGCAAGGCAAGTTTCAGGCAAGGCAAGGCAAGGCACGGCAAGGCACGGCAAGGCACGGCAAGGCACGGCAAGGCACAGCAAGGCAAGTTTCAGGCAAGGCAAGGCACAGCAAGGCAAGGCATGGCAAGGCGAGGCAAGTTTCAGGAAGGAAAGGAAGAGAAAGAGAGAAAGAGAGAAAGAGAGAAAGAGAGAAAGAGAGAGAAGAGAGAGAGAGAGAGAGAAAGAGAGAAAGAGAGAAAGAGAGAAAGAGAGAAAGAGAGAAAGAGTGAAAAAGAGAGAAAGAGAGAAAGAGTGAAAAAGAGAGAAAGAGAGAAAGAAAGAGATCGAAGGAAGGAAGGCAGGCGAGGCAAGGCGAGGCAAGGCGAGGCAAGGCAAGGAAAGAAAGGAAGAGAAAGAGCAAAAGAGCAAAAGAGCAAAAGAGCAAAAGAGCAAGAGAAAGAAGGAGGGAGGGGAGGGAAGGGGAGGGGAGGGAAGGGGAGGGGAGGGGAGGGGAGGGGAGGGGAGGGGAGGGGAGGGGGAGGGGAGGGGAGGGGAGAAGGAAGGAAGGGTGGAAGGAAGGGAAGTTTCAGGGAAGTTTCAGGGAAGTTTCAGGGAAGTTTCAGGGAAGTTTCATGAAGGGAAGTTTCAGGGAAGTTTCAGGGAAGAGAAGTTTCAGGGAAGGGAAGTTTCAGGGAAGGGAAGTTTCAGGGAAGTTTCAGGGAAGTTTAGGAAGTTTCAGGGAAGGGAAGTTTCAGGGAAGTTTCAGGGAAGTTTCAGGGAAGGGAAGTTTCAGGGAAGTTTCAGGGAAGTTTCAGGGACGTTTCAGGGACGTTTCAGGGAAGGGAAGGGAAGGGAAGGGAAGGGAAGGGAAGGAAGGGAAGGGAAGGGAAGGGAAGGGAAGGGAAGGGAAGGAGCAAAGGAAGAGAGAAAGAAGGAAGGAAGGATAGAAAAAGAAAGAAAGAAATCATCAGTCTTCGTTCCATCATCCATCCTGCTGATTGGGATGTCCTTCCTGGATCCAATGTCAATCCTGCTGTTGAGGATCTCATTCCTGGTTCCAGCATCGATCTTGTTTAGGGTGATGTCTGTCCTGGATCCAGTATCAATCCCACTGATGAGGATCTCATTCCTGGTTCCGGCATTGATCTTGCTGACGGGGATGTCCATCCTGGTTCCGGTGTCAATCCCACTGATGGGATCTCATTCCTGGTTCCAGCCTCAGTCCAGATGAAGGCATGTCCGGGATCCTGGGAGTACTTCCCAGGCTTCAGGGGTTCCTCTGCATGGAGGGCTTTCCCTGCCCTGAAGACAGGCTTCTTGTCTTCTATGCAAATTTGTTGTCATGCACAGTCTGTTCTTTCCAACCATTCTGGAATTGGGTCAGAGGTGTTGGGGCTCTTGGGTGGTCTTGACTCTGCCCTGCAGTCCACAGTCTCTTCTTGGTTTCGCTGCTGCCCTTTTGCTGTTCTGTGTTGCGCTTCTTTCCAGGGACTAGAAGCAGATGTTTGTCCCAGAAAAGTGCTGTCCTCTCTCCACATGGACCCCTTCTCCACTCACAATTTCTTCTTTGTCTTGTCCAGTTGTTCCCAGCAGTGCTGGGTTACTCCCAACAGCTCTTGTCTGTTCTTAGCAAGAGGGCTTGGCTGACTCCACAGCCATCCAGCTGTGGCTGTTAGAGACACACAATGCCCTCCCATCTTCTGGGCCTCTCCACCTGTGTTGCTGCTGTGGGATGCTGAGCAGGCTGAGGGCAGCCAGCCTGTCTGGGCCCAGCCTGGTGCTGGCAGCAGGGCACTAATCCTCAGGCTGTCCCCTCATGCAGGGACAGCAGCACAGCCAGCTCAGAGCACGGAGTGCCCGCCTGAAGCGAGAGCTGGGCACCTCCTGGGCAGCAGTGTAAGCGCGCCGCTCACTGACTGGGCTCAAGGAGATGTCCCAGAAGTTGTAGCTGATGTCAATTTCCCCTTGGGCCAGCTCTTTGTCATTGCTGTCTTCCCCTTGGGACAACGTTTTCTTGTTGTCCTCTTCTCCTTGAGGTAGATCTTCATTATTCTCATCTTCCTTATGGGACAGATCTTGATGTCCCTCGTCTTCCTCTTGGGACAGCTTGTCATGAATTTTGTTCCCTTGACCAAGCTCTTGGGAACTGTTATCTTGCCCCTCTTGTGGCTCCTTGGCCAAGGCCCCACCTTGGGTTGGGAGGATTGCCTCCAGCCAGCCCAACATGCTCTCACCACTGGAGATTTCCCGCAGCTCCTGCAGAGATGGGCTGGTTATCCTGATCAGGGGCACTGTGTGCTCTGCACCAGCCTGGTGCCTCGTGTTCAGCTCCTGTGGGGTCTCCTTCTGGGACTCAGAGAGAAGCTGGGTGCTCTGATTCACAGTAGGCTTTGCAGGCAGTGACAGAGATGTACCAGGGAGGATTTTCCTCCCCCTTTGCACACAGGACACTGCTGGGTGCTGCTCTGTCACTTGCCTGTGGCACCATGTCCCTGGAAGGCTGCCCGGGGGAGCTGACACAGGCCTGCCTTGTGCCTTCTCCTGTTCTGTCAGCTGCTGTTGGGATCTCTGGAGCCCAGCAGAGACCACGCGGGGCACGAGCACAGGGATGTGGCTCCTGTGCACCACATGGGTCTTCTGCTGTGTGCCTCTGCCCGCTGGGCTCCTGGGCTTCAGCTGCTGGGAAGGCTCTGTCTTGCAGAGCAGTGGCTGTGCTGAGTCCTGCTTGTCCTGCCTGCCATGCGTCTTGTCCTGTTGTGCTCTTGGCCTCTGGCTGGGTCTGTGCATCCCAATAGAGACCACATGGGACACACGCACAGGGAGATGGCTCCTGTACACTACACAGGTCTTGTTCAATATGCAGCTGCCTTCCTGGCTCCTTGTCTTCAGCTCCTGGCAAGGCTTTGTCTCGTGGAGCAATGGTAGAGCTGAGCCCTGCTTTCCTGGAGAAGCTGCCACAGCCCTGCCACACGTCCTGTCCTGTTGTGCACTTGGCCTCTGGCTGGGTCTGTGCATCCCAGTGGAAGCCACACGGGACACACGCACAGGGATGTGGCTCTTGTGCACCACTCGGGTCTCCTGCAATGTGTGGCTGCTAACCTGGCTCCTTGTCTCCAGCTCCTTGCAAGGCTCTGTCTCGTGGAGCAATGGCTGTGCAGGGTCCTGCTCTCCCAGGGCAGCTGGCACATCAATCCTCTGTTCCTGGCCTTGATGGGCTGTCAGTCTCTGGCTGTGCCTGTCCATCCTGGTGGAGGCCATGCGGGACACTCGCACAGGAATTCGGCTCCTGAACACAGTGTGTGCCTCCTTGGATGTGCTGTGGCTCAGGGCAGCCCTCAGGCTCTGAGAGCTCGGGGCTGTGCCCTGCTCAAGGCTGCTGCCCCAGGAGTTGGGGCTCTCCTTCTCCTCCATTGCCATCTCTGTCAACCTCTAAAGCAGAGCTCTCCAGGGAGTTGCTTCCTCGAGAGGGAGCAGAGCAGCTCTGTTGGGAGGAGATCCCCGTGGGTCAGGGCAGTGACACCCTGCAGTGTCACAATGGTCCCTCTATGATGATATGGGCAGTGACACCCTGCAGTGTCACAATGGTCCCTCTATGATGATATGGTCCCACATCACCAAGGATCCTTGGAGGTGCCTCTGTCACAAAGGGTCACCCTTTGTGACACTCTGTCACAAAGGGCCAGCATGCCTGGAGCAGCAGAGCCACTTGGATTTGGCTGGAAGCAGCTGCACCCACATAGCACAACCCCTGCACTTGTAGCCTTTTAGGCTCTGCTGTGCCCCAGGCTCCCCCGAGGCTCTCCACTCGTCCCACACGACATCCTGAGCTTCATGGTGGAGAGCCCTGGCGGGGAAGGCCAGGCCAGCTGGTGCAGGAGCAGCTCTCCGGATGGACACAGCCAGGGGGCTTTGGTCAGTGGCTCCATGTGAGGTGAGGGATGAGGGGTGTCCCTCAGGACTCTGCCATGGCACCAGGGCTCTTTAATGTCATTATCAATGCCACAGAGAGTGGGATTGAGAGCACCCCCTGCACCTTTACAGCTGACAGGGAGCTGAGCTGGACAGGTGACACCAGCGAAGAAAGGGACCATCCAGAGGGACCTGGCCAAGCCTGAGCAGGGGGACTGCAAGAACCCAGTGAGGTTCAACAAGCTCAAGGGCCTGCACCAGGGACAGAGCAATTCAAGGATCACTGAGGTTGGAAGAGACCTTCCAGATCTTCTGGTCCAACTCTCAATCCAGCACCACCCCAATCACCCCTCAAGCACAGCCACAAGTGCCACAGCCAGAGTGGTCTTCAACACCTCTAGAGATGGAATGGATTGCTAGTGGAAGTTGGCTTCTGTTAGGAATCCACTGACACTAAAAACCCCTGACAAAAACCCAAATCCAATAAAAGAGGCAGCCTAACAACACTGACAGCCTACAGGTTGAATTTCTTTCATATTAGTCAGCAAAAACTGGCCAAGTTTTTTAGTAAATTATGTACCTGGCATGGAAATGGCTAGGATGGTGCCTGATATCGAAAGTGAAAAACCCTTACAACAGTGTTAAAATAGTAAAATACAAAGCAGACCTTTTTTGGAAGCTTACAGGTTTCCCAGTTGTCATGGGCACACCTGGCACTGGATTGCTACAGTTTTATAAGTTTTACAAATTAGCTTATTTAACAATTTTTGTCCAATTAGAAGAGCAGTTGATTTGGTGAATGACATAACCTTTGTAAAGCAGTATTTACTCAGAGGAAGTTAAGATCCTTGTTCAAAGATGCACAACAAATTTCTCACAGAGCCAGGGAGGGAACCCCCTTGTCCTACATCCAACCACCATCTATGACTTATTGTTTCTCCTTCCTGTTTATTGATCACATATTTATTTGCTGGCTGCTTGCCAGGACAAGGCTAGCTGATAAGCTAAACACACAGAAAGAAATCCAACACAACCCAAAGAAAACAATGCACTCTGGAGATTTGCTGGTCTCACTTAACTGGAGGGCAGATAACAGACTCATGGGGTGGTGCCACCTCCTCAAACCTGTGAGCTCCTGAAGCTGTTGAATATGTGGCTCTACAATTCCTCCTGCTGTTGCTCTGTCAGCTTTAAACTTCATAATCTGCATCTTCGTTTCCCCAAGCTTTTCTTTTTTGCATGAGTGTTGCCTTTTTATTTAAATCTGTGTGGCTGCTTAGGGGAGAATACGCTCAGGTCTGGTCCTAAGAGCTGCTTCCTCCCATTGCCAAGTAACAGGAAAATGAAGATGGTCTGTTCTTCAGGCAGGGCAGGAAAGGTCAAAATGTTTGTGTGAAAGGATCATAGGTGAGAATTTGGATGTGCATGTTTAAAGGAAAAATAGTTACAAAAATGAATGTTAAGAATGTAGAACAAACTGTCCTTAGAGTACTAAATAGCTCCTTTTGCTTTCCTCTTGTAGCTTGTAGCCCTTTGGTCAAATCAGAGATGACTTGTGCTCTCAAACATAGGCATATTCCCACTGAAATCCAGGCCTTCAGCATCCATGGGTGTCCTTTCTTTTTGGTGATTCTTCTGAACTTCAGTGAGGAGGAACATCTTCCACATAAATGGAAACAACAAGAGGAAATGATTGTCACAGAGAAACAGTGAGCAATCAAAGGGCTTTCACTGTAAGAAAAAATTGAAAAGAAGGTTTCTTGGGGCATTTTGGAAGGAATTTTTACATGGATGGTGGTGAAAGGACAAGGGAGAATGATTTTAAATTAAAAGAGGAGAGATTTAAATTAGATATTAGGAAGAAATTCTTTATTCAAAGGGTGCTGAGGTGCTGGAACAGGTTGCCCAGAGATGTGGATGCCCATCCCTAAACAACCTGGTCTAGTGCAAGGTGTCCCTGCCCATGGCAGGGGGTTGAAACAAGATGATCTTTAAACTCTCTTCCAACCCAAAACATTCTATGATTTTGGGAATGTCTATATTTTATTTGTTCTCCATCACAGTTTTCCCGGGAGTTTTCCCTCTTCATTTCTAGAGCTTAGGTACTTTTTTCCTAAATGCTTATTTCATACTACATGTTTTCACAATAATTTTGTATTTTACTGTAATTAAGTCTTTATTGATTTGACACAAACCAACAACTGCATTTTATTCTGGAAGTCAGCTGAAAAATATATTTCATCTACTAAACATGGACAATAGACTTGGGAGTACAGCAGGCATATAATAAACTCTATTATAATTTTTCTACTACTTCAAACACAGTATCAATCACATATTGATATTTGCAGCCAGAAATTCTAATTGATGGGCTGCATATAAAATCTTTGGAGTACAATGAATTAAACACCAGCTACACTCAGATGCATTTTAAACAGAGTTTTGTATAAAGAGAATTCTTTGATGTGGAAATTATTTTTCATTTGAAATCCACCCTCTCAACCTCTCTGAACAGCAGTATATTTTATTGAAATAGGAGCCTTGGTGCAGTACAGAGATGCAGAGAGTCCAAGAACCTTCCCAAAACTACTGCACTTGTGGTACAGGACTGCACATTTATCTGAAATACTTATCTGGGCACATGGATGGCACACAGTCATTATATCACTTAACACCTATCTGCAATTTGGTCCTCTGCAAAGGTATAAAATACTATTTATTTAGTCCATGCTGAATTTTGGATGCCCTGTTTTAATTTTCAAATCTGCTAAAATATTACATATTAATGTTATTATTTCCCATTCGTATTGTTTGCAAATACTTTCCTTCTTTCCCAATTATATTTATTCATTCCAACAGCAAACCCACCAACATTTCAAGGCAATCCAGACAGGATGCCTGCACACTACAATAAAAGGAAAATGACAGTAGGGAAATTGCTTTACTTGCAGGAGGAAAGGCTTCTGGATTCCAAGTTATTAACCTAAAATCACTTATCACTGTGGAAACAGTGAGAGAAGAATTTCTCCCTCCTCCATACTCTTCTTGTCCCACCCTCATTTGCAGAATGATTCCTCCCATTCCTCTCTGTACCTGAATGCTTCTGCTAATAGAATAATCAGTTTCATAGACAGTGTTGATTAAGTTAAATACTTAGAAATATTTATAACACTTTGCATAATATCCAGAAATAAAAAGAGAATATTAATGGTAAACTCCTTTCTATAAGTTTTTTTTTCCCATTTTCCATCTGGTGGTGGGGGAGGTTCAGAAGTAGTTGTCATAGTAACAGGGCAACATAACTTTTAGAAACTGCAACTACTATATTATAATAATGGAGTAATTTTCACAGCCTTGGATTTTTCTTTTCCAGGTTGTGCTTGAACTAAATCTCATGCTGGCAAGATGCAACATGCATTGTGGGTTTGTTGGTTTGTTTGGTTTTGCTTGGTAGAGTTTTTTTCCCCAAGGTTTTTAAGAGGTTCACAGACAGAATGGGAACATTTAATGCAGATCCCTGAAAAAAGCATTATTGCTCCACAAACAACTCCTACCTTGAACAGTGTGTTTGTCACCAAGGTACCAAAGCTCCCCATTCCGTGCTTGGCACCTCTCTTGGGTGATGCTACACCTCTCTTCCTGAGTAGGAAACAACCTGCACAGTGGGCAATGACAAGGACAAGGATGTGTTTGAGCTCCCACCCCTCCTGAGGCCATAGATCCATACATGCAAAGCTGGATGCATCCCTGACAACAGCAGCTATTAAGAAGAAGGAGCAAAGTTAAACACTAAGACAGTCTAGGCTCCTTGGAGAGTCAAGAAAGTACTCACAGAGAATAAATTCAGGCTGTGTCTGTGCTGAGTCACCTGCAGACCTGCTGTTTCCATCAGTGCTTATACTGGTGGGGAGCAGAGCTCTGGGAGGAACATGACTGGGATATTTCAGGAAGCTCCTGGGTTAGGGGGTGGAACTCCAGAGAGCATCAGCTTCCCCTGAGAGCAGCTGCCTAAATCAGGAAAGCAGAGTTTTCCACTTTTTTTGTATTTGTTTTCTTAACTGGAAGACTGTTGGGGAAGGAATATTTCATAAAAATAGCTACAGAAATAGGGGAAGAAGTCAGGCTTCATGGATGACAGTTTTGGGAATTCAGCTAGGAGCAGAAGTCCTAACTCCTTCCTGCTTGGAATTTCTCTGGCTCTTGGGTGTGAAACAAAAACATAGTCCCAGCTGCAGTTCTGCTTCCTCTTACCTGTGCCCAAGCTGCTGCTGACACCAGGTTTGCTGTTGCTGACACCAGGTTTGCTCCTGGCTGCTGCTCTTGCAGCTTTGTCTACAGTGTCACCCACTTGTCACATGCCACCCTGAACATTCTGCTTAAGTCCAACATCCCTCCTAGCATGGAAAAAGGAGCAGAGAGTTTTGTCCCAACAACATTTCATATTTATCCATTTAAATGAGTAAAATGCTGGAAGTCAGAGCTCAGAACTGGTTAGACCTTGGAGCCAGTATTGGAGGGTCTGTGTGCTGGACAGAGGGAGAGAGGGAAGCTGAAATCACTTAGTGATTCTCTCCTTGTCTTTAATATTCTCAGCCTGTCCATGAGCTGAATCCTATTATCCCAATATTCTTGTGTTCTTCTAGGTCTCTCTAAGTGATGAGTTCCCAAACTCCATGAAGCAGCTGTGACACAGTTACCTCATGGGGCTGAACACAAACTCTTAAACAAGAAGTCTATATGCAAACTGTTTAATAAAAGGAAATAAAGCCCAGTCATTCTAGACCAATGAGATGATAGAAAACTACTGTATCACACATATAACTATAGTCTGTGTCTAAGTTTTATTGTTATTCTTGATATCAAAGTAAAACTGCTCAGCATTAATAGGATCCCTGTGGATTCAAATTCTCAAAGACTTTTTAAGAACTCAGTTCTAAGGAATTTAGAATAGGAATGAATGCTAGTCAGTAGGGAGGGCAACCAATAAAAGGATAGACTCCTTTTCCAAAATTGTTTGTCCACAGTGCATACACCCAGATGCCTTTTTCATTTTTTAATACCTTTTCCCTCTCCTCTTTGCAGCCTGGTTTGTATTCACTGTGCAAGGCAACAGAGATGAAAATCACTCCTCACATATGCACTGAGTGAAATAAGAAGTGTGGAGGTACAGAAGTCAACACATCCAACACACATCACAAATACCAAACAGGGGCTAGCACAAACCTGGAAGCTTCTGAGGCATGCTTTGGAGTGCCTCAGCTATGTGCTGCTTGTAGTTGTACTTCCCCAGGGAATACTGGACCTCTTCTGAAAGAGCCACAGCACCCAAGTGCAGCAGGAAGCTGCAAATGCAACAGGAACCTGGATTTGGGCAAAGCTGGAACTCCTGATCTATTTAGTTCAGCTCACTGCCCTGATCAGGACACATCTGTGCATTCTTTCAATTGTAAACACAGATCAGCTGTCCAGGAAGGTCATAGTAAGACCATAATTAGCTCATTAAGCAAATTGTTCCACTATCTGATCAGGCTTTTAGTTCAGTATTTCCATTAGGTCTTTTAATATCTGAATGGAAAGGATAAAATTATCAGCTGGTATCAGTCTGTTTGCTGCCTACAGTCAACAAAACTAGAGAGAGTTACAAATAAATTAGGGTCTGGCCTCTTTGCTGCATTCTTTTCTTACACTGTTGCCCTCCCTGTGTGTTTATTTTTTTTGGAAACTTTTAAGATTCACCCTGTCATGCAGGAAAAACATTGAGGAGAGATATATTCATGCTGTGGTCAAGTACACTTTCCTAGGGTGGGAGAGAAATATAATTAGACAATGAGAAGACACCAAGGACCAAAGTTAGGATGAGAACTGCATTTATATGCTGGTTTGTGTTATGTGCTGAGATCACAGAATCACAGAATGGTTTGGGGTGGAAGGAACCTTACAGACCATCCTGTTCCACCTGCCCTGCCATGGGCAGGGACACCTTCCACTAGACCAGGTGGATCCAAGTGCCATCCAGCCTGGCCTTGGACACTTCCAGGATGGAGGAAGCATCCACAGCTTCTCTGGGCAACATGTCCAGTGTCTCACCATCCTCACAGTAAAGAATTTCTTACTAAGATCTAATCTAAATCAAAGGCTTTGATTTCTACCTCTACTTCATGCTACTCCAGAGGTAGGACCTTGCCTTGATTCCAATTTGTGACTCAGAACTATCTTCCTGGGTTTTTTTTACTCATCAGATAATAAGTTAGACCTTGATTTAGAGATAAATCACAGACTCCCTCTGATTTGGAATGCCAAATGCCCCAGAGGATTTATGCTGCAGCTGGTGTGCACTATTTCCCCATCCACTTAGGCAGTGAGGCAGGACATGTGGGTGCATGGATACTCATAGGATGGATGAAGCCAGCAAAATGTAGTTGTGAGATTCCCCATGGGCTGAATGATCCTCCCATAGCAAGTTATTCTGATCTTAGGGTGAGTTTATTAAATGAGTGACAGAGGCAACAGGCAGCAAAAAAGGAAAAGCCTCAAAATTCATTCGGATCAAACCCAACAAATAACCAGGATCAGTCCTTAAAGCAAGGTATTTAACTTGTGTTAGCTCTCATAAAAAAGCAGGAATATTATAGAAACTAGAACCCAATGGAGATCATAAGAAGCATCTCTGTGGTTCTCTATCTTATTTTCAAGGAGTTGGATAAACAGCTTTTGATGCTGAGGGTCCTGGCAAAGAAGGGAATTCAATACCTAAATTCAGTGTCTAAAATGCTAAATAGACACATAATATTTGATATTTTCTTGATAGGGATGAGTCAGATGATGTCTACTAGGGCATTTAGATGATTAGCTCTTATTGTTGGGAAATTAAAAGCTTGGATCAGGATTTTTTGGACTTTATGGATCAGGAACTATGGATTGGAACTTAATTGTTTATACTGCAGATTTAAACCCACATAGTATAATACAGAGAAGCTAGGAAAATGACATTTTTGTCCACTTAATAGCTATGAAGTGGAGACAGAAGAAAACACAGGAATGGTCATAGTGAATAAAACCAAAGGTTCATTCATTCCACTGCCTTGTTTCTCACAGTGACCAGGACGATTAACTCAAGGCTGAGCCACTTAGACTGAAGTATCTAAACACAAGGAGAGCCAATTCATAGCTCTTAGATTACATGTGTGGACATGTCTCAGATCTGTTGCCCCTGTGCCCTCCTGAAGGATCAACAGAAGGCAGTCAGTACTCACAGGACATCAGAGACAGCACTGACCTGTGTTCAGAGGATTGAACTACACCCTGCAGAGTTTGGGGAATTGTTCATCTCATCCAGTGAAGTGCTTACAGTGTGGCTTCTGAATCCTCCTCCCCAGTTCAGTGATGACTGCACTGGTGCTGCACACGATGGAAGTGAACACAAATGTCAGTGTTTGCATCTTGTGTGTTCCTTTGCAAGTCCAGCCCCATTCTGGAAAATATTTTAAAGGGAAAAAAAGCTTATATCCAGGGGATGCTCTCAACAAAACACTCTCAGTGAAGAGTCTCAGTCTTTGGCAATCTATAGGCTTGGGTTTTCTGAAACAGATGTTGAATCCAGATATTCATGCCTAATAAGTCCTGGAGGACCTTCTTTCCTGGTATTTTGTTAATCTTTTTCAAACATTAATCTATATTTTTGGCCTCTGTACCATTCTGTGGCAATGATTCCTACATTTTTAGTGTTAATTTATTTAAAACCTGCTGTTTGTTAATGCCTTTGGGCACTCATCTGTGTAAATGAATTAGTATTTCCCCATTCATGTCCTTGTTAGTAGATCAAATCAGATGCTCCCAGCTGGACAAGTCCTGCCACACAATGCTCTCCTTGCCCTCTCACAGCTCTGCTGCCAGCACTGCTGGGTTTGCCTGATCTCTCTCCTGCCCACAAGGTCCCAGGTTTGGTAAGGCAAAGTCATGAAAAGTCACTTTTCATCAGTGAAAAGTTTACACAGTATCTTCAATTTGTTTTCAGCCTTAGTTCTGCCTTAGCACAGCTTTACACAGAATTAGAGCTGCACCCCCTGTGAAGAGCATAAAGTACCTGTAGAAAAAGTCAAAAGCAATCTTGCATTCTGGGGAAATGGCTGAGCTTTTGTTCTGTGGTGAAATAGAAGGATAATTTTTTTTGGTCATGGTTCCACACAGCAGAAACCTGATGTGCAGAAGTACAGCCTCACTGTACAAACATTGACATCATTTACACTAAGAGAATGTTTCTAAGTTATTTTGACTATACAGTCAAAAATTGTCTCTACTGCATATCAGAACAGAGTTAAAAAAAAATAAAAATCACTCAACTGAAAATAATTAATTACTGATAGCTGCCCAGGGACTAATTTTTTTAAATACATAAATAAAAAAACCTTGCATCACCTAAACAGCATGTGACATATCTGATTCCTAATTAAAATTTCCACTTAGGGTCCACGGAAAGTAAATGAGGTTTGGACATTCCTTAGGCAGTTAAAAAGGCTCCTTTTCAATTTATTAAATTCAGCTAATAAGTTTTTTAAACAAAAACTCTTATGCTGTCTTGTCACTTTGGGTTATTAGCAACACACATTGTGCCCAAGTGCAGTGCAGCTTGCAGACCTGCATTAAGTGCCTGGATGGCTGCTGGGAAGGCTTGAATGAAGCTCATGGACAGAAAGATCAGGAGAAATTGCTCTGACAGCAGAGCAAAGTTGGGAGCAGTGTTTGCCTGCTTGGCACTCAGTTCTTCATCACTGTGTTCACCAGTTTATTTCTGTTATGCCCCAAAGGATTTCCTTTTGAAACCAGATTGTGGTTTCAGCAGAGCAGGGGAAAAAATGTACAAACAGCTCAGGAATATCCTTAGGAGTAACCTGTGAAGCTGCTGAGGCTCTGACACACAATTCACACTCCTTCATTCTCTCTCCACAGAACCATTAGTCTGTATCCATAATATCCTGGTGAAACATGATCCAGTGTCTCTGGAGTTTTGTCCCCTGGCTGCTAAAGCCACATTGCTGTGACTTTCTTTCCCAGGCAATGGTCTGGAGAATGGGTGGAATCAGTCAGTTGTCTTCCCTGGGGAATTATGGTGGAGGGAAACTGCTGGGAAATCAGCTGTGGGAATAAATTAACCTGCATGGTCACCCTGAGCAGACAGGAGGGGCAGGAAACCAAGAAATGAACACTGAGATCAGATCAAAATCTCTGTCCTCATGTAGAAAGAGGCTCAAATAGGAATTTGGGAATAGGACAGGTGGCTGAATTAAAAGCAGAATAGCTCCCTGGGTTACCTGATGGGTTTATACCCCCAGGAAATGGAGTCCTGCTTCCCTCAGTGATAACTGTGATGGGAGGAGAAAATCTCCTTCCTCCATCCACACAAAGTCCAGCAAAACCTTCACTCTGAGACACACAGCTGAGGGAACATCAGGTGAAAGGAATTCTGCTCCCTAGCACAGGCCTCAGACACCTGGAATGCTTTAAATAACCCTTGGAGGTATTAAAGATCCCTTTCCCTGCTATGGAGAGTTGTGTTCCCCTGAGTGCTGGTGATTCCTGAGCACACCCAGTGCTCATGAGAATGAAACTGCTCTTTCAGAGTTCCTCGACTGCATTTTTCCTCTAACAATTGAGCAGCTGCTCCGTGGGTGGAATGTTCTGGTAACAGCCTGTGAGTATGAAATTTAGTGAGGAACAGGAGAAATCTGGAGTAGGAAACACTTTCATGGGTGAATAATTGCTGCTCGATTTGCAGTCCTCAATTCCAATGGGACTTCCAGGGAAAGTGTGACCTACCTTTTTTTACCCTCAGTCTGTCTTTAAAATAAAATAAATAAAAATTCCAACAGACAAACAAACTACAAAACCAACAAAAAAGGTCCCCAAAAATCAAAAAAGCTGAGGGAAATACAGGACTGGAAGGTAATAGTCATACCATCAAATGATATAATCCATTTCATGAAACTAGTCAGGCTTTTTACTACCCCAGGTCCAAATTCAAACTCCTTTCTCCACTTACTGCAAAATGTTTCTAGTTTCCATCCTTTAATATTCATATGGGGATTATAAATTAATTTAATCCCCACTAGTCCATCTTCTAATATTGTCTTTTCACCTAAGCAGTTTTCACACTCCTTGCTTTTATCTCCCTCTTCCATGCATGCATCTCTCATTTCTCAATTTCTTTTTTGCCAAACCAGCCAGATATTTAATAACTTTTGGAGGCTAACTCTGCATCTCCCTCCTTATCCTAATATCTTCACTTCCTTTTCTTTTCCAGGCTTCCTTTTGTTTTCTGGAAAGTCTGACCTTTCTTGGGTAAGTGGAACCATACCTGCAATAGCTTTAAACTGAAATAGGCTAAGTTTAGATTGGATATTAGGAAGAAATTCTTTCCTGTGCAGGTGGCAAGGCCCTGGCACAGAGAAGCTGTGGCTGTCCCACATCTGAAAGGCAGATAATAAATTAGTTCCCTTGTCAGTCAGTGGAATATTGCAGGTACCCCAAACGTGTAAGTTCTGCACACTTTCACAACATGTCTGAGGCAGGTGAAAGAAATAAATCTCTGTTCTAGAGAGAGCGTTGATGATGAGTTCACAATCCCTAATTCTTTGATGTCTGGAGGTGCAGAGGTGAGCTCACCTCTGATTTCAGTAAGGAAGAATAGGGAATAGAAATGGATTCGTTTGGATTTGAAAGCTTTCATTGCTAGAATCATAAAATAATTTGGTTTAGGAGTTATCTCAAGAGTGAACCACCAGCCCTGGACTCACAGTCTATCAGAGCGTGTTATTCTTGAATATTTTCTTTTTGTTTCTCCAGAGATGTGGCAGGCTATGGCTACAAATCTAAAGATCATAGTCCCGCTCTCTCCCCGCCCCCTTTTCTTACATAGATTGTTTTCGAGAAGCTTCTCCTTTGTTCCCCTGAGTTTTGTATCTGATTGGTTCATTTAAAAATTGTTCCCTCCCCTCTTATCAATCTATTGGTCTGTACCCCTTTCCTTCTCCCCTCGGACTCTCCTAACTGGCCCTTCGGGGTTGGACACTCCCCTTTCCCCCCTTATAATCCCCTGTCAGGCTGTTCGAGGCTCCCAGCCTCCGCCCTTGCAGAGCTCGCTAGTTCCCGTCTCTGCGTCCCTCCTCGCCGCCCTCAGCCCCTCTCCCGCAGACCCTTAATGAATCTCCCTGGCAGACCGCAGGCTGGGTGTCGTGCGTTCTCTCGCCCACTCCGCTCCGAAGGGGAAACCTCTCCCGCAGCCTTTTCCTTTCTGTCCCGTTCCCCCCGCGCTGTGCCAGCTGCTCCCAGAGGCGGTGCTCAGCTCACCGTGAGAGACCCACGGCTGCAGGAGGTGTCAGCGGAGCTGAGCGCCCGTGGCTGCACCTCGGAGCCATGGGGCCAGAGTCTGGGGAGAGCTGGGCACACCTCCCGGGCAAGGGAACGCTGCAGAAAACAGACTCTTGAAGTGCTGTGATCATTTGTAGATGTCTGCAGGAGAATTAACGTGTGAATGTGGGAAAATTCATAGAGGCTACGACAATTCCAGAGTTCCCCTGAAGACTGACTGGAGTGTCTACCATAGGAGATAGATAAGATACTAATACAGAATCTTCGAGTGAATTCCAAAGCAGAGTTATTTTCCATTGTAGTCCTATAAATAAGACTTAGAAATGTACTCAATGCTCTTTCTTTTTTTCCCCCTTCACATTTTTAGCAAAGCAGAGAATTTTCTACAGAGAATTCTAACAGCAAATACTGCTAAGTGAAACGTGATACATTTGAGACAATTTCCCTGGTAAATAACTAGGGAATATATCCAAATAGAATCAGTGATTTGTCAGAGCTATAGCACACTGATGAAAAATACCACTTGTAGTAAAATATTTTTTGTTGTTGATAAGGTGAGGGAGGAAATCAGAAGCTGGGGGGATGAGAGAGTTACTGGTTAGTACAGGAATAAACAAAACCCTCCTTGCAATTCACAGAAAGCTATTTCCCAGATCACAGAGTGTGTTGTCATGAGAAGAAATGCCAGTGAAAACATAATTTATAAAATCATGCCTTATCTCAACATCCTTCTATAACAGATTAACAGAAAAGCTGTTTAATCTCGTATTCCTTTTGATTGTTTTTGATTATCCGGACATACTTGGTGTCATCAAAGTGGCTCTGTGATAACTGGAATGTTGCTGTACTGACATCTGACCTTTGTTAACATATATTAGTGAAGTGGATTCCTTGCCAGCTTCATATTAGTGAAGTGGATTCCTTGCCAGCTTCATATTAGTGAAGTGGATTCCATCCTTTAGTACATCAGCAAATCAAAAAACAATCATCCATAGCTTAGGAGAAAGAGAGCTTGTGCTCATCCTTCTCAAAATTTACTTTATAAAATGTAAAGTTGCTGAAAAAATCCACCCTGCACTGTACACCAAACTCCTGGAGTCTGATTGTCAAGGAGCAGAGGGGAACAAGGACATTCTCTCACTCTGTCACCCTAAAGGTTTTGTCTCCTCATCTTCTTTTCACTCTGTTGTTCTTGTGTTTATGACATAATATGGGCTCCCTCTGGTGACTAATTGAACACCTGCAAATTCCCAAAGCTCTTAATCAAAGGCTGAAGCCTGGTGGATCAAATCATCTGCCTGCATCTAGGGGACTGTGACATCCTTCTGTATTTCAGTGTGTGCATAAATTCCATCACAAACATAGGCAAGCAACGAATCCGAGAGAAAGATGCCTATTTTGCTGAAAACTCCAGGCACGCAGTTTTTATTCTAGTCTTCTCTAACCATTAGAGACTATCCACTGCAGCTGAGCAATGCAAGGCTGGAATTACAGGTTTCACAGAACCAAGTAAGCATCTAGTTCAATGGACAAGGAGAGAAAAACATCTTCTCTTCCCTGATCTCAGCAGTCACAGGTGCTCTGCTCCAAGAGATAATTTTATTTCTGGCTTTGGGAGGAGAGCCTGGATCACTGACAATGTCCAGATGTTCAAATTCTGTGTCCCATTCCAGTAAGGCAAAGAAGAAGCTGCTTCACGGGAAAG
Source organism: Entomyzon cyanotis (assembly GCA_024500445.1). Taxonomy (NCBI): domain Eukaryota; kingdom Metazoa; phylum Chordata; class Aves; order Passeriformes; family Meliphagidae; genus Entomyzon; species Entomyzon cyanotis. The sequence goes on along the minus strand of JAKEPQ010000550.1, from coordinate 795,549 downwards.
TCATGTTTCAGAAAGGAGAGAAATGAGGCTCCATTTAAAGAGTACCTTCTGACTATGCCTGCATTTGGTAAAGCCTCAACTTCCAGGGGCAAACTCACTTGGAGGCAACAGAAAAGGACAGTGAATGGGATAAGAAGTGATCACAGGAGGTAACATTCACAAGCCACACAAACCAAACCCTGTGTGCTCTGGAGTCACCATGGCTGTCTACTACTGGCCATGCAGCCTGGATGGTGACCCCAAAGCATGAGTCTCTAAGGGAGCAAGGGACACCTTCAAATCAAGTGCCCTTTTCCTTCAGGGGAAAGTAGCTTTTGGCATGTTAACTGGCAATACCAGCCAGTTGGGACAAACTCATCCAGGAGATTCCCAAAAAACACCCCAAAGAAAACTGCTTGAGACAGACTTTGATTAGTGTGTCCCTTGTGAACCCACCCTCAAGGGGCAGGAAGCACCCGAAACTTGTAAATGCTTGTGATGGAAAGGAACGACAAAAGTCACAGTCTGCAAAAACTCAACCAGTTTTATTAGAAAACTACACAGTTGATATGGCTACATCTGTGTTAGTCCCTAGCTACCCTAGGGGAGCTGCCCTTTTGCTGTTCTGTGTTGTACTTCTTTCTAGGGACTAGAAGCAGATGTTTGTCCCAGAAAAGTGCTGTCCTCCCTCCACATGGACCCCTTCTCCACTCACAGTTTCTTCTTTGTCTTGTCCAGTTGTTCCCAGCAGTGCTGGGTTACTCCCAACAGCTCTTGTCTGTTCTTACCAAGAGGGCTTGGCTGACTCCACAGCCATCCAGCTGTGGCTGTTAGAGACACACAATGCCCTCCCATCTTCTGGGCCTCTCCACCTGTGTTGCTGCTGTGGGATGCTGAGCAGGCTGAGGGCAGCCAGCCTGTCTGGGCCCAGCCTGGTGCTGGCAGCAGGGCACTAATCCTCAGGCTGTCCCCTCATGCAGGGACAGCAGCACAGCCAGCTCAGAGCACAGAGTGCCCGCCTGAAGCGAGAGCTGGGCACCTCCTGGGCAGCAGTGTAAGCGTGCCGCTCACTGGGCTCAAGGGGATGTCCCAGAAGTTGTAGCTGATGCCAATTTCCCCTTGGGCCAGCTCTTTGCCATTGTTGTCTTCCCCTTGGGACAACGTTTTCTTGTTATCCTCTTCTCCTTAAGGTAGATCTTCATGATTCTCATCTTCCCTTTGGCACAGCTCTCGGTGTCCCTCATCTTCCTCTTGGGACAGCTTGTTGTCATGAATTTTGTTCCCTTGACCAAGCTCTTGGGAGCTGTTGTCTTGCCCCTCTTGTGCCTCCTTGGCCAAGGCCCCACCTTGGGTTGGGAGGATTGCCTCCAGCCAGCCCAACATGTTCTCACCACTGGAGATTTCCTGCAGCTCCTGCAGAGATGGGCTGGTTATCTTGATCAGGGGCAGTGTGTGCTCTGCACCAGCCTGGTGCCTCGTGTTCAGCTCCTGTGGGGGCTCCTTCTGGGACTCAGAGAGAAGCTGGGTGCTCAGATTCACAGCAGGCTTTGCAGGCAGTGACAGAGATGTGCCAGGGAGGATTTTCCTCCCCCTTTGCACACAGGACACTGCTGGGTGCTGCTCTGTCACTTGCCTGTGGCACCATGTCCCTGGAAGGCTGCCCGGGGGAGCTGACACAGGCCTGCCTTGTGCCTTCTCCTGTTCTGTCGGCTGCTGTTGGGATCTCTGGAGCCCAGCAGAGACCACGCGGGGCACGAGCACAGGGATGTGGCTCCTGTGCACCACATGGGTCTTCTGCCATGTGCATCTGCCCGCTGGGCTCCTGGGCTTCAGCTGCTGGGAAGGCTCTGTCTTGCAGAGCAGTGGCTGTGCTGAGTCCTGCTTGTCTGGAGAAGCTGACATAGGCCTGCCACGTGTCCTGTCCTGCTGGGCTGTTTCCTGCTGGCTGGGTCTGTGCATCCCAGTGGAGACCACAAGGGACACATGGACTGTGATGCGGCTCCTGTGCACCACATAGGTGTTCTGCAATGTGTTTGTACCTGCTGGGCTCCTTGTTTCCAGCTCCTGGGAAGGCTCTGTCTTGCAGAGCAATGGCAATGCTGAGTCCTGCTTGCCCGGGGAAGCTGACACAGGCCTGCCAAGTGTCCTGTCTTGCTGGGCTGTTCTCTGCTGGCTGGGTCTGTGCATCCCAACGGAGACCACAAGGGACACATGGACTTCATAGGTGTTCTGCAATGTGTTCGTACCTGCTGGGCTCCTTGTCTGCAGCTCCTGGGAAGGGTTTGTCTTGCAGAGCATTGGCAATGCTGAGTCCTGCTTCCCCAGGGAAGCAGACACAGGCCTGCCATGTGTCCTGTCTTGCTGGGCTGTTTTCTGCTGGCTGGGTCTGTGCATCCCAATAGAGATCACACAGGATACACAGACTGGTATGCGGCTCCTGCGCACTACATAGGTCTTCTGCAATGCGTATGTACCTGCTGGGCTCCTTGTCTCCAGCTCCTGGGAAGACTCTGTCTTGTAGAGCAATGGCAGTGCTGAGTCCTGCTTGCCCGGGGAAGCTGACACAGGCCTGCCAAGTGTCCTGGTCTGCTGGGCTGTTTTCTGCTGGCTGGGTCTGTGCATCCCAATGGAGACCACAAGGGACACATGGACTTCTGGGCTCCTTGTCTCCAGCTCCTGGGAAGGCTCTGTCTTGGTGAGCAATGGCAGTGCTGAGTCCTGCTTGCCCGGGAAAGCTGACACAGGCCTGCCACGTGTCCTGTCCTGCTGGGCTGTTTTCTGCTGGCTGGGTCTGTGCATCCCAGTGGAGACCACACGGAACACACGGAGTGTGATGTGGCTCGCGTGCGCCACATAGGTGTTCTGCAATGTGTTTCTGTGGATGTGTGGCGGCCTGAACAGACCGATCCGGAGTCCCAATGTCCAGTGGTGAACACAGTCCAGTCTCCGGAAGGAGAGGACGCGGTCTCCTGGGACTCTGAGGAAGCCGCCTGAGCTGCCACACTCCTCCCCCAGAAAGTTTGCCATAAGTTCATTGGTTTAAAGTTTTGCTACCCTGCCTTTTCCCCTCCCCTGTTGCTGCCCCCTGCCAGAACATTCTGTTACTGCTGCTCCCCCATTGGTTGTTCCGTAACCCTTCCCCTGTTGTCTATGATTTGCTCCCCCGCCTGCCAATCTTTCCTGTACCAGAGCCCCTTGGCTCTGCCCCTGCTGTCCCGCCCCGGGAAACCCCGTGTCTGTGTATAAAACCCCCTGTCCCCTTTGTGTGTTGCCTTGGGTGCCTCATGGGTGCTCAGAGCAAGATCCCTGTGTCTTGTCCTGGGCTCCTTGCGACTCCAATTGCCCTCGGGTCTTCTGACGCTCACACCATTGCTATCATTTCAATAAACCAGAGCCTTGGAGACCTGCAACCTCTGCGGACTTTCTTTGCTCTCGGGGGCAAGAGGCCAGCCACTCTATCCCCGCTGCCGAGCTCACTCCTCTACCACCGGGTGAGGTGATTCGACCCGGGGTTGACTGAGCCAGCCAGAGAGGTGGAGTAGGAGCGAGGGCAGGCCGAAGCCAGGCCTTTGGTGAGGCTTGCAAGGCCTTCTAGGGGCTGAACAGCTCCCTACTACTACAAGTAACAGCTTTTTCACACAGCTCCTGCCTTCTGTTTAACCAAGATCCATTAAATTGGCACAGGAGCTGCTTGGCTGACCAATTTCTTTTCATACCATTTACAGTCCTTTCATGTTTTTAAACTTGAGTTCGTCCTTATCACTCATCTACATTTAAAAATTTTTACCTGGTGTGTGCTATATCATTTCTGGCTGGAAAATGTTGCAGCACCTTCAAGCTTGTTTGAGTAAAGCAAAGACATCTGTGAATATTTTTAAGTTTTGCCACATATTGGATAACTGAAGGATTAGAATTTGTTTTGTAAAAACTTCTCTGGTCTAAAATGGCATTTTTTTCATGGTTCACATGAGTAGCATATTGTTTTGATTGCTTGACTTTACATTAACATAGTGTTTGAGAAATCAAAATTGAAATGGATTATGACTAGCCGATGTCACCAGTTTAACCAGCTGCAATTTGGAAATGCTCTTGATGGCAGTGCACATGTGAACATGAACTTTGATGTTTGCTGCAATCTATAGATACGCACTTGAAAGCGGCAAGAATTAGAACTATGGTCCTCATTTGGGGAAGCGAGTTGAACAGTCCTTCTCTGGACATCTGTCTCTCAAGTATTAATTCCTACACGTCATCAAGAAAAACCATTTAGACAAATGCGTAAATTGGATGGAATATTCCTTTTCCATAAGTGCCATAACTCTAAGTGCCTCCTCAATGGAGTTATTTATAGAGAGCTCCCCACCACTTCTACTTTTGCGTGAACAGAAGAAAAAATAGAAATTAGTAACCACCCTCTTCAGTATGGGGTTAAGAGTTTGCTTAGAGAAGATGATTTCTCACAAAATCGATTTGACTGTAAGTCAGAAGGAATAGAATTTGATGTTACTGAGAAAATATTACTACAAGCCTTGCTACTTTCTGTTTCTCATGCAAGATGTCCTCATTAAGGGCACTGTCACAAAGGTACATGGTATACAATTCATAGCTTTATACTTATATGAAATATTTATATGCAGAATGTTTTCCTCCCATTTTAATCAGCGAGGTACTTTGCTAATCAGCTATGTATCTGTGCCCATGGGTAGCACAGTGCCCCTCCCAGCCCAGGTTTGTGGAGGTCTGAAGTTGGAAGGATGGCTCCAGTGCCTTCCCAGTAATTGTTATCAGCAAAAGCATCAGTGTGACTGTACAACCCTCAGAACATCTTTTCTACTGCCTAAAAATTCACTTTGTCTCCCATTTCCCTCTTGAGGCAGTGCCCAGGAAGGTCATGGTAAAATATTCACTGCTATGTCTGAGCAACACAGGATTTATTCTGGCCACAATGCAGACACACAAACCACTCAGCCAACCTCAGACCAATTAATTTGATCTGTTTTTCATCTCTCTGAATAACTAAGATTAAAAAAAAAACTTAGATATAGGAATGTTAAAGTTAGTTACTAGCTATGTGATACACGAAAATATGCAGAACTATGAAAATGAAAACTAGCCATCTTTATAATAAATTAAAAGAGAAAAATTATCGTGTAAGGTTTCACCCAAGAAAGAAGAAAACACAAGAATAGTGATGAGCCAGCCAACAACAACAAAAAAAAAAGAATAGCCAAAACCATGGCCATCATATGTATAATGAGAAAATTTCACCAGGTAAAATCAGTAAGTACTACAGAGCATTCTGGGGGAAAAACAGTTTGTATCTGTGTATTAGTTTGAAAAAACAACAGTGGGAGATCACAAGTCAGGATTAAAATTTAATAGGAAAATTAAAAATAAATGCAATAATACAAGAAAAAACACTGACAGTCAGATACAACCTGACACCCTGTTAGTCAGGGTGGTGGTAGCAGTCCAAGTGAAGCAGTTCAGTTGAAGCAGTGATCCTGTGAAGGTCTGCTCCCCTCCTGAAGGTCCAGTGGTAGCTCTTGTCCTCTGGGAACCCAGCAGACAGGGCTGCCTTGGGCACTTCCAAGCCAGGTTATATCCAGGTGGGAATGCTTGGCTCCTCCCTCCTGGGTGGAGCATCTCCCAATAGGATGAGATAATTCCATGAGTCATGCAGTTGGTTCTTGATGCTCATTGTCTGTTATCAGGGTGAGTCACAGCAGGAGATAACAGCTAATGCCCCACAGCTGGTGGTAATCGAATACTAAATACATCTATACTGTAACCTAGGACAAGTACTCATTGCCTGGTCTAGAGGTGAGGTGTCTCATCTCCAAGATATGTCAAAAGGAAAGGGAAGGAAATCCTACTGCTCTTGCCCATCATGGTTATATGGAAGTTGTACTTTTGCTTCACAATCAGTTTTGCTTCCTAGACTCTCTGAAGGTGGCAAAATACGTTCAGTGAATTTCCTGGCTTCTCTTTAGTTTATCTACACACCTCAGGAAGATATAAGTGAGATATTAAAAGGCTTCAGACCAGTTTGGCTTTAAGTTTTAAGAAGGGGCAAGAAGCCAAAACAGTGTGATGTGGAAGGTAGCATGAACCACAGCTTTGTGGCACTGAAGGGTCCTTCACTCCTAGAATATCCTGAGCTGGAAGTGATCCACAGGGATCCTCAGGTCCATGAGTAGCAATCCCACTCTCCATCTTCCTGGGATCCCTCATCACCTTTGCTGGTGCAACTATTTCAGCATTTTCTGTAAACAACCTGCATTTTTTTTATGCCATAATTATAATTGTGAGAAGAAAAGTAAGGGAGGTGGGGAGACAAAGGAGCAGAAGTTCTGCTGCATTCTCTTTCCTTTTAGTTCTATCCTTTTCTGCTCCTCCCTCCACGTGCTCCTGGCAGTCCCTGCAGGAGATTAGTCATTTGAATGGGAGCAAGTGCCACTTGGAGGTAATTGGGAAGGATTACAACCATGATCATGACAAAAGAGGTGAGGTGTTAAATTCAAAAATGCTGTATTTGTGGAGGCAGGTGCTGATCCATGGGGCTCCCTGCCCCTGACAGAACCATTCCTGCTTCCCACATGGAGTGATGGACTTTGCAGCATCAGCCACCATGCAGGGGAAAAGCCTCTATTTTTGGCAGCTCTGTGGAAAACCTCAGCAATGAGAAGAGCTCAGGGAAGAAAAATTTTAAAAATCAGCCCCCAAAGAAAAACTCGGCTGAAATGCATGAATACAAGTGATGTAAGAGGTGAGTCTATCACTCAGGCTTTTCTAGCCACACCAGAGCAAGGAGTCTCCTAAAGAAACACATTTTAAAGTGATGAAAGCAAACACCTCTGAACAGATACAGAAGTACCTTTGAAAAATTCAACCAGGAGATTTTCTTGAGAACAGCGCAGTGAATTAGACAGAACTGACACTTTTACCAAAAGTATGGTTATCACATGGCAAGGGGACATCAGGAGAGCTGGTAGAGTTGCCTGGATGGGGGACAGCTGGAAGGGAAGGAGCCAGCTGCACAGGCTGACACAGGTGAGCCCAAGAATGTTTTTTTAACAGGCTTGGAGCCAGTGGTGGTTTTAACACCTTGTTATTTTAATGAAACTGAACCACCTCCAGCTGAGCCCTGCCTGAGAGGCAGATGAACCTTTGGCATCTGCCTTAGGAAGCTTTGGTCTACCCTGGAAAGAAATCTTTCCTTCTGTGAGAAACAGCTGTGCAGGTTACCAACCTTCATCCTTGGAGGTGTCAGGGCTGCCTCTGATTTGGCAGCCCCTGAAGAACAGACGTTGCCCTGAAATCTCCTGCAGAGACACTGATGTAGCCCAGCTCAGATTCAGCTCAAACAAAGTTAAGGCCACTTTGTACTTTTCTGACCAAACATCAGAAGTTCCAGATGGCTCAGGAAAGGCTGATGATGTGCAAGAGTAATATTTGTACTTTAAGACCAAAATTTGTTATGGGCAGTGCAGCAAAAATATGAAAATATTCCTGCTTGCTTTCCCTAGTAGTTTAAATGCTCCTACCTGGAGAACAATAGTAGTAGGTGTGTGGACTGGCCTTCACCTGCTCCACCTGCCTTCCAGTCTGCTCTGAGCCAAGAACCTTCTGGAAAATAATGCCGTGACTTGGTAGGTTTATTCATGGATTGATTGCCTTTGGGAGTCCTTGCACCACCTCTTCTGCACCTGGACATCCACTTTGAGAAGTAAGCTTGAAGGGAAGGGAGGTGAAAAGTAAGTTTACAAATGGAATGATTTTCTCTCATTCTGAAGCTCTAGAGCTTTTGAAAAGCTTCATGAGAGCAATTCCTTACACAATCCCTTCTGAGACTCTTTCCACTCATGTATTTTGCCCTCTCTGATTCCCTTAAGATTTCCTTGTATTTCCATTCCCTCAATCCAGTTTCATTTTCCTCTCCAGGCTCTATCATGTGCATTCTTTCTGCTGATATGGTAAGTTTTTCCTTCCCCACTGAGAAATGACTCATTTATTACAGTGGGGGTCCTAGCTCTTCTCCAACTGTGTACAGATGCCCCTCGAATCGAGTTTGAATGAGCTTCATGAATAATAATACAAAAATAACCCAGTGATGTGATTTGACTTTGGCTCTTGGAAGCCTATAAATCATCTCAAGCACAACCAGTTAAGAAAGTCCACCGCGGAGATGAGCACACCTTTGCCAAGCCAGAAATAGTCTCCATACAACCTGTTTACAAGGCTTTTAAACCCAGGCAAGGGGGGAAAGTAGGTCATTCTGGTCACATGTGGAGACTTGGGCAAGGCATGCATCACTCTGAGAGCTCAGAGATATCCATATCAACGCCGTGAAGATGTCAGAGTCCAGATGGCTCGAGCCCAGCAGGGCATGGCAGAGCTCAGAGGTGGAGGCTGCTGATGGATTCGGAGCAGTCTGGGCTCAGGCTGCTGCCGTCCTCCTGCCCAGCGTGGCACAGGGGCAGGGCAGCCTCACACCAGGAGGGAACGTCTGGAGCACTGCAGCCATATGGCAGGATGGATGGGTGGGTGGCTTGGATTCACCGTTCCTTTTCCAGGCAGGAGGTGATACTGGTGGCTGTCTGGGCAGCCCTGCTGGGGTAACCAACACAGGGCTGTGCTGCATTTGGGACACTGAGAGCAGGAGACAGAGCAGTCCTGGCTTTGCCTCTTGTCCGTGGCCTGGCTCAGACCTCATGGATTCAGGAGAGGTAAGGCTCAGCCCATGAGGATGGGGAGATGCAGTGAATAAATTTGCCCCACAGGATCTGCTCTGTGCAGTGCAGTTATAATCTTTTATGTGCAGCTCGTTTGAAAGCAACCCTTCAGTCTCAGTGGTTGCATTCTCAAGATGCTTTGGGGTTTTTTCCTCTTCTTCCTCAACCCTGTTATTCAATGAACCAGTCTTTTTGTTTTTGGGTTTTTTTTTTTAATTTGTCATTCTGATTCTGTTCTTGCAACCATTAAGCTTTTTTTTTGTTCATTTCTTTGTGGGGTTTTTTTAAGGGAGAGAGGAAATGCTTCTTTGAATGAGTTGTACTTCATGAGAATAGTCAGTTCCTAGACCCACTTTTTTGGTTGCCATGTCAAGTGAGTAACAACTATAACTCCAATAGTATCCTTCAGGCTGGAAGCTCAAGCAGGATGGACATCTCAATGGGCAGTTTTAGTCTTGTCTGCTTCACCTGTGGCAGTGCTTCAGCTGCACCTGCACCTGATTTTGAAGGAGCTCTGATTTCCTCCTGAGCTGATTTGAGTCTGAGCCCTCAACAGTTACTCCACCACTCAGTGACATCTCCCAAATATTTTCTCTGAAATGCTACATTGGCCTTTCAGGGACTGAGGTAACAGAAGAAAGAGTTATCCCTAATGGTTAAAGGTATTTTTTAGTCCTTTTTTTTTTTTTTTTTTTTTTTTGTGGTTAGTGGTGGTTTGCTCTGCTAGTGAAGAACAGTGTAAATAGTAGAGCAATGTCTCCTCTGTAAGAAAGCTGAGGGGAGCCCCTCCTAGCTCTGGAGCTCCTTGCTGTTGCTTTGGCAGCACCTTAGAGAGCTGAATGTACAGCTGGTCTGGCACTACTTGAGCCTGTTACTGCAAAAATTGATCTTTTTGGTCCTAAAGTGCTTATTCTTGAGAACTTTACTGGCTGTGCGTGTGTGAAACAGGACAGTAAAATTTGCTGGGCAAACAAGGCTTTAACCATCATCTCTGCAGTTTCAAGGATTACTTACAGTCCTTTCCTTCATGGCCTGGTGAGCACAGCAGAGTTTGATAGAGACCAGACAAATTATGATGAATACAGCTGTACAATAATGGGCTGGTTGCATCTCTGCCAATGTCATAGATCAAATTTGGTTCAGCATTTCCATGTTTTGACTAAACTGAGACTCTGAAATACTGTGTCTGCTAATTGTGACTTACATGCTTGAACTCCGTGGAAACTTGGCTGCTGACTGTGATTAATTGTCATATTTTAGTGCCATTGGTGTTATGGACCATAAAGTTTGTTTCAACAAAATGCCAGTGAAAGGGAAAGTTAAATGTATTAAAAGAGAGGAATGGTAAGATGGTCTGGGCAGAACACCAAGCTTGGGACTGGACTGGCTTTTTTTTTTTCCTTACACTGCTGCTGAGTAACTATAATAAATTTCCTACTTTTTTTTTTTTTTTTTTTTTTGCTTACTTCATCTACACGCAGCTCAGGAAAGGGACAGTCTCTCCAAACCCATCTGTGTGGTGCCTTGAGAAATGGGGCTGTAAATCCTTAAATCCTGCAGTGTGTCTGGGTGTACCTGGAGTAAAGTCATGGTAATTCAGTGACTTCTCTCTGATATCTAACTTTGGTTGCTCAGCCCGACCTACTGGCAGCCAGAGAATAATCAGGTAGCCCATTCCTGCTGCTTCCTCATGCATTAAACTCAAAATCACTTCCTTGGCATCCTGTGTCTCATTCTTTCAAGGCTTTTTCTTTTCTTGGCAGTGAGATCACCTCCCTGAGGTATTTGCTCCCCTGTGGTTCTGCAGTTTCCTGCTCTATCATGTGATGGATCAGGTTGAACAGAACCCCAATTCCAAAATGTGTCTTTAGGTGGAAAGGGGGCTTAAATGCCCTTTTTTTTTTTTTTTTTTTTAATTAAGAGGAGAATATTTGAAGAACTCATTGATTTTACTGAATTTGGAGACTGCCTGTGGACTCCAGACCTCTTTAAAGACACCTCTCAGCATTATGTTTTAAAAGAGATTATTTCTAGTTGATACCACTTCCAGTGTTTGTGCAGTGATAAAAACAACAGGGACCAAGTGGGAGATGGCTTGACCCTGGTTAATGTTCTGTGCTGCGTTATTTACTTGTCCTGACTTTGTCCAGCTGGGAGAGAGACGGGTCTGGTTGTGGCGTGGATTGAGGAGATACTGATCAAGGAAAACTCCCTGGAGGATACAGAGACTTTAAAGGAGATGCCAGGTGCTACCTGAGCTGCCCTGAATGCCCAAATTAGACAGAAGGTCCAGGAGTTCCCATAGATCCCAAGTGGTTAGAGCCTACTGAGGCTGTCTGATGACCCAGGGCATCCCAGATGGACTGAGCCACCATCCTGGGTCGTTAAATGGTTTGTGTCTCTTCATCTTTGGTAGCCCAGGTGGAGGAGTCTGCACTTTGCATCCCTTTTAGCAGTTTGGCAGGTGGATAGACCCACCAAAATCTGTGTTTGGTGCTTGAAATCAGCTTTTTCATCTCAGCCAAGTCCTCTCTTCCCTACCAGAGAGGCTTTCAAGGTGCTTGAGACAGGCTCTCTCACTATGTGCCCTTTTGAAGAAGGATGCAAATTCCTAATTTGAGTGCAATCTCATCCCTTTGGTGCTGAGCAGAAAGCTATTAAGGATGTCAGAGACATATTTTAGCTGTAGGAAGTCCTTAGCACGAGATCTTAGACAGTTTGACTGCTTAGACAATTCCTAAATGCCTCTATATTCCTATTGTTATTGTATCTTTTCCCAACTGTTTCCACAGAAGATTTTTTAGGAGGAAATTGGCAATTAATTACAATAACAATGATGATGATTATTAGCTGTAATAAGAACAGTGATAGAACAGAGCTTACCATCCACATAAAACGCCACTGAACCTAGATGAATGAAATCACTACAGGAAATATATGAGTATTAAATTCATAAAGTAATTTCCTCCAGTGTTGTTATCACATCTTCCAGCGTAATCCAAGAAAATAGATGTTCAGTCACAGCTATAAATATTCATCTGCGCCACAAGATTTCAGTCCCTCGTCTGCTGCTATTGGTTTTTCCATTGCCAGGAATTTTGTTGTGTTATTCCCCTCAAATTTGAGAGTGAGAAGGCATCAGGTGCACAATAGCAAAGTTGGAGGTAATGCTGGCAAAAATTAAATCCACTGCCGTTGAATCCTGATGAACATTTCTTATCTCCGGAGCCACTCCTGCGCAGAAATGTTTTTGTAATCTATTTGGCCATTATGAGGAATAAAAAGGGCTCATGGGCCTGTTTAATCCTGGAGTAGAGGATGTGGACATGTGCAGTGCCCTGCACGAGGTGCCCCAGATCCTGCTGACTGCCTCGGAGCTCCTGAGTTAATGCAAGCTATATTATGTTCCCTAAAGGAGTTTTATAGTTACAAAGAGTTATATGGTAATAAGACTTATATAGATGCAATACACCTGGGGTGCATAAAAATGCTCAAATTGCAACCCTTTCAAAGAAGTTATCATCCTTGGAAGTGGCTATAAACATGTGTGAGCAGGAACTGAGGGCTGACAGGGGGAAAAAAAGTCAGCTGAAGTTTTCTATTCCCGTTTCCCCTCACCCCTCCTGTGAAATTCGATGTTATATCAAAGCCTATTGAAATAATTCAGAGCCCTGTATGATGGAGCAGTGCCATCTTATGGGGAACCATAATCCTGGTAAGAAGCCATAACCATACAAATAACCCTCCTCACTCTCAAAATAAATGACTATAACAAAAAAAAAAAAAAAAAAAAAAAAAAAAAAAAGAAAAATCTATAAATGCAGCTCTACACGCAGCAATATTTCATTTTTCTTTTTAAGAAACATGTCAGGAACCCTGCTGATGTTGTTTTAATTCATTTTATTATAGAGCTATTTATTTTCTAACCCTCTGAGGAAAACAAAGTATAAGAACGTGTACCTGTACTTTCATGTTAAAAAAGTTGGTTTCCATTCCACTTCTGCTTTCACTCTGCAATCTGTTCTTTGAAAAGCAAAGCAGATTCAAATACTTGCTTTATTTGAAATTTTGCTGCTGAAAACGGATTTAAAAGTGACTGCCAAAAAAGATTTCATTGTAGCATGTAAATTCCTTTTGACAAAAACCTGTTTTCTAGCAGTAACAAACTGATGCATAATCCAGTCACCCTCACTTCACACAGCAGTGGAGTCATGTTATCTTTCATATAAAGTTTATTTCAGAGAGAAATTTTCTCAGCCATTCCGGAAGAATTAACATGGCAAGGCCTCCACAAAAACCCAATGTAAGATTTTAATGGAAACCATCAGAAAAGCACAAACCCATTCCTCTTTTAACATCCAGGTGCATAAAAATCTCATTGATCTGCACAAGATGGCTGGAAAATCTCCCTTCCAAAGGCCACAGTGATGATAGTTGAGAAAAGAGAGATTTTATCTTTCCCCTGACTAACTCAAATGTTGCATTTCAAATTAGGTTTGAGTAAAAAAAAACAAACAAAACATCATAATGATCTCCCTTTATGGTGTGTTCTCTATCATACTTAAAACATATTCGAGGCACATGATGTTGATGAGCCCATGTCTGACTTCCTGCTTTTTCTTATTTTTCAGCACAGTGACACATAAGAAAAATGTTTTCCAAATACAGGGGGACCCATGGGAGGTACTTTTGCCAAGGAACAAGAGGCAGTGCAGCTGTAGATTGGAAAGTGCTTGCAATATTGGCTGCATGTATGTTGATATTAATTATTATGAATTACTTTTGTATAAACAGTAATAAAAATTCAAAAAATGAAGTGAGCGCTGTTTTTTATTTCAGAAGCAAGTCAGTTCCACTTTCTTCGTGAAGTTAAAGACACGTTTGCCAAGCTGATAGCTTTGAAACACACAAAATCATTCTAGGGGAGCTGTGCTTGCACAGCGATAAAATAAGCAAAATCCAAGCTACCTCTTTTTATTGCTGAAATCAAAGTCTCTTTCAACACACTCAAAAGCCTGGCAGGCTGGATGGAAGATGAATGACAGCCATGGGGGAGCAGCTCCAGTGTTGTTCTTAACAACCCTTTTACCTCTAAACCAGGCAGAGCAATATCCATGAATTAGCCACTCGTGCTGTGACTCAGCAGTAAATTCGGGCTACCATATTCCATTGATTTAGCATAACTACAGTCACATTTACAGCACAAAAACGTTGAGTTATAATGTCATTTTTAACCTTGCTCATTGATTTCTGGCTCTGTCAAGTTGAAACTGGTTGTCTTGTGAACAAACCAAGAATTGCAGATGTCAAGTAGTTTCTGTGATAAAAACTTATTCCCGACTTAACTGATGAATACATCTCAAGGCTTTTAACCCCTATTGCCTTATCAAGAGAAGCCCAAATAGCATTTGTTAAAGGTAAGTCATTTGTACATCTCTATCCATAGTGATCACCCAAGCTTGCTTCTCATATAACTCCTGATAAAACTCCTCAAAGGAAAGCAGGCAACACACCAACCTGTAGATGTATTTTAATACATCAGTGTTGAAATTGATCCATCTGCTTTAGCTTTTGGAAGGACATGGAGGGCACAGGGCAGGAAAAATATGTTTGTAATCCTCTGACTCTGGCTGGAGCAGTCCTGGTGCTACAGGACCACCAAGAGCAGTGTGGGGCTGTGAAATGCTGCTCAAATTACGCAGCTCTCAGCATGCCAGTGTGAGTCCTTCAGGGGGATTTACCTGGGGCAAAACAAGTTGGATGTCTGTAAGATCAAGGTGGGATTATCCCAGGAATGGTCCTTGGTATTCCCAGGATTTACCCAACTCTGCTTTCTGAGCCTAAGAGCTTTCAGCTGAACTTCACAGGGCTCTTGGTGGGACACTGAGGGGGGATTATTTTTTATGGTTTTGGAGAGCCCTTGCTCTCTTTTTGCTGCTTGTAGCTAACCCCCTTTCATTGTCAGAAGGAGCAGAAATGATGGATCTGGGCTGGCAGTATCACCTTTTAAAGCTGACATGGGGCTTTAGTATTGTAACGTGGTGCCTCCCTCCCTGCTCACTGAGAGCTTTGTGCATGAGTCAGGAGCACTGTTACAGATCTATCCAGAAGGCAAATAAAGCTGCCTGGATGGGGGCAAGGGAAACTGCTCTTCCCTGCAGTTATGTGTCTTTCTATCTCAAGAAATTAAATCGGTTTGCGGAAGAGTCTTTCAGCACTTTGGAAAAATCCATCTTGTTGGCTCTCACAGCCAGAGAGGGTTAGTGAGCTGCTGTTGCAGTGGGGGTGAAAGATGTAACCTGATGGATGGCAAGGTGTCCTTGCAGTGGCCAAGGCTCAGACACCCAGGGCTGGTTCTGGCCCTGCTCCAAACTCCTGTGGGACAAGAAGGAGAAAATTTGCTCTTGGTCATGCTCTGCTCTGCCTCAGCAGACTGGGAACTGGAACCTCCCCAGCTGGAATGTCTCCATAGGAAAGTCATCTGTGCAATGAGCTTTCTGGGACAGCCTTGGGCCTTTCCTCCCCTCTGCATCTGCTCTGAGGGCTTCCCAGCAATGTCCCTGCAGGTCCCTTCCAGCTGCAGCCACTCCATCCCAGAGGCAGGAAGGAGACACCTGAGGAGAAGGACAACACATTTCTGCATAGGGAAAGCTTCCAAGGGGGAAGGCTGGACTTCTTTCCCCCTCTTCTCTGCTCATGGAGCTGGTTGAGCTGGCAGGATGACCCACCTTGCAATAAATTCAACATGGCAAAGAGGTAAAATGTCCTAGCCTCCTGCTTCTCTCATGCAGAGCAAACATAAAAAAAGATGGGCAGGGAGATGTGAAGGGAAAAACCCTAGTTTATATTTGCTTGCATGCAAGTTTCTTTTTCCTCTTCTAAACTGCACCTGATATATTTTTATTGGACCAAGATGTAAAACCTGAATTCGATTGCAGTCATGATTTCTGACCCACTAAGTGTTACTGAGAATTCTCTCTTGAGGCAGAGTAACTATTTAATACTGCATATCCCTTGTGTTCAGCCATGAAAGCTGCCTACAGGGTCTAACATTTCTAAATTGAGTGATTATCTATTGGTAATTGCACACTCTAGACAGACCTGGGGAACAGACATATGGTTAGAAGAATGGCTCCATTTTTTTCTCCTTCCTTTTCTTTGGCTGCTTACTGCTAACGACTGCACTTCAGCTGTTTTCACGCTCTGAAAAATGTTGTAAAATCTGAAGGAGTCAGGAAAAAAAAATTCACAAACAGCAGCTTCCCTTGGCAGAAATGTTGTTACCCCTGTCACTTCAAGGTGTTTTTATGCCACAGAGACAAGCTCAGTAGAGCAGACATCCACCCACCAAGGTCTAAAATCAAACTAACTTTTTTTTCTTCACTGACTCTACTAGATTGGTGCTCTGTTATCTGGACATGCCTCATTTCCAGTATAAATCTGTACAGGAAGCAATGTACATGACTCAGACTTTGCATCTTAACTCTGTTTTCTGAGTATTTTTTCTTTTCCCCTGGTAAACAGGAATTAGAAAGAGCCTTTACACCCTGAGAAGTGCCATTGTGTTTATGATGACTCCGATTTCAGTAGGATGGAAATTTAAATTCCAGAATGTGAACTAGGGCATTATGGCTCTTGTGGTAGCTGCTGACCACAGTGAAGAGTGGTGGCAAAAAATATTGTGTGAAAGGGTAAATCTTCCAGTTTGTGGTCCTTCTATGTGGAAAATTCCAGACAGTTCCTGTAGGCTTGCCCAAGACTTTGGCTGCAAGAGAATTTGCAAATTCCCTGCTAATTATCGATGCTCAAGTACTTTTCAGTGGCTGTGGTGATTCTACTTTGAGATCTAAATACTTTCATGATCTAACTTAATGCCTAGAAAATCTGGAACTAACATGCATGTGAGTCTATGAAGTCAGTGTCTAAAGCTTTGTACCCATTGAAGCTGTGATAACCTCACAGCTACTGCTCAGGCAAGCATTTTGAGGCATCACCAGCCCTGTTCCCTGTGGGCAAGATTGTAGCAAGTCCCTTGAAGTGTAAGTCACCTTCTGAAGTTGTCACTGGAGCAATGCAGTGAGGGATGACGGAACACCAGGAGGTTAATCTGTGTGGATAAGGATGTTGCAGTCAGCGCTGCAGCAAGGGAAGGTTTTTCTCCCAGATGCAGTTTGGCTGGAGATGTGCAAAGCATTAGAGCCTGAACCAAGACCTGTGAGCTGCTGGCTGTCCTGGGGATCTTGGAGAGCTCTCAGGGAGGGGCATGTGGCTTCATGCTCGCAAGGGATCTTAGCAGAGTGGGAAGATCCACTCTGTGGCATCTCTAAAACTCTCCCTGGATGGCCTTTCCCTGCCACCAGATCTTGCAGATCACCTGCTTCTCCCTCCATGACACACAACCTTTCTTTATTTCTCCAAGGTGATCTTTGAGACAGAGCTGCTTGCACAGGACCACTGAAGAGGTGGCTGTTTAGTGCTGTACTGCTGAATTTCAGCACAACAGTGTTTGGCATGTAGATGCAAATTAAAAGATGAGGAACAGGTGTTTGGATAAGGAAAAGGCTTTTAATTATGAAGAATATTCTTGCTGACTGGTGGTTCCACAGTTAAATGGGTCTGTCATCATGCTCTTGAGCTCTGTAAATAAACAACAGCCAAACATTTAATATTAATTAGAAATGTTACATAGGCATATGCTAATATTGAAGCACCGTGACAGATTGCACAGCTGGAAAAAAATGGTGAATTCTTGAGTCACACCTTGTGCCTGAGAGCATCCAAACACTCCTTGAGCTCTGTCAGGCTGTGACCAAATGCCCCTTCCAGTGTCCAACCACCCTCTGGGTGAAGAACCTTTTTCTGACATCCAACCTAAACCTCCCCTGACACAACTTCAGGCCATTCCCTCAGTCCTGTCACTGTCACCACAATGTCCTCACCCTCTGTGCAGGGAGTTGGTGGCCTTGAGATGCCTGGGTCTCCCCTGTGTGTTTCCAGCCTTGTTCCTTCTGTTTGGAAAGCTCTCATGTCTTAGTCCTGAGAGCTCTGCTATGATGGGAGGGAGATCATCATCTAAGGTTTGAGATCCAGGAGCATTCAAACTCTGGTGGAAGGAAGGGGGGAAATACATGGACATGTCTCTAGAATTAATCCTCCAACTGAAATTCAGTCATTAGTCAAAAAGCCCAAAAATATTCTGGGAGCTGAAGTTAGAATCTCTAGTAAATGACTAATGCTTTACCTTTTAGTCATTCTGAGGTGTATTCTGTTCCAAAGAGCTTTGCTGAAGTGGCTGCAGCACAGATGGATGAGGAGCAGAATCAGTCAGCAGTGGTCACAGCCCACCTGGGAGGAAAATAATCAGCCCCTGAATTATGGGGAGTTACAGAAGGACTTGAGTAATCAAGCTCTGGGACTGAGTTAAAAGGTTTCATGGGGAGTGGGAAGGGTTGTCAACCTTCCAGGGCTCTCACCAGGGCAAATGGCTGCAGCAGTCTGAGCTTTTCCTTGATCAGGAGGTTATTAGAAGGCAATCATTGCCATGGCAGGCTGATTCCTTGGCCCTTTGCAGGGTGGTCTGCTGAGAGCTGGCATCTTGTTTTTCCCTTTACAGATGGGTTTTCTAGCGTGTGAACCTGCGGCTCAGATGGCCGAGGGTGGCAGAGCTGGCACAGCTAAATCTGAATTTCCTCCCAGGCAGTGCAACCACAAGGCACAAGCAGTACAGCATCCACAGTGAGCCTGAGCAGCCTGGTTTAGGCTGTGGCTTGTCCCTGGAATAGGTGGGCTGATGACTTTCTGTGTAGTGCCATCTTAGTGTGTGTTTGACTGCTGTGATCAGGCAGCCTAGACCTGATCCAGCCTCTCTCTCTGCCTCTAAAATAAGCATTTTATGCTGTCTGAGACTCCTTCCAGTTCCTCCCCACACCACATCATTCTCCTCCTTGGCAGCTTTGCACGAGTTAAGGACTGAGAGGAAGCAAAAACCTATCTAGCAAAGACAAATAAATGAACAACGCACACGAAAACAGCTTGCCTTGAAACTTAAATTGCTTACTAACTTTCTCCTGGTTTTGGCAGGGAAACAGATTATTTCCAGTGCCCCAGCTTGAGGAGCTTGGCTGTTATTCAGTGTCTGACTAGGGCTTCAGTGTTGGTAATTTTATTGACTTCAGCACCTGCAAAGGCAAAGCTAATATGTTACTGAAGTTTCAAGGTAGTGTTTGCTGCTGGTTGGTTTGTTAATTGAATATTTAACCTGACTTCCTAAGGAGGCAAAGCTTGCTGGCTGTTTGCATATGTCTTGCCATTAAATTGTAAACCAAAAATTGACTAGGAATGATACCCAAAAGGCATAAGGAGTGTCCAGTCAGAGATGAGATCTCATTCCTAGTCTCCAGAACGGAAGCAAAAAGGCAGTGTGAAGGTTTTGAGTATTCCTGGACAAATCCACATAGAATTACACTGCCCAAGGATCCAATCCACCAGAGAGCCTCATTTTGCACCATGTCCTGTTGCCTTTTCAGACTTTTCATGAGCCATTTCAGTTGTGGGCTGAATGCTTTTGATCCTTATAATGGCAAACATCTCATGCCTCCCATGTGAGGGCTGCAGGGTCAGATCATCTTATTCCTGTTCATTCAATTAAAAGGAGTATTTTTGCCTGCCTTTTTTGTACCCATTAGTCAATGTTATCTTGTGAGACAAAGAGATATTTATGTAAAATAATGGGACTAGTACCAATGAGATACCAACCTGCAATTTTTCCTACCTCTTGCAACAAAAAAATCCTCCTAAAATGGTCAATATCATGGTAAGAAGAAATCAATTCCCACAAGTAATGAATATCAGACACTCAGCTCACCAGGGCATTTACAGTTTGTTTCTATTCACATTGTTATAAGAAAGGTATTGGGCTGTTTTGCAGAAATCAGGATGAAAGAGATGGAATGAAAGTTGATTACAACCAATTCAAGACATCTGGAAGAAAAATCCTCACAAGTTCTGAGCAGGGTCACACAAAGTGTAGTGGTTCAGCTGCTTTTATTCTTGTGAGCACTGTGCTGAATCAACAAAGGCTTATGCATGTACCTGGCTTTGCAAACAGAATAAATTTCCACTGCCTGTGCATTTAAAGCACATTAGCTTTCAAGGGGACTTTGCTCAGACCATTGAGTTAATCACATGTCACTGAAGATTTTCAGAAATGCATGTAACTGAGGGTGGCTGCAATAGTGACTTGAGCTGAAAGTCCCCCTCCTTCAGCTCCTTCTGCAGAAGCTGTGCTTCTAGGGCAAATTTTGAGGACCATTAGAGGAGGAGAGGTGTATATATCTCACCTTCTGGAATAGCTGTTCAGTCCAGCAAGAGTTACCGTTCTCCTTCCAGTAAAAAGATGCCTGTAAAACGTTTAATTGGGAATGGATTCTAGGTCTGTGGCAGGAGGTAAAGCAATAAGAAAGACACTCATCGAGGTTTTATGGGTCTGAAAGCCAGAAACATTTTCTAAAGAACTGCTCAATGTATTGAACCAAGCAAGCTGCCTTGGTCTCTCTATGATCGATCCCAGAGAAGTTGAGAGCAATGACTGCAGAGGCACTTAGCAGTCAAAAGATCTTGATACATTGATTTCATGCTCTGTATTGTCAGTCCTAGTCGTGCAGGTAGACTAGGCTCAGCTCTGGGGTTTATTTTACTCCTCCCATCCCTGTCAAAAGCCTTTGGATGACTCTCAGGAGGAGACTCCGGTGCCACTTGGTTTAGGCAGCAAAAATGGAGAAGCAATTCCAGCAATTAACTTCCACAGGAATACCCATTTGCATGCAGCTGCTCTGACTGGATTGTTTTTAGGAGAGAGGAGGGTGATGAGGAATGCTCTGCAGGTCCTAACACAGAGGAGGTGTGTGAGTGAGCTCTCCTTCCCCCCTGAGGAGGAGCAGTGATCCCAACTTTCTCTTTTCTTTGCCCTCACCCTCGTGTGAAGATGCAGGCAGCAGAGCTTCCAGCTGCCCAAACTGTGCCAGACACCCAGAGGGAGCCGGATAAATGAGCAGGATAAAACCTGGGATAAATGAGCCTGTGTGCCTCTGGGTGGACAAATTAGATCAAGTAAATATATGAGGGCATGATCCAGAACTGCCAATTACCAGTTGTCCTTAAATTATCATAACTTTATTATTTTTTGGTGTAAAGCTGTTTTTTGGTAGCTGATGTCATGGTCTTCATGTCCTGTGCTGAATCAGAAGGGATGGACTGACACAACATCCACTTTGGAAACACATTTTGCAGCTATTGATGTTTGTGGCTCCATGAACCTCCTGGTAAATTCTGATGCAGAAAGCCTCTGGCCTTAATTTCTGCGCAGAACAAACTCTGGTTCAGTGTAGATGTAGGGAAAAAACCTCAAAGTTCAGACAGAATCCAGATACACCTTCTAAATAAATCCAGTTATCACGAGCAGACAAGCCACCTCTTCCTTTCGATTGTAGTAATTAATAACTCACACCCTTTGTGAGTTCAGGATTAATGTCAGGATTAACACCAAACACTAGCTCTCCCCTACAGAGAACAGGAATTTCAACACTGCATTGTAATTAGCATGTGCGAGCAGCAGAGGGTAGTGTATTACACAGAAAAACTTCCATCTGAGTACCAGAAGCTATTTTTGAGTGTTTTTCAGAAAAGCAGATGGATAGGAAGCATTTACAGGGAGAGCAGGACAGCTCCTGTCTGCTGCAGTCCTGCGTGGAAGAGCTACTGCATGCAGACCTTGGCTGCTTCATTGTTTAAAGATGATTTAAAAGTGATATTTATTTGGATGCAGAAGGTTTGTCTGTGGTTAAATGCTTAAAACGTCTGCACTGCCCTGATGCTGGATTTGATTTCCAGGTGTCCAGGTGAAGGTTTTCAGGGTCCTGCCTCTTGTGCCCCTCAGCTGTGTCCCCTTCATGCTGGGGAGGGGCTTGGATGTGCCCTGTGCTCCTCTCAATTTACACAATTTACCTTGGAGTGCTGTCACATTCCACTCAGAAGTCACCAGGGCCACCCAGCCTGGCTCATCAGGGACTGTGCTGTAGGGCTCACAAAAAATCATAGAATTATTAAGGTTGGAAAAGACCTGAAAGATCATCAAATCCAACATTAACCCAGCACCAGTGACCAGTGACCATGGTCACTAAACCATGACCCCAAATGCCACAGCTGAACATGTTTTGAACATTTCCAGGGATGGTAATTCCAGCCACTGCCCTGGGCAGCCTGTTCCAGTGCCTGACAGCCCTTTCAGTGAAAGAATTTTTGCTAATACCCAACCTAAACCTCCTCTGGAGCAACTTGGGGCCATTTCCTTTCATCCTGTCCCTTGTTACTTGGGAAAACAGATTAACTCCCACCTGGCTGCACCCTCTTGTCAGGGATTGTAGAGAGCAATATTGTTCCCCTTGAGTCTCTCTTATTCCAGGCTAAACACCCCCAGTTTCTTCAGCTGCTTCTCATCAGACTTGTGCTCCAGACCCTTCACAAACTCCATTCCCTTCTCTGGACATGAAAAAATCCAGCTGCTGCTCAGTGTAAAAGTAGTTTTAAAGAGTTCAGCCCTATGGGAGTTCAGAAAATTTCTGCCTGGATGTAGTCTGGGTTAAAATACTGTGAGGCATATCAAGTACCATCCTCTTCCCTCCTTCCATCTACACTGAGGTGACTTGCTCTGGCACTGAAGGGAGAATCTGTGCCTTTCCAAGCTGCTCCTGCTTTTTCAAGAGTATTTGAAGAATTAAAGTGGTGTACAAACCTTGTTTGTGTTGCTATTTCTCCTCCACACCTCTCACAGCTCAGGATAAATTGTAGCAGTCCCAGTGAAGAACATCTCACCTTGTCATCTCAGTGCCTCTGGAAAGGAGAGCTCCGAACAGGTCGTCAGTGACTACAAAATTTCTCTGCCTTTCTTGTAACTTAAGAGAAGGAAATTTGGTAACTGGTGCTGAGGGAAGCTGCTGGAGAACAGCTGCGCTCTTTGAGATAATACATGTATATTTGCACGTTAATATTTACAGATATATGTGAGAGCTTTACTTTTGCTTTTTTTTCCCCAAGGAAGTCCTTGTATAACAAACACTAAATGGGGTGTATAATGTAGGCAAGAGCACAGAGAATTTCTAAGAGATGTTGGGAAGAGCCTTCATCACCTTTTTTCCCTCTTTCATTGGTGGATCACAGTAAATAACCCACTGGGAGATATCCCTTGGCAGGATGGTCTTTCTTGCATCTCGTTTTGGATGAACAAGGTCAATGAACAAGGTGTTCTTGACCTTTCTGGGTTCCTCTGGAAAACGTGAATGCTAATTAAAAAAATTCAGGGGAAAAACTAGATCTTGGGAATTATCTCTATCCCCCTGACACAGAGAGAGCTTCAATATGGACAAACTGGCATTTGGCAACACTTTTTAATTAGAAAACCCTTGCCAATTTCTGCTGGCAGTGATGATGGAAAGGAAGACAAAAGGGAAAGGAAGTCAAAAAAGTTGGGTGATGCTAAGGTGGCTGTGAAGGCTGGGATGTGCAAGCACTGGAACCTTTTCTGGGCAACCACCTGTGCCTGGATGGGTTGTGCTCACTTAGAACCACAGTTATCTCTGCTGCTGACTTTCCCTCTGACACAGAAATGCAAAATAATGTGATCTTTTCATCTTAATAAGGTGGATTTGTCTCTCCCATTTCCTAATGAGGTTCCTGAACACCCGCCAAGATGCTCATAACAAAAATGTTGTGAAGCCCATTTCCTAAGTGGTTTGGGGTTTAATTTGGTCCTTATGGCCCTGGATAATTTAGAGACTTTTGATCTGCTTAATCACCATTATTTGTTTTATGGTCTGAGGCCTTTGGGTCTTGTGACAGTCATTCATCCATTTCTTGTGCTAAAACACTACTTTCTGTCCTTAATCATCATCTTGGTGATACAGGTGATTTATAACTTTGCTTTTCCCTGTTCAGAGTGGGATATGACAGCTACAATCCCTCAGGTGTGCTGCACCCTCCATCAAGCAAACCATTAATTCTAGCACAGCAAAGGTGTCAACCTGACTGGTTTGGAGCTCCTGAAGCACATGCATCTCCCCTTAGATAAATGAAGCCAATTAAATCTCCCATTAAGATCTCCTGCTTCCACAGATGGTCTTTTTCTCGTATGATAATCATATTAAAATTGCATGCAGAGCCATTTGTACATTTTAACATTAACGTTTGCTGCTCCAAATCAGCTGGGGGAAGAGGGAATTGTCACAGTTTTCATCATCCTCTTCTGCTGTCACTGTAATCCTTCCAAAGGGAGCCACTGCAGTAATCAGCAGCTGAAATGCGTTTGCCCAGGCAGGTGAAAAAACTAAAACAGTGGATCCAGGACTTTCCTGGGACTCCACTGTGAAAGGGAAACTTGTTTTCTGAGAAATTCTTTCTGAAGGAAATGAACAGGGCCAGGGGATGCCATGCCCAGCTGGCTCTTCTTGGGTTCTGTTTGAGCCAATACTTTCAGCATTTGAGGAAAGCAAATTTGAGCCTTAGAGTTCTCTGCTGCCCTCGAATGTGGGACTGACCAGTGCTGAGTGCTCTCAACTTTCCCTTGTTGTGATGACAGCAATGACAGTGCTGGAGAACACAGCACAATGAGGTTGGGATTGGTTTTGTGTCGAGCTGTTTGTAATAAAAAACAGCACCTCATATCCTCCTCTCAGACAGCGTGAAGATCTGTCTTAAAGAGGGTTTTTTTCCCTCTTTTCTTGAATCTCCAGCTGGGACTTGACTTAATGGAAGTTGTTTCTAATTGCCAATTTAAATATATTAATGGCCAATTTCCCAGCAATTTTTCTTTTTGTCAGTGTTTTCCTTCAGCTTCAGGGTACTTTTCTCTGTCTCTTGTTACAAACCAAGAGCAATTAGGCCCTCTCAGCTCTTTTTGCCAGGCAGGGGAAGCCTCATTTCAGAGGAATCATTTTTCATCCACATCTCATCCTCTTGCCAGTTTTCCACCACATTTCCCATTTCAGCCTCACCCTCTGGTAGACACAGAATAATGCAATTCCTTTGTGAAATGGCTTTGCTATATCTTTACCTGTGCCTGGAAAGACATGGATTCCCACCTTGAGTTAAGAGAGATTTTACCAGAGCACTGACAGGTGGATTTTGGGGTAGGGAAAAGCTCATTTCACTCCAGCTGTGTAGAGCTGTGCCTCCATCTCAGGTTTTCTGAACAAATGGAAGCACCTGTCTGTTTTATTTGCCATGAAGCCCTTGGGTTTCATCCTTCACATGCAAGGCCATCCCTGGGCTCCTGAGCTTGGCAGTCTGGGAAAAGGTAGAACAAATTTGGTTTCAACTTGTACCCACAGCTCTCAGTGATTTCATTATCTAAGAAAATATTCCATCTGTGGTACATCATATACATCCCTCCTTGTGGTTTTCTAGGAGAGGAATGCCCTGGATTTACAGCTCAAGGACAGAACCTTCATCAAACTTAATAAAGGTATAATTTTAATTCTCACTTATTTTACTTTACAACATTTGCAGACAATGAGCTTTACTGCTTTAATGAAATATTTCTTATTATAAACCTGTCAAGTCTGCGACAAAAAGAACACTGATTATTTTTTCAGTGCGTGCCAAGGGGATTTAATTAATTTTTTGTGATCACCTACTTATAGTTTATGTCACAGCTTTCAAAGCAACTAGACCAGAGGGTATTCCACTTGCAGCAAAAAGGGCCAGACAGTAAAAATACATTGGTGTCAACCTCAACAACTCTTTTTGGTGCTGAGGAGAAAGGTGCTGGATGCTCAGTAACTTTTGTTTGTGAACTATCAGTTTAAGTATGGGACTAGAAACAAAGAAACTCAGATCTTGTAGTACTCCATGATAGCCTTGGGCACTTTCACAGCTCTGAGTCATTTTCCTCACTTGGGAAAGGGGAACATAATGGAAATTCAGTGCTGTGCAAATGTTTGGCTTTAAAATGGATATGTATAAAACTGAGCAATATGGAGACAACACTGCAGACACTTCTGAAGCAGCTCCCACTAAATCACGTGCGACAGAAATGTGGTGAAATGTAATAGAAAACAAGACATGACTGTGCAGCAGTTGGGGACAGAGAAGGAAGAGGGGTTCAGAAGACTGAGCATGGTACCTGTTGTGTTTGTAGTGAACTGGGAAAATGATGCAGTTGGGAATGGTGTCCATAAACACCTGCCAGGCTGACAAGTAATGGGAAATGTCCAAGTCCAGTCTGAGCCCATGTAGATCTCCCTGTCCTTGATGTCCAACTGCAGTTGCTTGTTGGCTTCCTCTTTGTTGGGAGATTTTCTGGACAAAACCATACCTCTAATCTAGGCTTTTAATTTTTTTTTTTTTTTTTAAACATAGAAAACTGCCCATTTTTTCCTTTAAAAAGACAGCAGGTATCAGTGATATCTCCCTACTGGATGAGACCCTAATAAGAGTTTTTGTGCAAAAGTAATATATTGTTTTGTGGTCATTTTCTCTTAAACCTCAGAGGTTTAAACTTGCATTTCCTTTGCTTCCCAAACCCCTGGCAGAGGAGTTTGAACCAAAATTGTGGTGTGGCTGTGTCATCTGAGCCCTGGTGGGTGAGAGGAGATGGTTTGGTCAGATTCCAGGTCAGCTGAGTTTTCCCTCTTCTTCATATCCTGGAGCCTGGATGTGGAGCTTGGCTGAGGTGCAGAGGGAGTCACTGTGAGATTTTTTTTTTTTTTTTTTTTCGCTTCAGCGACTCTTCAGGTGGAGTCTCTTAAGAGAAACAGACTCTCTGACCTGGCAGTCAAGCTCTTCCAGGTCTTCAAGACAAGCTCTGTAAGATGCCTCAATCCATGAACAGTAGGTTTGAAACTGCCTATCACAGCTGCCCTGCAGAAGGGTGACTTTACTACAGCCCACACCTCTTTGATCCACACAAGATAAAAATCTAAACATCCCAGAAATGGCTTTTGGCTTGAGAGCTGGAGTGGAAGAATCAATACAAGTTGGGGGCTAAACTTTGCAATACAACTGAGCCCCTGGGTGCTCACAAAATGCTACTGTGATGCTACTGCTGCTGTGATGACAAATAATAATAATGACAGCTATCATCATTACGGCTTTTGGTGGAAAGATTTAATGCAGAGAGAGCTGAAGAGGTTAAATGTCGATAAACACACTGTGGTTCATAAATGCTGAAGTTCTGCCTTCCAAAGGAAAAGTGCCCAGCGTTAATTTGGCTCTCAGCATCAGAATGAGTTTCTAAGATGAGGGAAGCCTTCCTCAGCTGTCAGAGTGGATCTCACATGGTTTGCATGCTCAGCTGCTGACTTTCCAGGGAGTCTGCCTGGGCTGGGCTGTATTTTCCTTTATCCCTCTCTCCACACTGTGCCTCTCTGCTGTGTGTGTCCTGCTACACACTAATGCTGGAAATTACACCATTGTGTATTTGTTCATAAAAGCCTCATTGAGCCACATGTCCCTGCAAATGACACCACAATGCCTGCTCAAGTGGCACATAAGTCAATGGTGGCTGTCAGGTCCGAGCTGAAATCTCTCAGTGGATAGAAAAAATGATTATTGGTACTTACAGTCTTTACCTTCAGACCTTATTGTTTCTGTGTCTTATTTTCAGAGGAAGGAGGGGACAATTACCAGCATTTTATGGGGATATAAAATGAGTTATTACCCACTGTTTAGTACTTGCTTATTCTTTTTCATTTGGAAATTAGAAAGAAAAATAACAGGGAAAAATAAAAACACAAAAGTCACACATACAAAAGAGAAACTTGACCTGTTTGGGTAGGATGGGTTCTCTGTCTTATACTGACAATTTTCCCTAGGTAAAGTCACCTCACAGAGTCAGGAGGCTTCTCAAAGCTGGAGCTGCTCCGTTGTAAATTAAAGTATGGTTTGCAAAAAGCTGGGATTCCTGCTGGTTTTGCTTTACTTGAGGTTGTGTTGGTCACTAGAAAGCAGGCAGTGTATCAGGGCCAAAATAAGGGGGGAAACATTGGAATATTGTACGTGCAGTGAAGAAAAATTCACTCCAAAATAACCCAGGAGAACAGAAGTGTCTTACTGAAAATGATTTAGCAAGACTGAGAATCTTGTTTTGGCGGAGAGTGAGAGAGGGTGCCTGGTGTACAGAGTGGGACATCCTGGTGATCTCCAAATTCACAGTTCCTGCCTTGACTTTGTCCACAAGATCTTCCTCTGGTGCCTTAAACCTCACAAACACCATCACTCCCATTCTCAAAAAACAAACTTCCACTGGGCTGTGGCAGTAGGTTTCAAATATATCCTTGATTTCCTCAAGGATTTTGTCCCTTTGGGAAGAGAAGAGTGGATAGTCTGAGCATTGATAGGGTGAAAAATAAAAGTAGTCAGAATATTTCAAATTTGTAGAGATTTTCATCTGAAGAAGATGTACAAAGCAAACTGGTGCTCTCTGCTGCCCATTAAAGGGGTATGAAGGGATGGTGGATCCTCCACTTTCCTCCTTTTCACCCTCATTCCTTCCCAAGTAACCAACCCACATCTACTTACCTTTTTTATCCGCTGGTCACCATTTTGCCATGTCCATCCCCAAACTCACTGTTTCTGATATGGTTATTTGCCATCTCTGATATTTGCAATCTCATTTTTTGCAGCATGGCTGACTTTGTTCCCCAGATGCTGCTGCTGACCTTGCTACACTCAGATCCCCAAAAATTCCCTGGTGTTCCTGTCCAGTCCCCACCCAACCTGGCCACTCCTCACAGCTCTTTCTGTAGCTTTATTGGTTTCTTACCTTGTTATTTAATACATTCAGCACTTTCTTGTGCCATACCTCGAAGTTTTCCACATCCATCTGGTTATCCAGACCTCAGCCAGAGCTTTGTCCTCTGCCTGCAGCCTTAGCACTCCCAGCTGGGCATGTTGGGCATGGAGAAAGTGTTGCATTTCTTCTTTCGTTTCATTGCTGATTAATCTACTCTCTCCAGGCTTTCTTTATTAGAAAAGTGAACTCTTCTAGCTAAGATTTTATTAAAACATAGCTTTTGGGGGCTGAAAAGCTTTGTCAATCTTTCCAAGGAGGACACAAGCAGAAGGTATAGCCACATCCCCACCAGTCCTCATCACAGACATTGCTGCTCCTCTGCGCAGTACCAAATGTCTCTAACAAGCCTTTTGCTTTCTGGAGACTCTCTGTGGCTTATGTCTCACATCTCTCCTTGGGAAGCATTTGTGACAGGAGCAGCTTAAATCCTTCTCAGAGAAGCTGTTCTCTCGGATTTTGGAACCTGTGTGATTTTGGAATTGTGCACCAGGGTTTGGTCAGATCCCTCACCATGCACTGCTGTCCAGGATAATGCTGTGCAGCCCAGCCTTATTAATTCTCAAACGAGACTGAGCAGTGCTTTAGAAGGATGCTTAGCTTGATCCCCCAGTGCCTTTTTCTGCATTATCACATTTGCTGCTTTAGATGTGACTGAGAGGAGGAAGAGCACCCAGCAATTCTTCACTGACTGCTTACTTTGGCAGAAATACCAATATGTAAAATTAAGAACTGTTGAGTCATTGCTTGCATATATTATTTAGTTCCTCTTCAGGGCTGGTTATTTTTTTTTCTGGAGAAAGGAGTGAAGGAATCTCTTGAAAAATTTCAATTATAATTCTTTTTTTCCAATTACTTAATACAAATGGTTTTGTGACTTTCCTAGGGGCTGCTTGCCTAAGTCAGGAACACCTGCATGTGGCAGATATTCAGGGATGAAGCTTTACAGCAAAAAAACAAAACCTAAAATACCAAACCAAAGCAACAGAAAAGGAATTCTTCCTTTTAAGTTCAGTGAGACCAGATCAGGAGGATAAACTACTTCCTATGTAGTAGGAATAAAAATAAACAAGAAAAGGATGAGGAATTCCCCAAATCACAGTGATTAGACACTAATTCTGTGAACTGAGATCACCCCATACGTTGATCTCCAGTGAAGGGACATCCCAGTAAGGGATGGATAGGTGCCAAATGGCTCCTGTAGGTAGGAGCCATCACAGGGAACCTATGGAAAGAAATAATGCTTGGCTATCCATATGTGCATGTGGAAAGCATCCATCATCATTATTTCTATTGTGCAGGCTTGTTGTAAAAAGGGGTTTTTGGAGTGTGTGTCCAACCCCGTCTGCTCCCAGCTGGCCTCTCTGTGGAGCTTCCTGGGCTCCCGGGGAGCGGTTAAGGCTCCGCAAGGGCACCAGCTAGCAGCCCACCCCGCTCTTCTGGTCCACTCGCGGGCAGCTTCAGTTAGTCCCAGGGCCCGCCAAATGGCCTCGGGACCAAGGACGGTGTCCCTGGAGCGGGAAGGCAGTGACGTCGCTGGTTGCCCCCGAGATAAAAGAAGTCCAAGCGGGCGAAGGTTCCCAAGGCGCTATATTGAAAGGGATGCAAGCCGGGGAGCGCGTCGGGAAGCCCTCGCGAGTGACCCGTGCGGATGCCTGGAGCAAAGCTCGAAGGGTCCGGGCTCACGGGGTCACTCGTCGGTCAGGAACTTGCGTTCAAGACTGTCCAAGTTCAAGACCCCAAGGGCGAGGGGAACAGGGATTTTATACGGCAGTACGGGGTTTCCTGGGGTGGGACAGCAGGGGCGGAGCCAACGGGGCTCCGGTACACAATGAGGGACAAGCGGGGGAGCAAATCAACAACAACCGGGGAGGGATTACACAGAACCAATGAGGGAGCAGCAACAACAGAACATTCTAGGGGGTAGGCAGCAACAGAGGAGGGGACAAGGCAGGGGAGCAAACTTTTGACTAATCAACTGAGGAAAAACTTTCCAGGGGAGGGGGAAAGGGCGGCTCAAACTCCGGTCTCCTCGGAGTCCCAGGAGGTGGCATCTCCGGCGGCCTCTTCATTGTCCGCCTGGACCGCATTGGCCACCAGGGCTGGAGACTCAGGATCCACAGGTTCGGATTGCCGAACCTCCACACAGGCTCATTAACATTCAGCTCACAGAAGCTAATGGCTAAAAAATCGATGTTGCTCATTGAGGAGAATGGGAAAGACTTTTTCCCCCCTTCAAGCTGTTTGGAAGGTAGGTATTTCCACCTTGAAACATTGTTCAGAGGGGTGAGAAAATAAATAGGGGGAGAGAAAAGGCAAAGAAGGGAAAGTAAGTAAATTCCTGTTGTGAGCAGCAAGATCTGAAATGCTCCTCTGGTCTGGTCTAGCAGAGAGAAATGGCTCATAATGAAAAAGGGTGGAAGAAGCCTTCTTTAACTTCCCACTTTGGCAAAAAAATTAGTATTGTAGAGTGGCTGGGCCAGTACTACTCAGCTAAAGCATGGCCCAGGTGATAGCAGAGCTTTGACAGTTACAGCAATGTGATGTCTTTCCTAGATAAACTGATATTTTCATGTTTCCTTTTCCAAGCTGCTTTGGCAACTGTTGTCCAGCTTGTTTCACATATTTGGAGCAGGTTAGCACTGAAGATCCCCTCATGCTTTAGGACCAACAGCTCCCAGAGCTGAAGAACATGTACAACAAGAGAGAAAAATGTGGTCTTCAGTGCCCATCAGGTTTTAAATCCAACACCCCAGAAGATCCAGGATCTGTTTAGATTGTTGGGATTTCTTGTGGGCAAGAATGCCCCAAAGGGTTTTGGCAGTGCTGCCCTGGTGAAGTGATGGTGCATTGGTCTGCAACAGAATCTTCTGACATCTAATTGAACGTCTTGGTGGAAATGTGTTGTTGACAGCAATCTTCATCCTTCTCAGCCATGGGGAGAGATCAGCACCTCTGCAGAACCACCTGTTCCCTCCCCTGTTTTATGGGGTGGAATCTTTCCCTCCCCTGTTTTATGGGGTGGATCATCCTCTGGATTACATGCCTGGCTAACCTGTCTGGCTGTCAGCTGGTTAAGAGCTGGTGAAATTATTCTTTGCTTGTGTCACTAGCATCCCTTAAAAGAGCCTGAAAGAGACAAAAAATGCAAGTTCTGTTTATTTATTCAGGCTGTAAGGATTCTCATAACTCGTTAGCAGGACATAGTGCCTTTGAGAAGCAAGTTATGGTATGGCTCACTTGGGACCTTCCAGATTTTGTGTGACTTATTTTTTCAAAATCTCAAACTTCTCCCAGACCAACTTCTCTGACACATTTTTCACGAAGTAGAGCCAAAAAGGAAGAAATTATTTTGTAGCCATAATCATGAAGGCCAGGAAAAGAAATGAAAGCAGAATGTGCAGGATTTATACTCACTTGTCCTTTTGAGTGTCTCCCAAGTAATCTGGGAGGGATTTTGTTTCAGGCATTATGAATGTGCTGTGATGAATAACACTGCAATTTAAATATTATCAGTGCAAACTGGAGGTGGATTCAGAGATCACACACAGGCTGCTGAATGGGAGAAAGGGATCTACAGAAAATTCTGGTGTGTTATCTGCATGAGTCAACGCAAGATTGAGATGGTAGGTGTTTGAACACCTGCACACCTTTTATTTTATAGATAATGTAATTATATTCTCACTCCAGCTCACCTATAAAAGGAACTCAAATTTGCAGTAAAAAGATCTTTACCCCTTTTCTGCTGATGGTTGCTTAGCAAAGTATTTCACACAAGAGGTTTGTTATCTTTAATAGCACTAAAATTACTTTAAGCAATTACCTGCATCATTTTAAACTCTACAGAGGTTATTAAAATATTCTCATGGCAACAATAAAGAAATATGAAAATAAGTAAAGACCAAATTGCACTTCGTCACAAAAAGTCATTTGCCTTAAAGCATGTTTGGTCTTTAATTTCTAAATAGGCATCTTTGTTTCCTGAATTGCATACTCTCCTCTATGTTTGACCTTCCCCATTCCAACTTTGAAGGTGGGTCTTTTCCAACAATAACCATTTCAATTTCAGAACAAACAGAAAAAAACAAATATTGCAAAATGCCTGCATGGCCAACCTAACAATGACAACCCAGAAATGAACCTGAGCTTTGAAAATCTGCTGTTAAATCTCTTCTTACTTTAGTATGAAGAATCAGTAATTAAGTACTTAAGACTCGATGTGATAATCTACATGTGGCTTTGATTAATTTAATTTCTCTTTAGGCAGAAATTTCTTATAGTATCCAGTGGCATAGGGCAGCTGAGGAAGAATTTTCCACTACTGAGGTTTGCTAAGTGTTGGTTTGGACTCCCACCAGGAAAGGGGGATTTATACAAGATTTGTGGAATTATCAGCAAAATCTTGTTGCTTAACATTCTAGAAAATGATGCAGGGCAGTAAGAGTCTCTTTGCTGCCTGTGGAACATCCTCTCTACTGGTGCTCTTTGATTTTTCATCTCCCACATCCACACAGTGGAGCAACTGGAGCTGAAGGAGTGGCTTTCCATAGAATAATGATGTTGAAGGAAATTAGCATAGCTCTAATTAGGGGATGAAAGGAGCAATTAATTTAGAGATTCTTGACTTCTGTGCCAGAGACCTCCTGGAGCAGAGCAGGAACGTTTCAAAGCACAAATCTACAGCATGGCAAAAGCATCAGTGAACATGAAAGCAAAATTAATTGAAAGAATAGAAAATGTAGAGCAATTATGTTACAATTTCATTTATTTTTACATGTTCTGTTGAGATAGCAGATTTGTAATACCCACTGCAATTCAAAATCCCATTTTGCTGCACAGTTGTCATTAAACCAAGTGGTTTCTTGTAATATTTTTCCTCCACCAAAGAGCCCAACCACAGAAAACCTGGAGGCAACATTTCTCCCAACTTCCTGCAGAGTCCAGGCTTAGGTGACAGCTGGGCCATGACTTGAAATGACTTGAAATGAATATGAACTGAAATCAATTACAATCTCTGTGGAAGAGCTGAAAGTTGCTGACTCAAGCAGCCCTTTGCTGGCTGCTTTGCTCTTGGTGCTTCCTTGTCTCCAACCTCCACAGATAAAGGCTGGAATCAGAGATCAAAAATTCCTCAAGTTGTTAAGCTTCTGGCATCTGCAAAGCCAAGAGTTCAGAGACCTTGTTGAAATCATTATCTGCAACTGAACAAGAAACACTTATTTTTGGTCGTGGTCACACAGGCAAGTTCTTTCTCTATATGGTTTCATAGGGTTTGAGGCCAGGAGGGATGATTAGATCATCTAATTTGTCTTGCTGTGAATTGGAAGTCACTGCATCCTTCTTAGATTCTCCCTGGTGACTTTGAACTCAAGTTTTCATCTCCACAGGCAACCAAACCTTCAGAAAACAGGAGAAATGTGTTGCTGTTGAGCCGCTAGCAGAGAAAAAGACTCGGATTCTCACTGTGGCATAAAAAAGAGCTTTTATTATTTGATTCCAACTTATATAGATTTTTCAGAGGTCACTCAGATTGGTCAGTCAGAAACCTCCCCCTAGGCCTGATTGGCCAGGCCTGAACTGTCCAAATCTCGAGACACTGTTTTTAATAACATCCAAACTTTTATCTTTGTTTATAAAACACAGGAAAAAAATTCTCATGGGAAAGACCTGTGCTAGCCACAGCAATGGACATAAACTTACAACTGACGCTCCTGCAATGGCAAGGAACTAACTCATGATGCTCTGTGTGACCAGAGAAGCATCTAATACTCCATCCCAGTGCTCCAGAGAAAGCCAGAATCCAGATGAACACCTGTGAATGCCCAGGATTGTACAACTGAGGGGAGAGTTTTCTCTCAGGCATCCCTCTGCTAAAGCTTTTTGGTGAGCTGTGGTCTCTGAGCTCTGCTGATCACGTTGGTGGTTTGTGAAAGCAGGAAAGCCAGACTACACTTGAATTAGCAAAGGTCAGGCTGCTCAGAGCTCACTTTGAAGGCTGCCATCTCCAAAGACATCCTTCATAAAGGTGGTGACACCACCTTGCCCTGTCAGTGTCTCTGCCAGGAAACAACTCTAAGTTGAACTGATCCAATACAGCCTTGTTATCAGCTCCAATTTTCATTTCATCTGTCCAAGCCAAAATCAGTAAAATAGGGGTGAGTTTCAGTCAGGTGCCCAACAATTAGGCAAGTTTTAGGGTGCCCCAATATTCCAGAAGAGCCAAGGGCTCCTGTAGGTCCTGTGTAGGACCTGCCAGGTCTGAGCTCCCTGAGACACCCCAGAGCACCTTGGATAGCTGTTTTAGCTAATTAATTAGACAGCTGAATGCTGCTCTAAGCTTCATACTGTAAGACCTACGTTATAAGTGTATCATTTGTAAGTGGTGGGAAGTTTCCAGTTTTTATAACAAATTACAGCCAACAAGCACGTTGTATTTGATACTCTTTTATATAGCACATTAATCAGATATTTAAGTGCAGCTCTAAAATTTTAAAAGAATTAAATTATGAGACTAATTAGTCTCCATTCCAGAATTCAGACAAAACTCACACATGAACTTGCAGGTCTAAATTAAGTCTAATCTAACAAAGATGGCATTATTCACTTGTCAAATAACAAAATTTGTACATTAAAAAGGAAAAAAAAATGCCATTGGGCACCTACAGATTTTCTAGAGTGGCTGTAACAGTGAGGAAGACTCAGAGGAAAAAAAAAAATTCCTGCTGTAGGCTTGGAAATCATCAATAGAAAAGAAAGAAGTCCTGGTTGCATTTGTTGAAGGCTATGGACATTCAAGATAACAGTGAGAAGAGAAAACTGGATGTGAGCATATCTCACAGAAGGAATTTCCAGCAGAAACAGGGAATTATGTGGTGCTATAAAATCTCATTGAGAATGATAACATACAGTCCTAGTCACACATATTCAAGAAGGATTAACTAAAATTGAAATGGGTGATGGAGAACATGCCTTAGCAAAAAAATAAAAAGGTAATAGCTTTGCTTATTTAACCTAGCAAACTGCAGTTTAAGGGGAATGAGAGTATATTGACATAATGATGTAAAAGACGCTTTGCAACTACATCAGGAGCTTTGACAGAAGAAGTTTAAAATAAACACCTATCCTGACAACAGTGCAAATATCTTTAAAAGGATCATGGCTACATTTCACCTGGATCTTTCAAAGAAGTTTAGCTGCAGAAAGTTTTAGTTCTGCAGTGAATTTTCAACAGAGACAACAGAAGTAAAATTAGAATTTAACAAGAAGCCTGATGCATTAGAGGTTTCAGGGGATGAAGCACACAGTTGTACAAAATGCATGGAGAAAAGACTGCTTGAGTAAAGAAATTTCTGTTCCCTTTACATTCTGCATTGAAAAATATAACTTTTTGTCCCTTATCAAAAGAACGTGTGGTTTGTTAGTTTGTTTGGCTTTTTAAAAAAATATATATTTCCATTGCACAACACATTTAGGCCAGAACAGATTTGATCTTTTCTATTTATATTCTAGTAGTTGATGACAATTGATGTTCTTTCACTTGGGTTTCAAAGGCATGAACCTCATGATCAATTTATGCCTTGCCACAATTCACCTCAGGACATGATATATACCTGGCATCCAGTTCCTGGGCAACAGATCTTTGGGACAGCTTAATGACTGATGCAGCTGTGCAAGTGGTGATGATGAAAAGAAAATCCATATTTCAGTTTTCGCTCAAAAGAGGGGACATTCAATCAGTAATTCCGGGGGGAGGACAAAGGCAGAGATGTGAAAGATTTTGGCCTGGGCTCATTTTTATAGCTGTCAATAGAAATAGTTTACGTGGGCTCCTGGATTTACTCAAAGACAGGGTACAGATGGCCTATTTGTCATTAAAAGAGCATTTTAATGCAAGCTTGACCAGGTCTGAGATGTTATCATTTAGAAACACTGCGAAATGTCACTGACCTTTCTTCACAGAAGTTTGATGATGAGAGATAAAGTGAAGATGAGAGTGGCAGTCCTGTCAGATCTGTGGGAAGGGAAACTGGGAAAGTCAGAGAAACCACTTTGAGCCCAATGGCCTCAAATCACCAAATTTTATGCACGTCTGACTTCAAGCACAGCAATGAGACACATGGATGTACACAAAACAAATCACCTTCCTAAGATGGTTTTAATCTCAGTCTGGGATGAGACCCAAGAAGAATAAATACAGTAAATTGCCTAGAAAGAAAAGTAATATGTACAAAACTTGCTGTTATTTACTGACATTAAGAAATGTCAGCAGAGGGTTCAGGGCTGGGCAGTGCTCAGATCACTGCCCCTCTGAGTCACTCAGACTGTGCTCAGGAACTGATGGTCAAGCTGAACCAAAAAAAGACAGAGAAGTCGATTATTTTAATTATTGCTTGCAAACCCATAAATTGTTAAATCCTGGAACGTAAATTGTGATAGATTTGTAGGAATTAGGACAGGGAATAACATTAGAAGTCCACCAGAGGTGCAATCTACCTCAGCATGTGAGTAGGGAACAGGGAGACTCCCACTAGATGTGAATTTGTGGCTAAATCCTCAAATGAGGGTTTGCTTTGGACTCCTCCAGCTCTGCTTTTCTGCCCATGCTTGGTCCCACATTGCAGTGTAGAAGAGAGTGGGAAGATGTGAGAGAAAAGCCTGTCTGGAAGAGCTTTGTCAGTGTGAGGTAAGGAGGGGACAGTGAGAAGGGAGATACCCCAGGCAAACAGCACTGAGTGAGAATGGTACTAAAAATTATTAATATACAACTTGGTTTGGAGCAGGCAGATGTTTCATCTTGCCCGAAATTCAGGGCAGGAGTGTTCTGGTGCAGATCAGAAACAAAATGGTGCCTCTGGTAGAAAATGCTGTGAGCTTGGGCAGATGCTGAGGTAAAGATGGGATAAATTAGCTTTACCTGCTTGGCTGGGCACATTCCTCTGAGAGCTGGCAGCATTCCTGCTCTCTCAGGTGCTGTTAATGGTCCCAAAGTGACCATGGGGGAGCAGGATAAAGCAAATTAGCCTGCCTCTCACCACAGTGAGACCACCACAAGCAGCACACGTGTGGAGCTTTTCTTGCCCAAAAGTTACTGTTTCCCTGCTGCCCAGCACTCTGGGCAGGTAATGGGACATCGATGCCTTTTCTTTGAACTGTTTGCTGCAGCACTGGAGGATTTTGTTAGATATTTTATCTTTTATGTATCATTCACATGGTTTTGGCAGTTGTCCAGAAACAGTGATGCTCTTTGAAATTATTTCTGGTTTTTGATCGTTTGGTTGTTTTTAGAGAGAATATTCTCTGCTGGACCTGGGTTGGAACAGCTCTTCCTTAAAGCTACTTAGAGGTGAATTTTAAGGGGCAGAAAGGGAAGGAGAGGAGTGAGTTACACCTGACTTCATGAGACAAAGTAAAGGGCAGCATTATAATTGTCCTGTTTTCCTCGTCAGGCCAGTGATCTATGCCTGGGAAGGAGAGCATTTCACTGACAAAGAGACCTGGCAGGGGGGAGGGAAAAGGCAGGAGAATTTTTCTCATATATTTTTGAAAAACAAAGCTCATTCTGCAAAGGAGAAAGAAAGCAGGGAAACTCTTGTTCACAGGCAGAGCCCAAAACCTAAACTTTTTATTAAACCCTTGCACTAAGAGGTCTGCAGGCTGCTTCATCTTCCCAGGAGAAAGATCTCCACAGGACAAGCCCGTGGCTGCTCCCAGCTGGGGCAGTGGATGTTTTATGGCTCTGAGCTTGCAGGGAAGCTCAGTCCCACAGATGATTCAGACTGCAGATGCTGAGGTACTTTCATTTCAGGAATCACTATGAAATGAGGCTTTATATTGCAGCATTGAAATACTCAGGGAAAATCTATTAAGGCAGCTGCAGGATGGGGTCAGCAGGCAGCACAGCCACGAGCCCAGGGGACTCTAATTTACACAAACTGCCACAAGCAAACACACCAGGGGTGACATTTAAATGGTCTCTTCACTCTAGCTGTGCTACCAAAACAAGTAATTTGTGGATGATACAAAACTAGGAGGAGAGTCTGATGTGACAAATGATTGAGTGGCTGCCCAGGGGGCTCAGATTCATTTGAAGAAAGGGCTAAATTAAACTTCATGAGGTTTGGCTAAGGGAAGCACAAAACTCTGTTCTTGGGGTGGAGAAACCATCTGGGAGCTGACTGCCTGAAAAGCAGCCCCACTGGAGAGGACCATCCATCTCCCTCCATCCATCCATCCATCCATCCATCCATCCATCCATCCATCCATCCATCTCCATCCATCCATCCATCCATCCATCCATCTATCCATCTCCATCCATCCATCCATCCATCCATCTATCCATCTCCATCCATCCATCTATCCATCTCCATCCATCCATCCATCCATCCATCCATCCATCCATCCCTATCCATCTCCATCCATCCATCCACCCATCCAGGGCATGCTGGGAGGGAGCTGGGTTGGCCAGGGCTGTTGAACATGATGAACATGATGGAGGGACCAGAAGAGTGATGGATAAGTTTTATCCATATAACACCATAAGGGGTTACACTAACATGTTTTTTTTTAATTTAAACCAAGGCCCAGAGCTTTCTTTTTTTCTCTCTCTCTTTTTCTTTTTCTGAGGATTGATTGACTGGGAGGGCTGATGGCTTGAAGCAAGACTGCAGGGCGTTGAGGCAGCTGGCCATCAGCTCCTCGGGAAATGCCCGAGAGTGAGGCTGTTACTGCAGATGGAAGAACATGTTCTAGTGGATACTAAGTTATGGGATTTGTTGCCATTTTTTATTTCCTTTGCTGGGAAATAATTTCTGAGGAAAAGGAAGAAGTATCGAAACAATTTCTCCAAGGTGGCAGGAGGCAGAGCAGGGAAGTGGAAATGCCTCAAAGGGTTAATATCAGGGATGGATGAAAGTGATTTGACAAGGATTGCAAGAGTTTTCTGCATTCTCACTGCAAGAGGTCATCTAATATGAATCATGCTTGAGCAAAATTTTTAAAGATTGGAAAAGTGTAGCCATTCACAACTTCAATCAACCTTTAAAACTTTTTTGCAGGAATTTATCTCAGTTTTTATGCTTTTATTTGTAAGCAGATTTTCCTTATTTGCTTTTTAAAAAATTATTTTGCTCATCATGCAAAATTATTCAGTGATGTTTTCTGTGAGAATGTTTCCTGACATGCACAGACATTTACTCCAATAGTGGCTTTCAAGATTTGCTCTTTGAATTTGCTATTTATGATTTGCTTTTCTTTTCCTCGGGCATTCCTGCCTACGGATATGAGCCCGGGAGGAAATCTTCAGAATATCACTAACTGGCTTTTTAAGACCTATCCAGAGAATTTTTGCTTTTCATTTTGTTTGAGAAGATTTGGCATGTTGAAAAAGTAGAATGTTTAGATGAGGAGAGACAAATGAGGTGGTTATGGCCCCTATTATCTCTGTCTGGTACAAAGTTTTTGTGTTGGTGACACAGCCACGTTTTCCTGTCCTCCTGTCCTCCATCCCTCATTTCTGGGGCAGGGTTGCACCTGGCCTTGTATGAAACATTTATAGAGGAGTAATAGGAGTAGTCAACATCTCTCCAGCCTCACATAAATGACAGTGATGCTTCATTCAGTGTGCCAAACACTGTGTTTTGTTGGATTATCCTGAACTTGCCCGTGAGCTCTCCCATGCAAAGCTGTGCTCTGTAGACGTGAGCTCATGCTGGCTTTCCAGGGAATGCACTTGAGTGTGAAAGGAGGATCCAGATTTCCAGGGCCAAAGAACGAGCAAGTCAGATCCTGAAACTAACTGGGACTAAAGGAAATGCAGAAATTTGGGTTTGGTTTTGAGAACAGCAGCACAGCAGTGTAGCAGGTGTTTGGTCCATGGTTGCATTAGCTGGTGGTGCAGCCCAGTGGGTATTTCTTTCCAACCTCATGAACTGCAAGATAAATCAATAAGGTTTTAGTGATCTGCTTCATTGGAAAACTGGAAAAGCCCTTCCCAGCATCACAGCTTGGTGTGGTGTTCACAGAAGAAGGACTCAGGCAGTGCAGCAGGGACAGCAGAAGGTGTTACCAGAAACACCAAATGGTTTCCAAACCAGCTGTGTAAACTAAAGCCCTGTGTTCAATACTCATTTCCCCTCCCACTTCAGAAAATGAGGTCTGAACAGGATTTTTGGTTAATTTTTTTTTTTTTTTTAATTTCTAAATTTTTTCTCTCTATCTGTCAGTCATGGCAAAGCCTGCACACTCCTGTGTAGCTTTTCTTCCAGTTAAGTTTTTTAAACAAAAATTTTGTGTACAAAATTTTGTATTTTGTACACAAAAATACACTTGTGTATTTTTCAACATACACAAGTGTGTGGTGTTTCCTTTTTTGCCTTCTTTCTTTTGCAGCACCAGCTGCTGGTCTGTTCTCAAATCAGTCCTACCTTGATGCACTACTGAGGAGATACAATCTGACAAAGCCTTGGCCCCTATTATTTCTTGCCTGATGATATTTCTCTGACAGAAGTAAATAATTTGTAATTTTTTAAAAATCTACATGTTTGTCCCAATTCTTTTTGAACTAGCTGCAGTGCCTTTGCAGCTGTCTAAAAGCAAAGCTTTGCTTTGCTTACGAAATTTCATTTTTAGTACAAAGATAAACTTCAAGAAAACTAAACTTTCCTCTTTCTCCTTTTAATTCCCCAGGACAGATAAAACTTCAGAAAATGATCTCATACCCCTTTGTCATTTTGCCAATGTCTTTTGCAAGATGAACATCCCAATAGGCACAAAGTATTTGCCATAACAAGGCAGTGTGTTTGTTTATCCACTTCCCAGAAGAATATGAAGCCTTTTAAAATGCACATCCTTTTTTGTACTTCACTCTGAGAGTCAAGAATAGAATTCATGTCACTCTGGTCAGACTACAGGAGGTGTGGAAACAGGAGAGTAACTCAGGACAGGAATCTGTGCAGCCACACATGGAAAACTTCATATCCTATATTATAAGAGTCACCTTAAACTGATCAGAGCAATAATGTGCACAAAGATGACACATCTGTGAACATTTAATGAGCACCACTGTGGGACTTTACAGTATGCAATGTTTTTCTCTTTGCTGTTTATATTCACAGATAATAAGAAGCCCATAGCCTGATCCACTTCAGCTGTTCTCCTCCCTTTCTATTTGCTTATTGAATTGTTCTGCAAGACTTCAAGCTGGACTCCCTTTTCCCTAACGAGACAAAATTGTGCTAAAATAAGAATTCCACCTGCTGTTGCCCAAGATGTGGATTTTTACTTTGGTAACAGCGCATGACCAGAGAAATAAAAATAAACCATAAACAGATACAGGCTCATCCTCAAATATAACACCTTGGCTTTACTCAAAATATGTTTTATTTTGTTGTTTGTGGTTTTATTTTTTTTTAGGAGCAGGTTTTGAACAGACTACAGTTGTGTTTCTGCTTGCATAAAAATCTGGACTGTCCACGTTGGCTTGGGCATGTTTTCTTTCCAGCATGGACATTGTCTAACTGCCTCATGTATCTGTTTAGGGATGTTATGTATTTTACTTGCCCTAGAAAATCACTGCTTTGAGAAAACCTAGAGAGAAAGTAAGATTCTGTAAGCATGGGTAGAGCTGGCACTGAATTTCCAGTGTTTTCTATTCTTTTTGCAATCCTTTGGAAGCAGAACTCCTCTCCACAAAGACAAAGAGCAACACTTCATCCTACTAGACACTCTTGTTAATACCCCCAAATAAATCTTAATGACAGCAGAGGATTACCAAACTAAGGACTCCCATTTTCACTCTCTTCTTGCTCTTCAATTGTTTTCTAGACAGTCTTGGATGACTAAGGCTGGGAAGAAAACAGGAGAGGTCAGAACAGCATGGATTTGCCAGCTGAAGGAGCTGGGGTTTTGTTCAAAATGCTCCTTTCTCCTCTGTGTTAGCAAGTTGAATGATTCCAGCTGAGTGCTGAGCAGAGGTTTGGATGATCCCTGTGGTTGGAGAACAGGGGGTGAAGCACACTGATGTGTGAGTGATGCACATGTGTGGGTTTGTGCATGTACTGCCTTTTCATATCCTTTTCACTCATGTTCTGCTGATGCAAAATCCATCCACTGGATAAAAAAGACCTGACAGGCTCCACTTTATCTGTCCAAAACTGCCCTATTGTGTCAAGTTGTAAAATGTCATGTGAAAGACAGACATGGAAAAGTACCCTCTGTGCAGGCCTAGAGTAATAAATTAATGAGCTATAAACAGCAAAATAGCCATGTCCTCTGCCTCTGAGACTGGAAGCCTGGCTCTTCACATCTAAACCCACCTGCCTGGAGCTCTTCAGCTAATGGTAAATCTCTCTGACATGTTGCAGCAGCAGGTTTCCTCTCCTTGCTCACCAGCCTCATCACACTCGAGGGAAACATCACAGTTAGATGCCAGGAGCTCTCATAAAGTTTCAGAGGTGGAATAAACCCTGCTGCCTGGATGTGAGGACATTCACCCTGCTGAAATGTGGCTTGGGAGACCATGAACTGCTGCAGAGTCTGCCTCAGCTCCCTGCTGGGGGAAGGGGTGAGCTTGTGCACCTCTGGGGAGCAGAGAGGCACCAGAGGCTACGAGGAGCTCATTGCCCAAGGGGCAGGAGAGACACAGCAATGAGCTGACAGCGTACCTCTGAAACCTGTCAGGAAGGGCAATGCATCCCCAGGGAATGGCACATTTCCCAGTGTGTGTGCTGGGATTCACCT
Source organism: Entomyzon cyanotis (assembly GCA_024500445.1). Lineage (NCBI taxonomy): Eukaryota > Metazoa > Chordata > Aves > Passeriformes > Meliphagidae > Entomyzon > Entomyzon cyanotis. The sequence goes on along the minus strand of JAKEPQ010000550.1, from coordinate 752,259 downwards.
CTGAAGAGACCTGGACCCGATCCTATTGCAGTGGTCAGGTTGAACCAGCTGGAGGTGACATGATGCATTAGGACTCTTTTCTAATGTTTTTGAGGGTCATTTGATCACTCTTCCCACACAGTCTTCACTCGTTGCTGCTCTGTGCCTACCTCACCCACCAGCTGGAGCAATTGGCTTGTGTTGGCTCAAGAGTCTGAATAAGGAAGGGTGTCTAATTCTGGTTGCTTCTGACATTAAGCTGAGTTTTAAAATACGACTCCTCTCCCCCCTCCCTCCCTCCCCTCCCCCTCCCCTCCCCTCCCCTCCCCTCCCTCCCCTCCCCTCCCCTCCCCCTCCCCTCCCCTCCCCCCTCCCCTCCCCTCCCCCCTCCCCCCCCCCTCCCTCCCCCTCCCCTCCCCTCCCCTCCCCCTCCCCTCCCCTCCCTCCCCTCCCCTCCCCTCCCCCTCCCCTCCCCTCCCCTCCCCTCCCTCCCCTCCCCTCCCCCTCCCCTCCCCTCCCCTCCCCTCCTCCCTCTCCTCTCCTCTCCTCTCCTCTCCTCTCCTCTCCTCTCCCTCTCCTCTCCTCTCCTCTCCTCTCCTCTCCTCTCTCCTCTCCTCCTCTCCTCTCCTCTCCTCTCCTCTCCTCTCCTCTCCTCTCCCTCTCCTCTCTCTCTCCTCTCCTCTCCTCTCCTCTCCTCTCCTCTCCTCTCCTCTCCTCTCTCCTCTCCTCTCCTCTCCTCTCCTCTCCTCTCCCTCTCCTCTCCCTGCAGTTGTTAGTGCAAATTGAAATGCATTTCATGTCAACTCTTCATACAGGTGTGCAAAGGAGGCACTAAAACTTCAGATTTTCTCAAAGGCCAGTGGCTGATGTTTGGACATCCTCTGGCAAACATGCACTTTTTCAGTAAAGGCATTTGCAGAAGCAAATAGGGCAGCCAGATTCAAAGAGGCAGCACTGGTTTTTATCCCAGGCAGGCAGAGCCACTGAACTTTATTTAATCTTAACTCTTCCTGAAACTGCAGCTCTATTTACTCGCACAGAGAGCAAATAGCATCAGACCCAGACACCCCAGTCAAGAGCTTGGGTTGAGACAGCTTTGATGCCCAGAGTGCTGGGAACCTCAGCCTGGCCCCTGGGAATTTACCTTCTGGATCTTTCTCAGATTAGAAGGATGCTACTTTAATTGACAAGATCAAAGGCAAGGCTTAGGCTTGTGATCAGCTGGGCATTTCCTTCCTCTCCCTCCCTGTGTGAGGTGGTGGTGGTGATCAGAGCACTTACTAAGGAATATAAACATTTCTCTTTATTTAACACCTTCCAGCCAGGCCCCCTCAGAGCTGCTGAATTTATTGGGAAAGTTCAACCCTGCACCTTGAAAAACTGGAATGTTTGACACAACCTTGTGTGGTGGGAAGGGTTGTTTCTGAGGCCACGAGTGCAAAGCCTCAGATGTTTGAACCTTCTCACCTCCATTTGCAAAGAACTTGTTCTTTGATTTCCTTTTCCCCACTTTGCTTGGGCATTGTTGTCAGGAGACTCTGCAAATGTCAAAACCATTATCAGTCCCAGGCAAGCAGGATCTTAATTGAACTTTTATTCTCCTGTCTAACTTGCTGCACTCCGAATAAAAGGCTCCATTGCTGGCAGGGAAGTGGCCTTTTGGAAATCACTGGCTGTTGAAAGTAAATTATCCAAAACTGAGATTTATGTGTAGATGTATTTATCCCCATTCAGACTTTTCTTTGATTTTTATATATGCATGTACAAATAAACATGTTGATTTTTATATGTTCATAGTATCCCTGTGTGTTTGCATACATATAAAATAATAAAATATAGGTCCAAATGTTTGAATACACCTTCCCCCTTGCAACTTCACTCAGGCATACAGCATCTCCCAGCTCGTAAAATATACTGTTGCCTTGTGACAGGAGCCCACAGCAAATAAACAAAAGATATGGGAGGAAAAAGTGTGAAATAACAGTCTTGTTTGCTGCCTTGTGCTGTCTCCATCCTTCTTTTTTATCCTTTGTTCACATTGTTTCCCTTCTCCATTTATGTTGATCGAGGCGTGACAGGCAGACCTGATATTCAGCTGCCTTAGTCCATAAATGTCTCTTTGGATGATGCTGTGATCCAAACAAAGTTCAGGGCAATTGGAACAAATATCCTGAGTCCATTATTAGTCCTTCTGCTTTATTAGGGCATTTTTTCCCCTTTATGTCTCCCAAAATGGTTAGCTCAGCTCTTGTCAGATCTGCTTTGGCTTTAGTACTCTACTAGATTCTACTGGATGGCAAATGCTGGTTTTGCCACTAATTCCCCAAAGGACTCTGAGCCATCAGAACCTCTTCTGATTTATTTCCTCCATACAATCTGACTCGCTGTCCAGGCTCTGTGCTTCTGTATTTTGTCTTCCATCCCACAGGAATTCAAAATGCCTTACAAGGAAATAACCTAATGCTGACCACTTAGGAACTGAACCCTGAACCCAAGGGGTTTTTTTGGGTTTTTTTTTTTGTCTTCTTGAATGGCCTCCCTTTCCCTTCCACCTAGTATAACCTGTGGTGAACTCATTTTTAATACTATGCAACATCTTCACAACAAAGCAGAAAAAATTTGTGAAGTACATCTCATTTTAATGCTATTCAAGACTGAGTTTATGTCTGTAAAAAGTCTGTTTTGGGGTTTTCAGCTTCAAGCAGTCTCTGATTCGTGTTGTATTTGTGTTGAGCAGAGATATTTGCAGTTTCCAGACACAGGACTTCTTTGCATGATCCCAGAGTATTTCCAGTTCAGATCCTGCTGATGTACAACAGCTGGAGGCATAGCAAAACTTTGGCTGAAGAGTTACTGTTAATCAGGTATAGGAATAAAAGGGACACCTCTGAGACCTTCTGCCCAGGGAAGTGGTGGCATCACCATCCCTGGAAATGTTTAAAACGTGGACGTGGCACTTGGGGACATGGTTTAGTGGTGACCAGGGTGGTGCTGGGTTAATGGTTGGACTTGATGATCTTACAGGTCTTTTCCAACCTTACTGATTCTGTGATAAGACAAAAATACCTTTGGTACCCCATGAAAATTGCTTTTTTTCCCAAGTGTGTTCAGTGAGGTGGTGTGTTAGGAGTCAGAGATTTCCCTTCCTTGTCACTGATGCCAAAATCATTGTGGAGGTTGGAGAGCCCAAGTCAGGTGCTGTGGCAGCTGTTTGGAAATCACTGAGGGCACTGTGGGTCAGGCAGTGAAGTGCAGAGGAAGGACGCAGCACAGACACCACGTTTGTGTGAAAATCCCAGAGAGCTGGCTTTCCTCAGTGGTGTTTCTCTCAATGGAAAACTCCAAATTCTGCAGCAGCGTGCCAGAAAACCCTTCCAGATGTGACCCCTTGTACTTTCCATCCCACTGTCCCTCACTTTTTAAGCTGTGCTCAGAGATATCCTATTCTGGGCTCAGTCATGGAAACACAGAGTGGTTTGGGTTGGAAGGACCTTTCAACACCATCCAGTCTAACCTCCTGCCATGGCCAGGGACACCTTCAGCTGGATCAGCTTGCTCAGAGACCCATCCAGTGTGACCTCTAATGCTTCCAGGATGGGGAATCCACCACCTCTCTGGGCAACCTGAGCCAGTGTTTTGCTGACCTCATTGTCAAAAACTTCTTCCTGATGTGTAGTCTTAATCTATCTTCAGTTTAAAACCATTGCCCCCATCCCATCACTACCTGCCCCACTAAAAGTCAGTCCCCATCTCTCTTGTAAGCTCCCTTTAAGCACTGAAAGGCCACACATGATGGTTCTTCAGCTTTTCCTCTCTCCTCTGATGGAACAGCCCCAAATTCCAAGCAGGGAGGTACCAAGGAGCAGCCAAGGAAAGGGAAGTGGCAGGCAGATGGCACCGAGCTGTGGCAGCTCTGCTGGCAGCACCAAGAAGCTGCTTTTATTGCTCCCCACCATGTTACACAACTCAAGAGTTAAGAAAGGTCTTGCATGTGGATTTTTTTCACCTTTGCTGCCCACAAACAAAAATTGAATATTGACATGCCCTTTAATTAGACTTCTTGCCTCTACTCAGGTTGCAGTTCATGAAGAGTTTTTGGTTTCCTGTGGGTAACCATAGATACCATGGATGGGGAAGAGGCAGGGGTGAACATTAAATATGTCTCATTCCTGTGGCTGCTCTAATTTAAACAGATTTTTCTTTCTTTTTTTCCCCTCCTTGATATCTTCACTAAAAACTCTTTTCATCACTTGGTGGCAGTAGAGCTATAATGTAAATTTATAGATACTGATGCTGCATGGATGCATTGAAGAAAAAAAAAGCCACCTCATGTTTATGTTTGTCTACATATTTTTCTATGGGATCTGTTTTGTATTATAAGTATCAAAAGACATAAGGCATGGGAAAGCTTTGTATTTTCAGAAGGGATTAATGCAGAGGATATTTCATTCATTCACTGTTGTCATCATAAATAACAGTTGGTGCAACCAAACATCCCCTAAATTCCTTCAGCTGTAACTTTGAACTCTGCAAAAGTAAAATTAACTTTCTTCTTTCATTTTTAACTTCTGTGCACTTAATTTGCTTTCTGTTGTTAGTGCTGTGGTAAAGGCAGCAGCTCTTGTAGTTATGAGCCTGTGAGGGTTCACACTACTAGCAGTGCTAGTAATTGTTCTTTTACAGTCAAAGTATACATACCAAACACAACAATACTGATATCAAGTTACTCCCAGCTCTCATTACCCAAAACTCAGATGAGTCCCTGACAAATAACAATAATTTGCTATGTAACTAAGAAATGTTGTTTGTATTAGCATTCCTACAATCCAGATGAAAGTAATCTTCATAAAATCAAGAGTATCCCTGTGTTAGCCTTTCTGTCTCACCCTGGAAAGTACAGCATGATGTGCCTTTACCCATGATATAACAAAAATCTGTCTCCATTCCCTAGAGACAAACCTGCAGCCCACCCTGTGTTTAATGCTGCACTGGCTATGCAGCAGTGAACTCATTGCTAACTAAATTGTGAACTAAAAATAGGAGCTGTTTGCCTTGCTTGTCTTTCCCCCCGAGTGACTGGCATGTCTTAGTGGCTCCATTACCTGTGGCAGTGAATCCAGAGTCTGCCTTGCCAGCACCTAGCCTTTATTTTGCTGCCTAGATGCTCTGTGAGCTCCAAAATATTTCCTTGCCTGGAGTTAGGAGTGTACAATTTCATGAGCTCCAAATCTTGCACAAACCTGGCAGTGCCTTCTGGAGGAAAAACACCTTCCATCCCAGCGCTGATCACCCCTGGCTCATATTTTTACCCTAATTTGACGTCAGACCAAGCTGTTTATTTTCTTCTTTTCTACACTTCCAGTTCTAAAAAGTTCTGCACAAGTATGTGGCAGTAGCACAGCTGCAGTTTGTCACTGTGGAGGGCACTCCACTGCAGACATCCCTGGCTGGCAGCACAGCATTCCTGCAGAGTGCAGGCAGCATCACACTGTAATCTCTCTCTGCAAGCGCTGGAGCTGTGCTGACCAACATCCCCTCCTGCCTCTGAGCATTTTCCCCATTCTCAACCATCTCAGCATTCCCTCCCTCTGCAAAGCTTTTGCTCTGCTTGCCCTGCCCGGGGTGTTTTTGCAGGGGCAGCTGAGTGCATCACCTGAGCTCTTCACCTGCAGGAGGGATGCAGACCCAGGTGTGCTCCTGCAGGAAGGGCAGCAAGAGCCCCGACAAGCCCTTCCTCCCCCTTTCCCTGTGAGGCTGTTCCAGGGAGCATTGCTTATCCTTTCTCTCACCAGTCTCTGGTTCAATTAATATTTAATTCTTACACTCTCTGGGACAACCTGAGCTGGGGAGATGAGGGAAATCTTGTTGCAGGCTGCGTTGGCAGCCTGCTGAACAGCTGCCTGGGGAGGTGGAAGACACACAGTCATTTATCCCTTTCCAATCAGGCAGAGGTGGACTTGAAAATATCTCCTATCACAGACGTGTCTGATATATAAATAGATGTAAGATTTTGTTTTCTTTTCCTCATCTTCACAATTCAGAGAGAAGGGACTCTGGTGGTTTGCCCAGCACCACCCACTGCCCCGTTCTGAGCCTCACCCCAAAAAGTGCCTTGGCAGGACTTCGCAGATCTAATCCTGAGCCCTTTCCCCTGAGGAGAGGAGTTCACCCAGAGCCAAAGCATGCTCCCCACAGCACCCACCTTGCAGAGCTTCTCTCTGAGCCCTGGCCTTGCTGGGAGCTGCTCGTTCTGCCTCTGGACTCCTAGAAATCCCCACTTAGCAGGACCTGTCCTTTATGATTCCCCATTCCTCTGTTCAATCCACTGCTAAGAGAGGCAAGCAAAGGAAAACAACCCCTCTTGATACCAGAAAAACTGCTGTTATTTCACTCCAAGGTATTTTGACATTAATCATGCTGGGAACATTCAAATAATGCTGCCAGGGGAATGGAGCAATATTTAACTTTCTTTTTAACTTGATCTCATTACTTGCTAGAAAGCCTGTTACAGAACAACAGCTTTTTTGTTTATGAAAGGAAAAGAGGAAAAAATACTCCATAATTTTAAGACCTGAAATTGCTAAAGACAACACAGAGATTATTTACCCCAAAACAACAATCTCAACTTCAGCTACAGCAACTTTATAGGAGCTGCTGCAGTTTTTCAGTTTTCTGCAGTTTACGACTGGTGAGAACTTTCACCATAAATTCAGAAATTTGCAGTTCCTTTATCTGTCATAAGGAAGTGGTTGGTAAATGGGTGAAATGCTCCAGTTCCCAGGGATGTTATGATCCAACATCTGCTAAGTCCATGGAAAAACTCCCTGTTGACTTCTGCCAGTTCTGGATCAAGCACTTTTGAAAAAGAAGGAAAAGGCAGAATATTTTTACCTCTTCATCATTTAGCAGTAAGAAACCTGCTAGTCTGAAGCTCCTCTCCTGTGCCAATGTAATTCCACTGGACTTGGGCCTTCACTGGAATGGAATTAGACCAAGGAATATTAGGGTGAGGTATCTGGGTAATGAATTATGTTTGTCCACAGGAAATGAACTCCTGTGATGTGCTTCAAATCCCTGCAGGCTGTGGGAGCTTTATAGATGACTCTGCTGGTTTCAGTCCTTCAGAAGGGCTGGGACCTTCCTGCACTAAGCCCAGACACTACTGAATGTACTTTAAAATATTACTGAGTTGGTCTGATTCTTTACCCTTTCACAGAAGAGCATTAGCCTTCTTTGTTTAGATGCTTTCTGAAATAATTTTTGCTGTGACAAATCCACATTTTTCCAAGGACAGTCCCCTGCTGCCACTTGCCATCAGCACAATTTCTGGGGTGCTGCTGAGCTGCAGGACTCAGTCTCAGGACTGATTTCTTTCCTATGGCACTGTAAATACTCTTGGTGTCTGCATAAAGCAAGTCTGACAGGAACCCACCAGCTGTCTCTGGCTCAATATTGTTGAACTAATAATTTCTTCTGAGGTCTTTCATGGGGAAAAAAGTTAACTCTTCCCTTCATCAAGTTTTCTTCAGAAAGAGAGGGCAAATGCTCCAGGCTGCTGTCAGTCACTCTTCTCCATCAATTCCACATTGCCCATATTTTCAACACCAAAATTTGGGGTTAAACTGAATTCCTCCCTGTCCCCCTACCCCAAAAAACCCCCAGCTTCTCACCACTCCTTTTCCCTGCCCCCTTTCTTTATTGTGCCATCTTCATTTTCAGCTCATTTGCAGTGTTGCCATCTGTTAGGATGGAGCTCCCTCACTGCACTTGGGGCATCCAGCCCTGACCAGCTCCAGCCTGAATGACCTCAAGCTGTCCTAGCATAACCCCAACTTAGTAAGGAGTTCTTTATGCTCCCTCAACCTTGAGCACATGTGCTTATGAGGACCTTTATTGAGTCTGGTACCTCTAAATCAATCCTAAATTGCAAATCCTGAGCTTAATAGTGCCTGTTTCAGGGTCCAGGCTTCTTTTACGATTTTCAGTATGTTCTTTCCATGCCTTTCTCCTAAAAATTGCTATAGAAGTGTCACTAAATAGCTATAGAGCTGTCACTTCTCCAGAAAAAAGACCAAATAGTTGGCTTATTTTCTCCTTCTTTTTAACTTATTTTTTGAAATACTTGTAACAAACTCTATTCCCAAGAAAATAAACCAGTTTTGGTTTTGAAATAAAAGGGCCTCATGCACATTTCAGGAGGATTGAAGCTGATAGACCAACATGTTTTTCTTAGGATAAGGCATGAGGCTTAAAGTATTTTTTATAGGGAAAGGATTTAGGGTCCAAAATAAAGGAAAGTACAAGGAAATTGCTGAGAGTCTTTCTCTTTTCCAGTGTATTTTGTATGTGCTGTGGTCCCTGTGAACTTGTCCTGGGTCAGGGCTGAGAGGGGAGGTGTGTCTGTGGCCTTAGATTCGTGTTTAGGATGCTGAAGCCTGGCTGGGCACCAAGTTTCATGGATAATGAGCAAACTCTGACCTGGTGTGTGGGCAGTGTTACTGCAAAAACATGCACAATTCATGTTGCAGTTAAAGTGCTTGGGCACAGCCTGAGCTTGGGATAGATATTTTGATTTATGGCTGCCCCTCCTCCTTCTGCTTCCCTTGTTCCTGACTCAGGTCACTAAATTTTTGGCAGATTTAATCCTCTGTGATATCTAATAGACACCAGTTGTATCCCCAGGTTCACACCTGTGTGACTTCCAGCCTGGGGGATGAGGAGAAGGAGCAGCATCTCTGCACTCTGCACATCTCTCAGATCTCTTAGGAGCTCTCTTTGCAGATACCAAAGTTCCTGGCTGCTGCTTGTTCACATGAGACCCTTAAAATGCTTCTGCACTTTTTTGCTGGTTTCAGAAAGCAGGCAGGCATTTACTTTAGAGGAAAAAGCTGAGAGCCTTCATAGCACTGTCATTGGGATTCTGAGGATGTCTCTCCTATGTCTCCATGGGTTTAGCAGGCAGAAGGTCTTCTGACAGGTTGAGCTTTGCCTCTGGTTCAGAGTGAGCAGCTCCTTACACAAAGTCCACTGAGAAGGGGAAAACTGGGGAAAAGAGTTTCTTTTTTTTTTTTTTTTAATAATAATTGCTCCATTTCTGTCTGATTTCCTGCCACACTAATAAAGCCTATCCTTTCACACCAGCTCTGCCATGGATATGATCAGGGACATGCTGTGTTCTCCCTCTGTTGATCCCAACTGGAGCTGCTGCAATTACAAGGGTTATTTTATGTTCAGAGGAAGCTTGCTGGCTCTGGCTGGTCCAAACTCCAGAATTATGAAACAAAATGAAAGGGATCAGCTGGTTAAGTTTTCTGGGTTATCCTCAATCTGCACCAGTGGCTTTGCACAGCTCTGATGTCTATGTGTCTCTATGCCCTGGAAATCTCCTTTCTCCTGTCTGGGATCCATTTCACCTCATTATAGACATTAAAGATTTAATTGTTCAAGTTGAAAGAGCCTGTGTGGGCCTTCTCTGTAGTTGTTAAATGTTTTCCAGAGGGGGATTTATTTCATCTGCTCTAGGATCCTGTTTTACAGTCTCCTCAATACATCACTCTCAGCTGGTATAGAAAATAAGTGATCCTATTACCCTCCTCCCTTTGACTGTATAAGCCTGCTTGCTCCCTTAAAGATCATTTCCACGAGGAATTCAGACAGGGAATTCAGGCAGAGAATTTCCCTTGGTGTTTTTTGGGTTTATTTTTGTGGGAGGGATGTGCGTAGTTTATATTTTGGTTTCAGCCAGCTCAGTTTCTGGGACACTGTGCAGTCAAGGAAAGTCTAACAATGATGAAAAGAAAGATAAAGGAGTAATTGGCTGAGGCAGAGGGATGTTGAAATAATACCAGCACCCAGAGCCTTGTGAGAAATAAAGTGATTGTGGAATTGCACCCTTAAAAGAGATGAATGTCTCTTTGGGGGATGTGTCTCATACACCAAATGAGCTTAGATCTCCACTTACTAGGAGGCTGACTTGCCTTTAGCCTAAAATCCATCCTGAAAAAGCTTAGCTAGAGGGCCTTTAAAGGTCCCTTCCAACCCAAACTATTCTGTGATTCCATGCTGTGCACCTCTTGCTCCCAAGGAGCAGCAATCACTGCTGTGCTGGAGCTGCATCCCCCGGCCTGCCTTGGCATATTCACTGCCTCCCCTTTGCTGTTTGTCCACCGTGGCTGCAGCTCAGCTCTCCTCTTGCCTCTGGGGACAGCAGGCACACGGCAGTGCCAGCGTTGTGCTGGAGTGATGAGTGGAGCACAGACAGAGGCAGTGCCCCATTCACAAACCCTTCTCTTTACGATTTACACATGGATTCATTCCCCCTGAAGTCAGCACTAGCGAAGATCAGAGCTGTTTCTTTGTGAAATAACGAGCAGGTCACTTAAAACTGCTAAGAATTTCCATTAGGTTAGCAGGTTTTGGGCTGGGCACCACATAATTTGTGAAGAATGTACAATTTATGTGTTTCCCTGCACTGTACAAGCAGGAGAACAGGAACCGAAGAAAACCAGGCAACATTTAGAGCCCTCAGTTTGCCATCAGCCTTAGCACAGTGGGCTGCAGATGACACAGGACTGCAGATGTGATGAGAGATTTCTGTGGCAGCTGAAGTTCACTGCAAAAAGTTCACCAGAAAGCAATCCTGGTAAAGAAATTGCTGCAGGGAACTGCAACAAATAAGAATTACAATAAAGAACCAGTGACCAGAAAGCAGAAATGACAGTTTTTTCTGGAAGCATTTCCTGATTTATCTCCAACCAGAGTCTCTCTGAGTGAGCATATTACAGCTTATACTATATAGCAAAGAAATAATGAAACTTGCTTAAAATACAGGCATCCTCGCTGGCTGAGTGATACTGGTTGCTAAAAGATACTTAAATAAGCGAATAGCCTTGAAGCACAAGATGACCAGATGAAGAAAATTGTTTTGAAGGGCTGCCACAGATAAGCTGGCTCTCAGTAACACACATATCCTAATTCTGCTGCTGGAACTGAGGAGAAATAATAGCAGGACCATACGGTTTTCTCTCCCCTGCCTCTCCTGACAGAAGGATATTAACAGAGATAATATTTAAGAATGAGCATAACATCCTGTGACTGCCACACATGCAGTGCAGGCTCAGATCTCAGCAGCTGGGCTCCCTGTGCCCTGGGCTCTCTCAGCACAGCCCTGTCCCCTCTCCATGATCCTGGGGACTCACAGCCCTGGCTGACGTCAGGCCATGGATACCCCACTGTGAACTCAACCCTCTGGTTATTTTGGGCTCTCTGAGGAGAAAGCAATGAGCAATTGTGGATCAGCACTGCAGGGATGGCACACAGGGCTCAGAGGAGATCTGGGATGGAGCGTGGATGTGGTCAGTCCACTCTGGGTGGTGCTGCTGTGAGTACATGAACCAGACAGCTCCAGATGGGCTCCATTCTCCAGTGGGATTGAAAGGCAATAAGGATGAATCCACTCAGGCTGTCAGATTTGATCTCAGCACTACAGGAGGAGGAAGGACTTCTCTAGTACACCCAGCCTCTTCCTGCAGCATATTTAGTTATCTCACCATAACCTGGCTGCATCTCTTGAATGTTTGAGAAGGTTTACAATCACCTGGACATTTTCCTTAGAATAAACTGGAGACTAAGGGAATCAAGGGAACTGTTTTGCCAGTGGGGCCATAGCAAGTTCAGCTGGAAATGAGAATGGCTCTCAGTGACTCTTGCCCCTGGGAAGAGCTGTGGCACACAGGGTTCAGTGCAAGTGTGCAGAAAATGTCTGGGAAAGAGATGGGAGTGGTGGCATGACAAGAGGTGCATTTTAGGAAAAATCTCCCTCTGACACAAGACAAGAGCACAGTGAGTGAAAACCAAGAGTCAGTAGTTCTCCTTCAGGTTCAGGCAGTGTTTCTAAACAGGCATTGGCTGCTAATTTCTGCATGTCTCCACAAAAGGAGGAGAGACAGTGTGGGCCAGGGAGGTGGGGAGGAATGAATAATGTGGCATTCTCTTTTTGCTAAGTGACCTTTTAAAATCAAGGAACTGAAATCTAAATACCAGGGGGGAGCCTGGGGGAGAAATTACAGACAGCATCGCTGTTACAGACTCCAGTCCTCTACTGAAAAGGCAGCACAGGAGGCTGAGTTAAAGCTTGAAGAAAAGGGTCACTCCTTTTTCATTTAAACTACCAGCGCAATCATTTCACATTTGGCAGATCATTACTAAAAACCTACTCATAAATTCCGACTCAGTTGGTTTAGAACATAAAATTATGGATTCAGACAGCTGCAGAGTACAATGAAATATTGAAACAAGTAGTATTTGGTGTTTACATTAAATATGACATGGCAAACAAAGTGGTTTACTTTGGTGTTTTCTGCATGTGGGCAGCATACATTTAAACCAGATTTATGCTTCTCTATCTGCATTTTGAAGCCTTTGTTAAAGTCAATCAGTGATTTGTGTGTTCTTGTTCTCCAGGAACTGATTTGCAGATCATTGTGTGATGCCATTGATCTGCTTGAGCTCTTATTTGCATCTGGCTCATTGCATGTCCCTGTCCCTGTTAAAATTCCCAAAGCCAGAGGCCATTGCATCAGGAAATCAATTCTTCCTGCAGTAATGCTTGACCTGAGCCTCATGCATGCCTTCAGCAAGTGATCCTTCATTGAGCCTGAGAATTTCCATATAAGAGAGGCCAACATATCACAGAATGCCAGGAGTGACCCTGAAAATTGGTACTGCAGCTTATAACAGGTGAAGTGGTAGGAAGACAGTGTGGATGGATGTGAAACCTGTGAAATGAGGAGGATGCTGAAGCCCAAAATGCTGCTGATGCTGAATTACAGTGTAATACTCACAGGTGGGTCCAAGGAGGCATTGAAGAGAAGCAAACTTCTGGAGCATCTCTCAAAACTGGTACAGCAGGCTCTGCTAAGTTTTGCCAGACCCAGAGGTCACTTGAGGGATCAGGGAGTTTATTTCTGTCTTCTCCTGACCACAGGCAGCAGGTCAGGCTGGCTGGCTCTGATGGCTTTGAGCAGAGTCCATCACAGCTTGACCTGCCCTGAGTGAATTGTGGCAGAAGGTGCATTTAAGCATCAGAGTGACCTGGAGACCTGGTGACTGCTAATGAAAGGTTTTAAGTTTTAATTGTCTGCAGTCACTGGCCTAGTTTGAGCCACCTGCAGAGTAGCAGAAGTCTGTAAAGAGACAGCACTGAAAATCTTAGGCTATAAAACATCTGCTGGCTTTAAAATGACTTAAATAGATTATAGTCATGCTGTGAAGCTGTTTGTTTCAGTTCCCTTGTTTAGATTATACCAAAGAATTGCATTTAGGGGGGAGGTGATGAAAGTGAATTTGACAAATAAGTAGAAGATGCTCCAAATCCTTCCTTGCCTGTGTCAGGCTTGGAAAAGAAATCACCTTTCTCCTGCTGGTACAGGACTTGGGGACAGCAGGGAGTCAGATGGCATCTGTCACCTCTCTGGAAGTTTGATAATTAGAGATGCACTGGATTATTGCAAAACCAGCCCCACAGTCATCAGAGGATTGGTGCCCAAAACTGCACAAAGAGTGAAGCTCTGATATGATGGGTGGGGAGCTGAGGCACAGCTAGGAGCTGCACCAGCTCCTCCTGCAGCAGGTCACAAACTACCACACTTTGTTCATGTGAGAAAGGTCAGATAATCAGCATTCGGTCAGAAGGAGAGGAGAAATGAGCCTGGGATTCATCAGTGTTAAAGCAAATGTTATAAATTATGTATGGCTACTCCTTTATCTGTGTATTTCCATTCATAAGATGGTTGAGGTCTTTTTGGGAGGGAAAAAGAAAAAACACACTCAAAATTTCTGGTTTGGCTTAGTCTTCAGAAACTACCCTTTGACTTGGAAACAAAGTTATGCCAAAGAAATAAATATCTTCCTACTCCTAAACAGTCCAAACATTTTTTAAGGCAAATTCAATAAGCCAAGAGCTATAACAATTATTTTTCTGTTACACCCTAATCCTTTGACCTCTACTTCCTTCTGAGGCATCATTTTCACAATTAAGTGCTGAAGAATAACTGTTTTTTACTAATCCTGCCAAAAGACAGAAAACCTTCACACTTGATCTTTCAGAACTCCAGTTGCAAACCCCTGCAAGAATAGGAGACCACATGAGTTCAGGGCAATATTCATAAGGTTATGCATGAATGGTGTATTTGTGAATGTCAAAGTGAACTTTGGTCTTTGGATCTCAAGTCTTGTTGCCTGTATTCTCAAGAAATTTTATTGCACATTCCACCAGAACCTGGCAAACAGAGAAAAATAGGAATTTGAGTAGATGTTCCTATTGTTACAGAATCTTTCACCAGGATCAAGTTCTTTTGTTCAAGTTCTTCCTGCCATACATTTTCCTGGTCTATCTTTAAATAACTGCAATGCAGAAGACAGATCATCCAGATAATGAATTCAAACTCTACACTATTCATTAGATTATTTATCCTAAATGCCTACCCTATAATTTTTTGATATAATTCGAGATTAATTCTCACTCCCCTGTCAGAGGCAGCAAGAATAGATTATTCTCTTTGCAGCAGTCTGCTTGCTGTCTCTCTCTCTCTCCTTCTCTCCTCTCCTCATCAGTATGAACAGCTCCAGATCTGTCAACCTCTCTCCCAGGGGACATGAACTGTAAACCTCTGTAAGTACTTCTAATTCCACTTGTCTGCATATGGTCTACATCTTCATGTGTGACACCCAAATCTAGAAATTCAAGGCACTTCCAACAGTTAAGAGCCAAGGAATTTGTGTCTCCTTTGGTCCTATATGGTGTTTGGCTTTTTTAGCAGCACCAGTGTATTTAACTTGATCCTGGCTGGATCTGCAAAGTCTCCCAGGTACTGCTGAAGAGTAATGGTTTAAGCAGTTGGATTCTATCCTCTCTCTCTCTAACTTGATTTTTACTCAGGGTTATTATTTTGCACTTGTCCACACCAATTTTTCTCATACTTGTTCATCTCACAAAGCAGCTTTTTCTCTCTTGTAGTACCAAAATATAGAACAGGAATTCACTGATGAAAACACTGAAGACTGCAAGACCCACTGCAAACCCTGTGAAAAACTACTCAATAAATCATTTTAACAGCAAACCTGTGACAACTTCTCTCTGTGTTTGATTATTCCACTAGTTTTGTACCAATTCTTTGATTGTTTCTTGCTGAGTTAGCTTCTATCACTTGTTTATGAGGACGTCATGTGAGGCATTGCCAGAAGTCCTCAGTAAAAAAGGCATCTCTTGCTGCTCCTCCCTCCACTGGCCTCTTATCCTGTCATAGACAGAGATTATATTTCCTTTACCTGATTTCTTCTTAACAAATCTGTATTAGCTGACATCCATTTCTTCATTATTAGCCAGTAAGAGCATTTATTTATTGTTTAAAAACTGCTCAACTATTTATTTAAGGAGAGTGTTTATATTTTTACTGTCTTTTGATGCTGAAGTTACCCCAAGTGCCTTCACTGTCTATGCCCCTTTCCTCACCACTCTGCTCCACTTGGTTATCCATCAAGCTCTATGTTAAAAGTAGCTGCATTTTCCTCCCTGCTTGGCTGAATGCTGCTTCTGCACCTCACTGCTGTGGCTGGCAGAAGCCTTTCCCTTTGATTTTCAGACTGGATTTCTTTATTTCTGTGCAGTTTACACCTACTTTCTCTTTTGCTAGATCTCTCCTTTGACTTAAGCAGTTCTTTTCTCCTCCCT
Source organism: Entomyzon cyanotis (assembly GCA_024500445.1). Classification (NCBI taxonomy): domain Eukaryota; kingdom Metazoa; phylum Chordata; class Aves; order Passeriformes; family Meliphagidae; genus Entomyzon; species Entomyzon cyanotis. The sequence goes on along the minus strand of JAKEPQ010000550.1, from coordinate 736,550 downwards.
GGTGTTTATCCCCAAGGACAGCTTTGCAATTTCATCCCTTTCAGACTTCATTTTTCTCGAGCAAACAGAAGAAGCGGTCATCTATTTTTTTAGTCTTGCATAAAATAGAATATCCTATCAATTCCAGGAATAAATTTTCTGCACCTTTGACTGTTGGATTTCCTCTTTTTTCAGCACACATGACCTGATTTGTCCCAAGAACACCAGGTGAGAGCTCAGTGGTCCCTGAAGGTGATATAGCTGCAGGTCACGTTTGTCTCTTCTGTGGCTGCATCTGGATGGTGCCTCAGCCCAGGAGTGACTCACACTTTCTTAAACACCCTAGAACAGAAATCCCCATTTTTCATCCCCAAATACATGAGATCATTTTGTGCTGCAGAGCATAATCCTTTTTTTATTGTTTTGACAAGCTTCGATTGAAATGTGTTTATTCCTGTGTGGTTTTTCCAATGCTCTTTATATTCATGCTGCTCTTCAGCTTCATATCACCAGCATTGTCCATGACTTAACTCCAACTTTCAATGCGAGAAATTACTCACAGAAGTACTTTACTGTGTCGTTTTTCGTGAAACATTTTCTCGTTTCATAAAGAAAGATAAAGTTTGGATGTTTTGCAAACACTCTCCAGATTAGCAGTTCAGACCTCCAATTAGCTAGGGGAGGTTTCTGGCTGACCAGTCTGGGTGACCTCTGAAACTCTATATATTGAAATCAAAATAATAAACACACTTTTCTCTTTTCTTTCTGAGAACCTGTTTTCTCTCACTAGCGCTCAACAGCGATACTTTACTGAGATCACTCCGCAGAGAAGTTTTGGAAGAAAAATCCCTGTTCCCTTTACATACTCCCAGTTTCTCTTGCTCCTTCCCTACCAGTACCTTCCAGCTGTGTCTGCCTTGTCTGGAAACTTCTACCACGATATCAAACCTGAAATACAAAAAGAAGAGGAACATCTGCTTCATTTCTTACATTTTCAGCATCAACTCTTACAAAACAAAGCCAAGGAGCACCCTGGGTAAGACCAGGGCTGATGCAGACCCCTCTGCTGTGTTAATGCAATTCCAGGCACAGAGTTGTATCCTACAGCAGCTTCTTATTTAGGATTAACATCCTACAGCAAGCTGTACAGTTCTCCACTATCTCTCCCAAGCAGAGAGAACTGATTGCTTTAGTTTAATTAAAAGAAGATGTCATGCTTTGGCCCTCTCTCCCACTCACAGCCAGCCCAAGCTCAACAGCAGCATTTCTTGAAGCCTGACTTGTGGGTTAGTTTCTTCCCTTTTTTCTTTGTTTAGTTCTGTTTTAGTTTGCCTTTTCTTTGTCAGATCTTCGCATTCTTCTAGTTTTGAGTAGCGTGTTATCAATTTAATAAATGAGAATCACCATTTTAAGTTTAGGTATCTTTGCAACAGCTCCGTGCCTTGGGGAAATATATTATCCTGCTTTTTTTACAGGCAGGGAACTGAAGCACAGAAGCAAAGGGTCAAATCTGCCACTGCAGATTTATCCCAGTGCAATTCAGGGAAGCAGACAGCTGTATAAAACTGCAGTTACACAGTGATTAACCAAGCTATTTGATTTGTACTTAATGGTTTATTACAGTCTTCTTTTAGTTTGGCTATATTTACTAAATCTGCCATGGAGCAGCTTAGGGTCAGGATGCTAAATCAGCATGATGATTTTCAAGCACTGTGCTGCTGTAGAGAAATTCACATATTTTTGCATGTCTACCCTGCCCAAATGGAATGTCTGATTCAGCAGCAGCAGCAGGGGCTGAGTGCACACCCAGCAGTGGGTGACACAGCTCCCCAGAGCCAAACCCCTCTGCCTGCCTCAGCCTGGGTTATCCGAGGACACACTTTCAAGTGCCATTACTTTTGAAGGGAATTAGGCTGTCTGAAGTGTGATTTATATCTAAGAAAATACGATAATTGACTCAGAGCTGAGTGCTTTGACCCACCTGACTTTGATGCTCATGTGCTTTCCCCAGTGCCAGGTCACACTCACTGGTGACAGAATTTTCCACTTTTCATCCTTGCTTTGAGTTGACTGAAATCTGCCTTTCCTCTTAGACTGGACAGCTTTTGCCATCTCCCAGCCTGTTGCAGGAAAAGTCTAAGCCGGGTTTTCATCTTCAGGGGTTTGCTGGAGTGAGGGATCAGTGAAAAGGCAGCCAGAAAGATACAAAGGATAGGTTTAAAAAAAATAAAATATTTTCTTTTGGTTTGCCTGCGGATGGTCCTGAAAGGATCCTCTCCAAATGGCACCCCTTGTTTATGGGGAAGGGTTGTGCAAGGGGATTCCTGCAGCCAGAAAAAATCTCTGGGACATTTCTTGACTCACTGAACAAGCTGATTTACAGCCAGTGGGGGCTGAGAAGTGAAACTCTCTGCGTGGGTATTCTTGGTTTAGTGTCTGATGAGGGTTAAAGCCACTGGGCCATAAATATCCTCAATATGCTCCAAATGGAATCAGGCAGTGGTGAAGGGTCAGGGTCCTGTTCCAGGATAGATTCTGGAGCAGAGGGAACTCACAAGATTTGTGCCAATTAATTTAGTCCCACTTGATACCCAATAATATTTACAAGCCACACTGTACAAGCCACACTGAAAGAAGAGGAGGCAGCCCCTGCACCTCACAACTGTTAAACTGATGCAGTGTGAGGCTCCACAGCCCTGCCTGGTGCCTCACCCTGCAGGAGGAAATCCACCCACTGTGCTTGGAAGGGCACTGGGGTTGTGCAGGACCTGTCTCTCTAATTAGACACAGCCACTTGTTCACTGCTGAGCTGAAAGCCATCAGAAAACGCTGGGTAACAGCATTGATTTTACCATTTCTGGCATAAAAACACCCTGCCTTTCAGCTTTTCAGACCCTGGAGCTGATGTTGGTGCAGAGGGGAAGGGGAGCTGTTTTGTTCAGGAAGGCACTGCTGAAAGCCAATGCTGAGAAATTATCTCTCTGTGTCCTTGTAATGACCTTTTAGTTATTTCAGTGCTTCAGTCCTTTTAGTTATTCTCCCATTCTCTAGAAGCAAAGAGATTCTGTGGGTTTGTTTATCTGCTCATTTTGTCTCCTCTTTTCATCCCTCTTTTCTCCAGGCATTCGGGGAAAGGCAAAGACCTCATCTCTGTGAAGCCAACTGAGTCCCAGGAGAGATGAGGCTCAAAGAATTAAACCCAGGCTTGTAAACCCAAAGCACATCCCAGGACAGCCAGGTTCTGACTGTCTGAGCCTATTTTCAATCAGTTGCAACATAAATGGTTTGGGATGATGACAAACCTTTGGTCGTGGCTCCCTGGGAACTGGATCCCTCCCGGTGCCACAGGTGCTGGCTGTCTTACCCATATCATTATCTAGCTGGAAAACATGCAGGGATGCTAATTTAAATGTCAGCTCTGCTTAGTATTTTATCATCAAAAGGACATTGTGCAGCTAGGATGTGACCTGCACAATTTATCTCAGGGAATGCCTCCTCTGGTGACCCAAAGTCAGTGGCAGCTCAGCACAGACCGAATATAAAACTGGGATTTTATTAGGCTGCTGTTTAAGGATGAATCCAGCTGAAAACCACCTCCAGAGCCGCCTGGACCCTCTTCCAACTGTTTAAAACAAGTGTCACTAAATCAGACAAATGCTGGTGCTGGGACACAGCAGGCACTAATTTAACCCATATGCTCTGGGAGTGCTCCTACATCTGTTTGTTCTGGGCAGAACTAAACGGTGGAATTAAATTTTTTCTCCCCCCTCTCAAGTTAAATTGTATCACAAGCAAGCCCTGCAATTTTAAGCCCACTGTGGCAGCTCACTAATTGGTGTTCCCATAGTGGAAACTCAAACACTGCTGGGCAGTTTGGGTCAGAGGCATTGGGTTTCTGTGGTCAGATTTTGGTAGGGGGGATGCAGGGATGGCTTCTGTCAGGATCTGCTGGGGACTTCCCTGGTGTTCATGGTGACAATGCCAGCTGGCTCCAGGACAGAGCCATCCCTGGCCAAGGCTGAGCCCATCAGTGCTGGTGATGGTGCCTCTGGGATGATGTGTGTGAGAAGGGGAAAAGCCTCCATCAACTGCAGCTGGAGAGAGGAATGAGAATATGTGGGAGGAACAGCTCTGCAGATCTCAGTCAGTGCAGAAGGAGGGGCAGGAGCTGAAATCCCCCTGCAGCCCATGGAGAGGCAGCTGTGCCCCTGCAGCCCAGGAGGTCCAGAGGCAACACAGACCCTCCTGGAGGTGCCACACCAGGGCAGGGAGATGCCCAAAGGAGGCTGTGACCCCGTGGGAAGCCCAGGTTGGAGCAGGTTTGCTCAGGACCTGTGAGCCCATGGTGGACCCAGGCTGGAGCAGCCTGTTCCTCAAGGATTGCATCCACAGTGGAGAAGTTCAGGAAGGATTGTTTCTCATGGGAGAAGCTCCATGCAGGAGCCTGTGAAGAGTGTGAGGAAATCCTTTCCTGAGGAGGAAGAAGAAGTGGCAGAGACAATGTGTGATGGATTGACCCCAACCCCCATTCCCCAACACCCATCCTCCTGTGCCACTGGAAGTGAGGAAGCAGGGAATTTGGGAGCGAACTTGAGCCCATGAAGAAGGGAAGGGAGGGAAAAAGGCACTTGTAAGATCTGTTTCTCCTTACCTTTCTGATTTGATTGGTAACAAATTAATGTCCCCCAGTAGTGTCTGTTTTTCCCATGACAGTAACTGATGGGTGTTCCACGCCTGCCCTTTTCAAGCCTTTAGATATATTTTTTCTCCCCTTTCCAGGTGAGGAAAGGAGTGATGGAGCAGCTTTGGTGGGCACCTGGCCAGGGCCAAGCCACCTCAAATGGAAATGAAGGATAAACTTGACTGGGTTGGAAAGAACTGCAGCATGAAGGAATTGTCCTGAGAAAGACGAGGTATTTTTCATATGAAGCAAAATCTTTTGATTTCTGTTGGAATTTGCCTCTCAGCATTCCTCTCTCCCCATGGCCCTGGCTATCCCAGTGTGTCCAGTGGAAAATTATTACCTCTCTAGTGAAACTTTATCCCCTCCTTGCCTTCACAGAGCCTGGCCACATTATTGCTGCTTTTGTGGAATATTTATATTTCCCAGAGTCTCTTCTTTCTCTACCCTTTTTGTCAAACATCTTTACTCTTTGCCATCTTGTTCCTTCACTGTTTGCATTGTGTTTGCTGTCTTTTAATTCTCTTACTTATGATCTTGTCTTGTTCTTCAATATTTCAGCAGCTGAGAAAGGGATAAGGCAAAATAAGACCAAAGTCCAGTTTCTGTTCTCTTAAAGCTGGTATGTAACATAGAAATCAATATGACATCGATACCTGATAGGAATATGTAGCTCAAATAAGTATAAATGCCTTAATTATAGCCAAGGTCAGGTTTCCAAATGCTCAGTGTTCAGTGTTTGAATTACCTGTTTTATTATTATCATTGTGTGCTTTAATATATTTGAAGTTTAGTCATAGAAAATGAACAGGGAATATCCACTTCAAAAGAAATTTCAGTGTTTCATGTTGAAATTGGTATGAAAATGATCTCAAAACTCTTAGAAGAAATTTAGAACTTCTTTTAGAGTAGATGAAAAGGGCCTTAATGGCATATTTCCTTCCAGTAATTTCAGGCTGTGTGACTCCAGGTGCATGTAAGCAATAGAATGGTAGTTTGATCATATCAATGAATATTATATTAAAATATTAAGACTTTTATGCCATTCATGGTTATTTTCATTGCTATTGTAAAGGAACATCCAAATAAACGAATCCATATTAAGGCAGGAAAGATTGCAATGAACATTTAATTGGGCTTTCTGAAATATAGTGAATATGAAATTTCATCCATAATTTTGCTTCTCGCCTAATGACTTCAAACTGAACATATCTTTTTGGAAAGACATTTAGTCTTGATTTAGCAACTCCCAAATGAAAAAGAATTTGCCATGAGCCTCAGTAATTTGTTCCAGTGGTTAATTATCATGCCTTAAATATGTACATCTTATTTTCAGCTTGCATTAGTTTACTCATATATTAATTGTATATTTGATTGTAATTTGCTCTATCTTAGCTAGTTAAATGCATTGCACTATTTTTTTATTTATTCCCTGATTGGATGACATCTTTAAATAACCAACTTAGCGTGAATTACAAAGTTTTACAATCAATTATATAAATGCAAAAATTCAAGAATTGAACTTCAGCTGAAAAATCAACAGATAGATTGTTCTGCAGCAGCCCTTCAGTTTTAGAATAAATGCAGAAATAAATTTCTTTTTGTTTTCCTGCTGATTTGCCCAAAAAGCACAGAAATGACTCTAATATGGAGGAACCTCTGAGCAACTTGCTATTTAAGGTTATTTAAATTTGAGGGCTAGTGAAAGGTGTCCCTGCCCATGGCAGGGAGTTGGAAACAGATGATCTGCAAAGTCCCTTCCAACCCAAACCATTCTGTGATTCCATGACTTGAAAATAAGCCCTGATACTGGATTTGAGAAATTGACCCTTATACGGAGAGATGATATACAGATAAAACAAATGTCAGAGAAAAAAAGGGTACTATTTTTCTGGCCCCTTTTCATTAACTAAAAAGAGCACCTAGGGTGAGAAATTCATATATAAATGAAATGAGGTGAATTCTTATCTGTGTTCCATTTGCACACTTTGATTTGTACAAAAGAATCAGAGAAAGGGAAAAAAAGATTAAATTAATGCAGATGAAACTTGAAAAAAAAAAAAAAAGCATAACATTCTCATTGAAATGTTAACCTTCATTAAGATGTGCATAATTCCATCAGGACTCCCCAGATTCATCTTGCTTCTCAACCAAATGTTTTACGAAGCAAATGATTCACTAATGAGTCTAATTCTCGTCGGCGTGATGGGATTTGGGGAGGGCTGGAAAGGATGCATGCTGTGGGGGCTAAAGTGGCACCAGAAGTGGGACAGTGCTCTGTATTGCACTTGGCAGGATCATAAAGCAGGGAATAAGAGGATAAAGATCAATCTGTTGTGAAGGAAGAGCAGGAAGGGAAGGGAAGGATAGCAGGCATGCTGGCTGGGAGGTTTGCTCCAATTTAAGTCCCTAAAAGGTGGGACTCTAGGTGGATCTGTTCATCACTCCTGCAGCTGAAGGGAATAAATAAGTGGCTCTGGGGAACAATGCTGCCAGCCTTTCATGTGGATAATGCTCATTGCCTTACGTGTCAATCTCTCTCCACTGACTACTAAAGAAAGCCTGGAGTGATTACTTTGAGGGCAGATGAATCCCCAGCCCCGAGTTTAGTCCACATTCCCTCCCAAAAGATGATGTGGAAGGAGCAGCTGAATTGTCTGATCTGCTCTTAATAACCTGAGAAAGGAATCAGTAACTGCAGACAGCCTGTTAGCAGAGATGTGCAGAGGGTTTTTCCTCTTACCCAATTTTTGTCTTTGCTGTTATCATTTGGCTTGGATGACACGAGAGGCCATGCAAAATGACTTGTCACAACGTTTCACCATCTTTATTTCACGTTGCCACACCCTGTGCTCCTTTACACTGCCTAAATAAGCCAAACCTACACAATCTTTCCACAAACTGTCTTTGAACTTTTTTATCCTCTTTCTCTTCTCCATGATCTGGGATCTTTCATGGTCCTCATTTCATGATGAACTCAATTTCCATGGCCCTGTCAACTTTCCAACCTCACTTGGACTCTCTACAGGTGAGTTCTTGCCAGAGCTCCTGCTCAGGGAAGAGCAGAAAACCTGCATTTAGCATTAGCGTGGGAACATTTTCATAACCCAAAGCTGTGTGGTTTTTGTCATTAGCTGGAAGCATCCTGCTCTCCCCTGCTCCCGCAGGATTTTATATCCTGAAGTGCACGAGTGTGTTGCACACTTCTTGAAGCTGCTGGAGAGCATCAGAGGAAATTATTTGCATCCTTTCTCCTCAGCAGCTTGGCCAAGAGATGAATGCAACAGAGCTCCACACAGAAATGCTGATTCCTGGTGCTGCTGACACACACATTTATAATTCAGGCAGTGAATTGGGTTAATGGGTGTAAATAAAAGGTCAGTGTTCAGAGCAGAGAAAAGGGCTGTAAATTGCAGGGCGAGGGGGGAATTTTATGTAGCTGAATATAAATCCCTCCTCCTCTCTGGGGAAAGGTCATCGTTGGGATCCTGTGGAGACAGGCTGAGAGATTTGGGGTTGCTCAGCCTGGAGAAGAGATCTTACTGCAGCCTCCCAGTACCTAAAAAGAGACTATAAAAAAGAGGGAGAGTGACTTTTTTGCACAGGCAGACAGTGATAGGACAAGGGGGAATGATTTTAAGCTAAAAGAAGAAATATTTGTATTAGATGTTAGGTGTCCCTGCTCATTTCAGTGGAGTTGGATTGGGTGATCACTAAAGGTCACTTCCAACCCTAACTATTTTGTGCTTCTACAATTTTATTATTTCTATTCATCTCCCGTGGTGCTTTGGCAGCTTTGAGGACTAAATGTCTTGTGCTTGGAACACCGTGAGGTGATTGCTCTTGTGAGGAAGAGGTTTCGGTGATGGCCAGGGACTCTTCTGGTGTTCTGATATTATTTATTTACACTGCCAGCTTTACTTGTATTTTCAAACTGCAGCTAATCACAATCCTTCTCAGGACCAGGAGATTCCAAGAAGTCTCCTTTAGCAGGAGTTTAATCTGTGATTTGCACTTCCCATGATTGCCTTAGTATATTCAATCTCCTTCTCTTCTGCAGTTATCTGCTAGGACCCTGTTTTTCTCCTGATTGCTTGCTCTGACCCTGTTTTCCAGAACCAGGGAAAAGGAGAAGTGTGTAGGTGTTTAATCTAGTATATGTTACTCCATGGTTGAACCAGATGATTATAAATTAGTCACCAGGATGATTTCCCCAAGTTTCTGCCTTCTCCAGTCCCAGTGATAATAGTATAAAGGAGTCTAAATTAAAAAAAAAAAAAAAATTTTTTTTTGGGTTCACCCTATAGTGTTTTCTTAGGCTAGAATGCAACATGTCTTGAAAACAGATGCTTGAAACCCTGCAGAGAGATAAAATAAAGGGCTAAGATTAATTTTGTTTACTCATATGTGGTAACTGTATAGAATCAAGTAGATCATGACCTTATTTCTGATGTTAACAGCAATTTGTTATGAGAATATGGTATTTGGGTTCAAGGTCTAAAGAAGAAGCGTATTTTTATTTTCTTTTCTATACATTCCCATTTCACTGGGATTTATTTTCTTGTGTTTAGGTTTCTATTGACTGCTGCTCAACACACATCACATTTGTGTAGTTCATGGTGAATATCTCATTTGTGTAAGTGCTTGCTCACATCAGTGTGCTTCTTGCTCAGTTTTAATTGAACGCCTGGCAAAGCAAATGTTCTTGAGTCACAAGTAGATTTTCATCAATGATAACAGTAAAAAGCCTAGATGCCCGAGGACATTTTCTTTATTTATTGCAGGGAATGTGATTTAGATGCATGGAAATATGTGAAGATCCATTCAAAAAGATAGTTATGGGTTAATGCAGAAAGACAAAGAGCAGCATGGAGTGACAGCACATTCCCTGCATGGGTCCTGCTCTTCTGGTGAGAAGTTGGACACTCAACAGCAAGACCTCTGTAGGTTCTTTTGATCTTTCCTTACATGACTTCGAATATTTTCTACCTGGATCAAGTCATCACAACTGGAAGAACCCACATACCCCACGCCTGGAAAATCCTCCCTGATTTTTCCTTTGTTTTCCTGGGAGTGAGGAAGGGAGAGCATGGGATGAGCTTTGCAGTTTGTGAGTATTGGAACTCCTCTGGGCTGTGGTGAGTTACGAATTGTCTGGAGAGAGGATGGTGCTTGACTGTGCACTTCCAGCAGCTGCAAAGCACAGTGCTTGGCTTACAGAATCAATTGGATTAGCAAAACATGAGCTCGTGGGATTCTTTTCTGAACACAAAGGAAGGAAAACAGAAATACTGCTGGAAATAATAATAAAAAAAAATTCAGAAGAAACCCTGACAGCTTCAGTTCACTCTACCCATAAGACCAGATCGAAGCTAAATACACACTCTGATTTTCTTTTAAAGTAGTGTCACAGATCAAAATCTCCATATTCAGGTTTTTCAGCTGACTCTGCCCTGCTCTCCCAGGGCTCTCAGTGGGTGTATACCCTGGCAGCAACTCCAACACAAACAAGAGAAATAAAATTCCAGGGTAAAACCCTGAGAAATTTATTACTGAAATTCTTGCACACAACCTCCCACCCTCCCAAAGCTGTTTGCAATGGGGGGGGACCATCTTTAAATTAAAATTTGGCTTTAGACCAAGACTTCCATGCTTGTAAAATAAGTAGGGATGACTGGTGCTTTTCTTCCACACAGGTCGAAGGAATGCTTTTAATTATTGCAGGTTGAAGCATCCTTGGCCAGGCTGGGTCAATACATTCCACCTACATTTGCTTCCATTTTTAATGGAAAAGAATGTGTCTGTTTGCCATACTTTGCTTGCTTTCCATGAATATTCTCATGTATCAGAGTATTTACCTCAAAATGATGGATTTTAATCTGAAGGGAAAGTTTCAAATGCAAATTAACAGTGCTGCCACCTCTGCATGAGGGAATGTCCCTGCAGCAGTGTCTGAGCAGCAAGAATTTGGAGACTCAGGTTCAGAGGCCCCAGCATTGCAAAAACCTTCACCCCTCTGAGTTCAGGTGCTGCAGTTGTGCCCTCAGTGTCACACAGATGCAGTTTTACTGATGGGTTAGCAAACAGCTCGGCATTTACACACAAACAGCACAGGACCAGCAATAAAAGCTGGGATACACCCAGTGGGGGATGCAAAGATCATAATGCCATGTATTAATTGATGAATAAACCCATGAGCCGCTCTGAACAACGGGCAGCTTTCAGGATATGACATGCTGAAATTGGAAACAAGGCAAACTGCTCACTACACAATATTTATGCCTGTCTACAGGATGGGAAAATGGGAATGTTGAGCTACAGAGGCAGAGAAAATTGGAGGTGCTCCAGGGAGCTCATGATCCATGCATTTCATGAGCTGAAACAGATGGATGAAGCAGACACATGGAGTGGGTAGGAGGAGGTGGGAGGATGTGTTAAAGGAAATGGCTTTGTAGAATTACCAGCACTTCATTTTCTAACACAGATCTCCCTCTGACACCAAGGATGTCACTGAAAACAAGGGTTGGGCTTTTTCTTGAGAAACAAAGTCTGAAGAGGTGATTGGAGGGATTTTAAAAAGTGATGAATTCGGGAACTCTAATGAAAACTGTGAGGAACTGGAGATGTTTGTTCTTCTGACACTGCACTCAGAAATCTTGCTCACTGTCTCTGCTCCTGATACTCAAACGATAATGGACAGAGTCAATGGTTGAAATGGGCTTTGGAATTAGGCCCTATATATTCAGTGTTACTGAGATTATGGAAATAAATAATTCTTTTTTATAAAGCCCCTGGAAATCTTTAATCAAAAAGATCGTAGTTATAAGGTATCAAAAAACAAAACAAAAAAATAATAAAAAAAAGCCCAAAGCCTTGTCAAGAGAACCCAAAAGAAAACAAACAAAAAAAACCCCAAACCAAACAAAAATCCCAAACCACCACCAACAAAAAAACCCTCCCCAAGACACCACATGTTCATACCTGTCATGGTTAGATACATTTACATGTCCCTCTTCATGTGACAAATGACTCTGACACCTCCAGAGCTATTGCTGTGCTTGATCACAAGGGCTGATTATGTGTGAAATATTTCTGTTCATTCTTGCTAGAAATGTCCTAAAGGGTTGGTTTGGTACTCAAGGCAAGGAATTATTTTTCAACCAGCCCTGCCTATCAGAAATCAATTGCCCTTTTCCACTCCAATCCTTTCCCAAATTTTGTATCTCTGCAAAGCTAGAACCTGCCTTTTCATACATCTAAACCATGAGATGGTGGAACTGTAGTATTTATTGATGGGTGTTTAGAAAATACCTCAGCCTCTGATACTCACAAATCACCAGAAATGAGTTCACCTTTGTTTAATTAATTAATTAATTAATTAAGAGCAGGTTCTGGCTCAGAGAAAGCCCTGCAAGCTTGATTCAGGCTCAGGGTGTGCCTTGGTGTAACTGGAGAGCCCCAGCATACATGAGGCATCTGCGCAGGCTAATAAATTTAATTTTTAAGGATTAATGGGAGACCTGTGCCCTAGAAAAAAGGTGGTGGAGACCTGCACTGGTGCCTCTTAAATCACAGCAGAATCTTGTTTCAGCAACTAAATTGTGTCCTCCATCTCTAGTGGCTGTGATGGAAATTCAGACACCCAGTGAATGTACAGCACTGTGTTTAGATGCCTTTGATCAGCAATCAGATCAATCTTATCTAACTGCGCACTTGTTGTCCTTCTTCCCTTCCCTTGCTCCATCCACCTTTTCCCATCCTCACTGGGGATCATCCCTTGCACAGGAGTTGCTGCCAAGGCAGTTCAGCTGGCAGAGCCCTGGGGATGCAGAGCTGAGGCAGGAGCAGATCCCAGCTCAGCAAAGCACAGCAGCAATGCTCCATGTTCACCCTCAGCCCTTGCTCATTCCTCATTCTCATGTCCAGCAGGTGTGAAGCAGCTTGGCAGGATTCTGCATTCCCAGGAGTGAGGCAGATCCTGCCCAGGACCCCAGATCCAGGTCAGTGGGAGGAGGGAGTTTGCCTGATGGTCATTTCATACTCATTACAGTGCAAACTCTCTGCCTCTTCCACATAATTTTCAGTATTTTTCCAATGGATTTGTGAGAGTTTTTCATCCTTTCCTGGCTGCTTACACACTGTAGTCACTAACCACGAGCCATCCAGTAATGCAGAGGCTTCTTTCACAAAGATCCCTACTTGTTGACTGCTCTTCATCTCCCTTTGAAACGCCAGGGAGAAAGCTCTGCTGAAATCCCTACAGAAAAATCCCCCCGAGACAGTGGATAGAGGAGGGAGAGAAGGGACTGCAGATGTGTTTTGCTATTTCTATTAAATATGTTTCTGTGATTCACAACAGTGAGCTTGTGCCTACATGTGATTGAAGTAAGTTTGCAAACTCTTTGCTCTGGCTGTTGCTCTGCTTCTCCCTTTCATCTTGCCGTTTGTCATATATTCACTTTCTGCCTCTTGTCTTTTCTGACATTTTCACTATCTCAGGGGGGCAGCACTGGCACTTTCACACATCACCGTAATAGAAATAAAAGCTTGAAAGATCTAGATCTGAGGCGTGCCTATTCCTGGGGCATTGCAATGAGACATCATGAAAGATGTAGCTTGGCTGGATACTCAGGAGATGACAAGAAACCTGGAACCATAGCTCCTGAGAATAACTGAGCTGATGAAAGCAGACAAACATCTCTGCACTTTTTTCTGGTGAAAAATCCTGTCAGAAATTGACATTTTTTCTGTGCATGTGGTTAAGATGAAATTCTGTTTTCCAGTGGGGAAGTAATGTTTTATTTAGGTTTTTTGATGAATAGCTCTGGCCTGTCTACATTGACACATACTTCACACAATGCAAGTGAAAACACCCCAATGAATCTTTCCAAAGTCCTAAGGAGTTTCAGCTCAGAATGAATTAAAACATGTATTTTTGGGTCAGATCCTCCATCAGTCTGGACTGGCCCAGCTCTGATACAATCAGTTAAACCATACCAGTTTACATTAACATAAAATATGACACCAAATATCATTCTGAGACATCCTAAATGCAATTCTTGTCATCAGTGCTGCTGCAGGCATGGTTCAGAGATCACCAGTCACCTCTGCAATCCAAACCTGTGTCAGGTAGCAGAGCAGCTGAGCTGTGCTCTCTGTGCCTCATTGCCAGAATAAAAAACACCCAGCTGGTGTCATGCACTGGGAGCAACTTCTTCCTGCTTGCAAAACCCATCTGCAGGAGCTAAAATTTCCCAAATATTTTATAGCCAAGAAGCAAAGTCTATCAAAACTAATCTGACGTATCTAACAGTTTTGGATAGCTTGGCATGTATATCAGTACTTTAGGGGGAAGAAAGAGAGACCTATTTAGCATGTGCTGCTATGTTGTTGTGGCAGGTGATGCATGCAGAGCCACACTCCCAGATGGAGGAGCTCCAGCAGCTGCATCTCCCAGCACAGAGCCTGGTGCTGCATCCCCATCTCCATCCCTGGAGGCAGCTGGCTCAGGATGCTCAGGATCTGAGTCTGCCAAGCCTGGCTGAGTCTCTGGCAGATCCAGGATGCTCACACACTGTGGGCCCTGCAGCTCTGTCTCCCAGCTGCTGGAATCACCTCAGGTTTTGCAAAGTGCCTAAAACCACAGTCCCCTCACTCTCCAACTGACAGAAGTGATTCAGTCCTCCAGGCATTCCTAAAACATCCCCCAGCACAGGTGTGGGGTGGCAGCAGGCACTGGTGCTGAGGCAGGCAGCAACCATTTATAATTCAGGGATTGACAGTCTGACGTTGGGGGTGCAAGAGCAAAGAAAGGAGCCTGAGCATATCGAGCCAGCGACATTCCTCCTGAGCCATGGAGAAATAATAGCTTGACATTTTTAAGTGTCAATACCAGAGGGAGGGCTGAGAGGGACAGCAGAACACATGGCTGATTGCTCTGCTCCACGTGTCACAGCCATCTCCTTCTCATTGCAGCTGCATAGACGTTTTCTTCTGATCATAAGGTGTTGAAAATCACTTGAAAGAGCACACCCAGCAAGCCCTCCCATCCCTCCTCAATTTGGTTAATGAGGTCATTAAAAAGCTGCATGGAAGTCTTGCAAACAAGGATTGCATTTTTACTCAGCAGTGGCAATATTATAGTGGCCTGAGCACAGGGAAAGGCTATTAGGGAAACAAGTGTGCTTATTATATCTTTGAAAGCAATTTTCACCCCTTTATCTACTCTGTTGAAGAGACTTGAAAATAACATGTGTGCGCTGAGGAACCCAAATAGTCCAGAATAATAGAGCCTGAGAAATCCTTCCTGTCACAGGACAATGCTATCCCATTTTCTGCTGAGATTATCTCCTCTCTCCTGCATCCAGGAACACTTTCCTATAAGAGAGATGATGTTTCCAGGCTTTTTCAGGCCATGGTCCTCCAGGGCAGCAGTGGGACTTGGCACAGGTCATAGCCTTGTGTCCTGCAGTCTGTACCCCTGTGAGCTGTGTCACCCTGTAGTCAGGAAGGATAAAATATCTGAAAACTGTGTGTGTTAAAGAAGATCTGCTTTTAAATGCTCCAGCTCAAACACTTGTAGAGAGTTCATCTCCTTTTTTTTTTTTTTCAATTTTTAATTTTTTAAAATTTATTTTTAGGTGTTTGTTCACTGGGAATAACTTTATGTTTGTCTAGTTCCTGACCTGTTAGTGTCCTGAAGCATGGAAATGGGAAGATATCAGCACAGCGGGGGTGCAGGAATCATCACTTTCTGCAGATTAATTTGTCTGCAATGCCAGGTTTTGGGTCTACATGGGAACAGCTTTCAGCCCTGAGCAAAACCTCATCTCGTGGGTAGATGTAAGCAGGCTGAAGGCACGTGCTGAAGCTATGTGTGTGTCTGGGCAGAGTTTTTTTGTTTCACTGTTTTTCTTTCTCAGCTGCCGGCAGCAAAGGTCGTGGGATGAAAGAACACACCTGCAGAAGCTGCCACTTCCAGCTCTGACTCTTGGACTCCCCTGCCCTGCCCTTTCCAGCTTGCAGCCCTTTCCCATCACAGAGGAAGCTAACCCACAACCCCAGCAGCCACTGACACAGAAATAATGTCTGGCAGGACAAGGGGAAGCAGTTTTGAACTAAAAAAGTAGAGACTTAGGTTAGATATTGAGAAAAAATTCATTACTGTGAGGGTGGGGAGGCCCTGGCACAGGTTGCCCAGAGAAGCTGTGGATGTTTCATCCCTGGAATTGTCCAAGGCTGGGTTGGACAGGGCTTGGAGCAAACTGGGATAGTGGAAGGTGTCCCTAACCATGGCAGGGGGGTTAGAATGAGATGCTCTTTAAATTCCCTTCCAGCCCAAACCATTCTGAGATTCTATAATGAAATAATCCTCCCTGTGTGCACAGAGGTGAAGCACGTGGGCATTTGAACTGCGTTTGCTCTTGTCTGGTGAATTAGAATTTACTTTAGCTTTCCACTGGGAATTGAGTTTGTGCCATCGTGCCCTGGAGCCACGCTGAGTGCACAGGAGCTCTGACATGGCTGGTGTGCACTCGGCTGATCCATGAGTCACTGCCATCCCTGACTCAGAAGTTTTCCTACCTGCAAGCTGAAAAACAAGCACAAAGGGAGAGGAGAAAGAGAGGTAGAGGTGGAATCTCTGCTCTTCTCTCAGAACTGAAATTAAACCTGTGCTTGTCTCCAAGGACAGTGATCCCTCCACCCACAGTCTCTTACCACAATTTCTGTCATTCAAAGGATGTTCTCTCTGTCTTCTTCACTTCAGAAAGGGGAGAAAAAATCATGACAAAATCATGCCCAATTGATATATTTCCACAAACATTTTACCGTGTTTGTTATCCAATAGGATGTGTTTGTGTAGTTCTCAGAGCAGAAAGGTCCTGATCTTCATTGAATCCCCAGAAGCTGCAGAAAACCATTCAGATCTGATAACCAGATTATTATTCCCATATTATCCTTCCTTCAATGAAACTGTTATTCAGACATGCTCAGTAGCTTCAAAACTACCCTGGATTAAATTCCTACCTGGAAAAAAAGCTGATACTTTGTGTGAGGAGCACACATTAATATAGATGATAGATTCTTTGCTCAGGTGTATCCATTCCACTTCTAAGAGGTCTCATTTCATTGGAAGTGCCTCAGGGTTGAGCATCTCCTGACTTTTTTCTTTTGCCTTGGAAGAGGAACAGGAGGGAAAGAGTTTGCTCTTTTAGTCTTTGCTTCTTCTTATTGATAAATGTCCTCTGTATTTCCATACTTCAAAGGAATGTTCTTTCACCATGATGAATAGCCCTTTTAGGCCCAGAATCAATTCAGACCTTTTCCATCCCAGCACTTGAAATTCTTGGGAGGACACTGCAATCTCCATAGTCTTGTTCATTGCTATGCGACTGCATCAGCATTAGAACAGAAATCAATCTTGATTTACATTTTGCTCTTGTCCAGGTGCTCAGAGAAGCAGCTTTTCAATGCTTAGTTAGTGGACTTTGCAGTAAATAAATTTTTGGAACATTTGGTAGTCTAGTGACATAAATTCTGGAAAATTATCATAAACTTTGACACATATCAGCTATGCTCTGTGTTAAGGCTGTTCCATCCTTTTAAAATACACTATGATACTTGGTATTATTTGCCTTCCCATTTTTATTCTCTCCTCTTTGTTTCCAAATTGTAATTCTACAGCTGTTTAATGAAATAAACTCATTCTTTAACAGTTTTTCTTGGCACACACTACAAAAAGGCTCTGAAGTCCTCGAAGAAAGACAAGGAGCCATACAAAGAAATATTTTTAAGGATAATGTCTTCCCTGTGGTGACAGGTAAAAGTCATTCAAGGCAGTAATTAAAGAACAGAAAGTGGTTTGGAACTTAGCTCATCCTTGGTATTGCCCTGCCATGTTCAAATTGCTATTCCCAAACAAATCCACTCAGATGTGAAAAACGCAGAAAAACACATCCAAGAGATTTCTAATTATATTTAGCTTCTATTAATACCTTGAACCTGCTTTGATCTGGAATTATCCTTGCAGAATAAGTTGGAATATCTCTGAGTGAGCCCAGCCATCTGTAATGTCAGTGTACATGAACCAGTCCCTGAATCCTTATTTGTGGTGCTGGACCTCAGCCAGGACCTGGAAACCAGGATTATTCTGGGAGCCATCAGCAGAAGGAAAGAAATATAAGCAGGAAATAACTGATCTTTGAAGAATTTGACTGAAATAGGAAGAAATACAACAAAAATAGTGCAAATAGGTGTATATGTATGCAGATTGATTTATAAAAAGACAGAAGAAAGGATACTGACTTTTCATAAAGTTTTGAGAAGATGAAAGCCAGTATGAAAGCCAATAGGCCAGTCTGTATGGGATGCATCTCCTCTGAGCTTTAGAGATTAAACTGTGATGATGTGAAGCTCTCCCTGCATCTGCAGATGAGAACCAGAGCATTCACAGGGCTCCAGATGAAAGGAGAGCCCCTTTTTCCTCAACTCATTGCTTATAAATAAAGCAAACAGCTGTGCTGGGTTTCTCACCAGATCTTTGTCCTCTGAGCTTTTGTAGCCAAAATTGTTCTTTGTTTGGGCTTGGGGTTTTTTGTTTGTTTTTGGTTTTTTTTGTTTTTTTGTTTTTGTTTCATGTTGGCTTGGGTTTTATTTTGCTTTTAACTAGAGAACTGGTTGGGGTTTTATTATTGTTATTTCATTCACTAGGATAAGATGTTTCAGTTTAACAATTTAAACATCAGGTGAATTAAGGGAGTTGTTTTGCTCCTTTAGTGATCAACAGACAAGGACCTCAGCACTATTACATGTCCAGTTAAATGAGATTATTCTGATGTAAATGATGACTTAACAGCACTGAAATGTCTTATCCTCATGTATCAGTGGGACACAGAGTAGCAGGGAGAACTGACAATTCTTCTAAATTATGAGAAATCCATGTAAAAAAATCCCTATCCCAATGAACTACAAATTCCCTGAAGGCAAAGATGCCCAACCCCAAACCAGAAGGCAGTATCTCCTTTAGGACAAATGGAGTGAAAATGAAATTTAAATTTAGATAGCCAAGATTTTTAATAAGTCCCTGAAAGGGCATGCCACTGGCTACCTCATATTAATTTTCCTTGAGGCTTATGAAAAAGTTGAAAACACCTTCATTTTGTCTCAATACACAAAGAAAAAAAGTTTTCACATCTCAAACAATGTGTGAGGTGAAGAAAGCCATTCCTGCCCACCTCTGCAGAGGATCTCAAAAGCCACATGCAGTACTGGAACATAAAGCATTAGCTGTACCGTGTGAAACAGTGTCATGTACAGCTGGTAGAACCAAACACTCCATGTAACATTTCTATTACATAAACATCAGATATTCACAGAGTGGATGTGTGCTGATCATCTCACATCTCAGCTAATAAGCCAAGGATCTCTTCACAGTCGATGGGAAGGAAAAGAGACATTTTTAGGGCACAATTAATTTGCTATATTTTGCAATGTGCTTTAAAGTGAGATGAAGTGCCTATTTGTCTCTGGTGGGTTTGTGGGAACCCAAGGGGACTCATCCAAGTGTACAAACTTACATTGCAAAAGTCTACAGTCGGTCTGAAAACTCACCTCCTCAGTGCCTGTAACACAGAGGAGTGCCAAGTTCTAAAGAAAGCCTGTAACTATTTTTATTCTATTTTATAAGGGAAGTTTCTCTTAATGAGTTCCCTTTTCAAATCCAATCCCCCAGCTTCTTGTTTGGGAAGATTTCTTTAGATAGACTCTTGTATCATTAATGTTCTGGTGTGGGAGTGCTTTTTTTACAATGTCCCTAGCTATCATTAGTGCAGATATCCTTCATCTATAATGCACTTGCAGTGCTTCCCATGTGTCCTTGCTTCTCTCTTACTTTCTCATTTGTGTCAAGTCCTGAACACCAGAGAGGGACATTTGGCTGGGAAGCCTCCATCTCCTGCTGCCAGTGTGGATTTTGTCTGGTGGCACTTTGTCAGGTCTTTCCTTTGGGGTCTCTGCTCTGGTTGTTCTGTGGTGTGCTCTCAGGTCTTGTTTGTACTAAAGGAAGCTGTATCCCCCTTTTTTTAAAAAATGGAAGGGTAATAAGTGAGCCTTGGCTGGGCCTGAGTTGGAATAACTGGTCCTGGGGTACATCAGGGCCTTTGGGCTGTGTGGACATCCCAGCCCACTGTTATATGGGATTTATAACTGAATATAAAGCCATGTGCTTTAGATCCTTATAAAAGAGGATGTGTGGGAAGCTGGAGACTTGGAGTGGGATTGAGTTCCTTAAATGTGTGAGGCATGTCCAGGTCCTCCAAGCTACCTGAGATATCCTCAGACTGGCAGGATCTAGGAATGTCTGCAGAGGCATCCAAAGCCAGGTGAGTTATTCCAAGCTATCTAAAATGGCACCAGGCACACACTGAACCCTTGCTTTGCTCCATCCCCAGGGTTTTTTCTCTATGCCACTTCAGTAGCATCAAGGCTTGTGCCACTGCTTGCCCTTTCAGTGCCAGAAATAAACTTTTCTTCCTTGGGCATGGCACCAGTGGACCAATAAAGCACTTCAATGCCCTTTCTGTCAGCTATTGACAAAGCCATGACTTATGGAATGTACTTCTCACTTTATTTGGAAGAGTCCTGGAATCACATCAGAACATTGGTGGCTTTCAGGGGAAGGAACAACCCACAGCCTGGAGCAAAGGGCTCTGACCTAGGCTGGATCTTCAAGCAACAATTGGTCAACACAGTCCTCACAATAATGCATTTCATTGACATATTTTAGCCTATTCTCCCATTTGCTTTATTTGACCTATTCCATTTTATTTAGCTCCTTGATAATATTGTGTTTGCCTCAGAAACTTTTTCCAAATTCAGTCTGCTGTTTAGTGATAGTGCAGTTACAGTATGTCCTGTGGCCATGCTGTTTTAATTAAAAATGAAAAAAAATGCATGTTCTTTGATTAAACATTTCTGGTATAACAGAATGGTGACGTGGGGTCTGGCATAATAAAAAGGTGACATTTTTGATACATTCTTTATAGCTTGTCTTTTCTGCTGCTGGCTCAGGAACAGGTATCAACTAGAGAGACAAATAACATCCATGGCAGTGTGTGAATATTAATGTGTTTGGACTGACAAATGCAAGCTGCCCCTCCTCAGAAGCCCCACTACAAGCACAAAGGGACATGTTCTGCCTCACCCTGAACACTCTCAGTGCAATGAGACACACCGTGTGCATAATTAATAGCAACAACAAGGAAGTACATGAATAGTGCTAAAAATAATAAAAGGCCCAGGTTGTTCAGAGTTCAAAGTCAAGCTGTTCCAATCCTGCTGGCTTTGAGAGGAATTCTGAGAGACCTCAAGATTTTTTTTTTTTTTTTTTTTTTTTTAAGAAAAAGATTCCCTCTGATATTTGCTTTTTCTGTTCAGCACTGTTGGTGGGAAGGGAGATGAGAATATCTGATGAGCTTTGGGAGGAGTGGGCAGAGGAGCAGGAGGTAGATTGAGAAGCTCAGAAGAGTCCAGAAGCAATCTGGGGGTATTTTAAGATGATTGTGTTGTTGCAATCCAAGAGGGGCAGGTAGAAGAGCTGAGGTGGGAACAACTTGCCATGGGACAGGAAAGCAGGTCCAGGAGATGAGGAAATGCATTATTTAGTGCTGAATTGCAGATCAAAGGCTGAGGGGAGAACACTCTACTAAATTTAGGAAGCTTGTATATTGCTCCCTAGGGAAAAGGCTGCCAATCCTAATTTATTTGCCATTTAATTCTTACTGATTTTAATTTTTTATGACAAACATATTCATTTAATTGTGTCACAAAGAGGAACTTTTCCATTTAACAGTGGGTAACAAAAGAGTAAGGGTTCTGAGTGATAACGTCAGGGTAGCTTGCAAAGACACTAACTGTGGGAGGTGGTGCTAGTAGTTTGTAGTTTGAGAGAGAATTCCTTTCCAAAGAGGATTGTGCCTTTAGGATGGAATTTAGCTAAGCTGCTCCAAGCCTTTACATAGTTTTCTGAACTCCAGAATATTTGCTTTCAATAAAACAGGCAGTAATAACTCTGGAGATTAATTGCTTGGTAATATGCACTGGCATAGAGTGATAGCATCTGTGTCCAATGGAACTACAATGCAAATGGGCCTTTGCAGATGAGTTCAGCTAAAATAAACAACTAGAAAACAATCTGTATTCCTGGCTAAGGCCAGGAGAAGAAATTAAAATTAATGTACAGAGAGATTATCTCTGGCAAATTTCTCTTTCTCCTTTCTCTCTCTGATTACAATCTGGCTGTGTTTTCAGAGCTGACCTGGTGTTCCCTGAGCTGCTGGTGCCAGGATGCTTTACATGCTGATCCCATCCTCTCTGCAGGAGCAGGAATCTGAATCTTGGGACCAAATTGGCAGCTCAGCTCCCAGTGGATGTATTGATAATTCTTCTGGATTGTCTTTTTGAGCTCCTTGGTTTGCTGTCACAAGGAAAACCGAGTTAAGGTTTCTGACATCACGTTTTGTGTTTTAAATAATTGTAATAAAGTTCATGCTGTTCTCATATTTTGAGATCTCCTCACAACACTGTGGTTTTCCAGCAGAAAATACATTTCTGGGGATGCAGAGAGGATGTAATTCAAACTATTAAATAAACTTTGTGGTGTATAAGACAAAGTGGTGCATGAGCAAGCACTGCCTGGTTGGGAAAAAAAGATTACAGAGACACAGCCACAAAAGCCTTATCAGGTCCCAGAGATGTGACCAGCAAGAGCAGATGTAGGAGATTTTGAAGCTGACAGTGGTTACATGAACACCAGAGCTATAACCTGTGAAGCTCATAAATAAATGATTCTCTTGAGAGAGAGAGTTTGCAGACCAGAGGTTCAGATGGGCTGAGAGAACAGCTCTGGCCTAGAAACACAAACTCATTTTTCAGCAGGACATGCCCTGCAATAGAGAATTCCAGCATTCCTGTTGCCCCTTTTATGATGGAACATGAGAAACTTGCCCAGTTTCTGAAAATTTTTGGGGTTATTTCTTTTGGTTTTTTGTTTGGTTGGTTTTTTGTTTGGTTTTTTGTTTGTTTTTTTGTTTTTGGTTTTGGTTTGGTTTTTTTTTTTGCTAAGCAAATTATCAAGCCTGGTAAAAGTTAAAACAACACATTCTGCCCTGGTGTTCTCTCTACAACATGCTATTTTCAGGTTAATTCAGAAAACATAATGAAGGCTGTATTCAAACAACCACAGAAATGTCTCTCATGTTTTAGGAGGTTCTTTCCTGTGGTGGTTTTTCCACTATCCTCCGCTGGAGGTTGTGCATAACACTGATTAAAGGAACCTCTTGGGTGCTCCTCAGGATTCACAGTGCAAAGTCAGCACAGCTGCCTAAAAAAACACTGCCTAAATTTCAACCCCCTTTTCTTCAGAATTTGGAGAATTTGTTAATTCAAGAGATGAACCAGCTTAAGGACCTCGCTTGGTGTGTTGAAATTTCACTCCATCCAGGAGAGCAAGGTGAATCTGGGGGATGCACTGATAAGACATGCTGAATAAAGTTCCCTCTCTGGGTTCAGGCCAGGAGAGACTGGAACCCCCAAAACTCAACATTTAGCCTGGGATTCAGAGAGGACAAACAGAGGATTTTGGATAAAGCATGCCAAAATACCTACAGAGTTCTGCCCAGTATTATTGCCATCCCTCTGTCTTATTTTCTGAGTTTCTGATATTAAATCAGGCTTAAAATCATGTGTTACTCTGGAGTGACAGAGTTCCTGCTTTTGCTGGTCTCTTTCCATTCTTCTGCATGTTGTTCCAGGCTCTCAGGAGCAATATATCTATTTTACTGTTAATAAAACAGAAAGATTTCATCATTGTCCTGCCCAGTAAGATGGCAGTATAAGTCCTGTTAATCAGCCACCAGATCAGTGTTTTATGGTCTGCCAGTGCATATGTCTTTTGTAGTTGATCAAAACAAATACGAGAAAAAAAAAAAAAAAGAGAGAGAAAAAAGAAAGAATAGGAACTGTTAAAAATGAGCTTTCTTTAATTTGCTTTCTTCAAGTTTTAAAATCACGCTGGGAAATGATGAAAATTTTTGTGAGGTGGTGAAGAGCAAAGGTAATATATTGTATAATTTTCCTCATGCTGCTGCACTCTGCCTTCTTGGTGTGGCAGGAGGAAAGGCTTTAAAGCAGAAAAAAACAGAAACACAAAGCATCAGATTCAAAGGGATTTTCATGATCACAGTGTCAAACCCTGAGGTATCAGCAAAACCTAGCAAGATTCATCTCAAAATTGTCCTGTTCCTTGACTCTTTAATCCATATGCACGACTCTGGGATGCTATCCCAAACCCTCCTGCTTAGGAACCTGCTGTTTATTTCCATCCCAAAAAAATCCATTGCCCACGTTTGGCCATTCTGGTTGTTTGTTCAGTCACTGGGATGATGTCTGTGAGATCCTTCACACCATTCCTGAGTCAGGACTTATTTTCCTGGAGGGAAGATCTTCCCAGAAAAGTTTTATGAGGAATCAGATCCTCGACAGAACCTGGGTGGGCTCTGAGTAATCAAAGAGGACAGAGGAGAACCAGAGGGATGCTCCTGGTGAACTCCCCCTGTGCTGAGTGGAGCTGGGACATGCTGATGTTATCAAGGGCAGCAAGAGGCCCTCAGATCCTTTATTCTCAGTAAATCTTCTGCAATTATTTCCCATGTAGGAGCAGGAGTTCAAGGGAGAGAGGAGCTGATGAATGGCAGAGCCAAGAATAATCTGATTTTGCAGCACTCTGGGTCGTTTGGGTTAATGAACTGACTCTGCTCACACACAACCCCACAGACCTGCAAGTGTAATTTGATGATTTGGCTTATTCACAAGTCCCCTGCTGTTTTTAGAGGTTTGTTTTTTTGTTTTTTTTTTTTAACATGGATGTCATCTGTTGGTCTTTACAATCTGTATTTAATAATGGGGATTATGGGCTATTTTTTCCCACCTCATTTACTGATACCTTCTGCTTTCATTGCAATGGTTATCTCTCCTCTGCTTTCCCCCACTGTGTCTTCCTCCCTTTCATTCAATAAAAATATATAAAAAATAATCTCTGTGGGGATTATCTTTGTGTTTGACTGAGAAGCTGTGTGTGTTTTTCATAGTTTAGCTTGAATATCTTGAATATGAAAAGCAGCACCTTGGTTTCACCCCAGAATTTTAAATATGTATATTTTAAAATATGACTAAAGCTAATCTACTCAACATTTCTTGTGATGCACGGGAGAGACTGTGAACTGTTCCACTAAAAATAGTTGAACTTTCTGTATCAACAGTGCTTTTTATTTAAAATCATGGTGTAGTTACAATTGCAATGCAACAAACAGGCTGTTTTTCCATTAAATAATTTAAAACACACTATCTTTTTGAAAAAGCTATTATTTTGTTAGTTTATGTTTTGTTTTGGGATACTGAAAATGCAAAAAATGTATTTGAAACAAACTTTTTCTTTTTGTTTAGTGGTTTTTTTTCCTATTCTTTTTTTAGAAAAGACCTGATTTCTTTTTCTATAAAAGCCATGAAGTGATAGGACAAGGGGATATTTCTTCAAACTGACAGAGGGCAGGTTTAAATTAGAAAAAAAAAAATCTTTACTGTGAGGGTGTTGAGGCACTGGCACAGATTGCCCAGAGGAGCTGTGGCTGCCCCTGGATCCCTGGAAGTGTCCAAGGCCAGGCTGGACAGGGCTTGGAGCAACCTGGGATGGTGGAAGGTGTCCCTGCTTGTGGCAGGAGGTGGAATGAGATGGTTTTTAGGGTTTCTTCCAATCCAAACCACTCTGAGATTCTCTGATTCTAAAACTATTTCAAAAAGACACATTTTAAAACTAAGTAAATGGAAGCTAAAAAAAATTTCTCTCCTTCAAATATTGCTTCCAAGAAAACAAACCCAAGAGATTTAAAGGTACAGCATTTTCCTGAAAGCTATTGATACTGAAAAATACCCAAACCAACCATTAAAGCCTCACAAATCCACACTCTTCAAAATTAAGATTAATCTAAAATCTGGAGTATTTCAGTGTCTTGGGGAGGGAGGAGGTGAATTTTCCATAGGAGTATAAATTACTGAAAACTGTTGTGGGCAAAGTGCCTTAGAGAGCCAAACAGGCAGCAACTTCAGATGAGGTATGCAGTCAGTGGAAGTCTTTCAGCTGATGTTTCTAGTTTCTAGATCAGACATAAAGCTGATTCCTTGCACTTCCTCTTCTGCTTCACAAGGCAGGTTGAGCTGTGTGTGCCATGGGAACAGAAAGGCATTTCCTCTGCCCAAACACAGGGTTCAGCCTCTGAACACCAAGGGTTTTGGAGGTGTGATGCATTCTGTGCCAAAGTGGGTCAGTTGTGTCATTCCCTAAAAGTGCCCATTATTGTCCAGGCAGGTGCCCAGCTCCTTCAGAGGCAGTTCCAGAGCAGATGTTGAGGCTGGGGAGGTGAATCAGACCCACTGAATTTTTAGAGCATGTCTGCATTGCACACTGCAGAATGACCTGGGGTACAAGCTGGGGACTGCTTTATTCAGGTATCAGATGCAGACAAGCTGCCTTGACTACTCAGGGCACAGAGCAGCTCAGTTTCACCTTTTCTAGGTGAGCTACTCCAATATATCTCATTTTTTGATACTGCAGAGGATCAGATTCCCTTGCTGTGCTGTTGTAATGCAGCACATCAGCCTCATCTCTTTTTGCACTTGAGGAAGCCAGTCAGTGAAGTTCATTTAGTTACAAACATTGTACATGGGTTAAAAAATTAACTGCAGCTGGAGAAACTCTCCTGGGTCTTCCAACGTGATGCTTCCTCAGCTCTTGGAATCCCCCAACCTCAGAGTGCCAGGGGATGGGAGAGTGTGTTGAGGAGAGCAACTCTCCACACTTCCCTTGTTTTGCCATCCTTTCCCTAACCAGGCACTGCTGGATGTTGTTGAAGATGTTTTTTTCTTCTCAGTAGATCCTTAATGCAGCTTTGCTGAGCTCTGTGGGTGTTGTGTCATCCAAGGGGTGCAGAGAGTGGAGTGCAATTTGGGGGGAAATCTGACAAAACCCACAAGACAAGAAGTGACAGATTAGGAAAAGCAACCCCGTTCAGACAGACCAAATGTCACTGTGTGTGCAGGTGACACTTTCACATTATCAGCAGATGACAGCACTGCAGCCTAAGACCTTTGACAAGCTTTTATCATAGGTCAGTGAAGGCAAAGAGCAGAATGTGCATACAGAGTTTTTGGGAAATAATGCAAATCTAAACTGTCTGAATATCAAAGGTCTTTGTATGACAAATAGTGTTTTATGCTGGAGTGATCACATTTCGCTTGGGGAAATTGCCAACACAACTCTTATTTAAGTAAAATCGACAATGTATTTTCAGCTAATTTGCTGATTCAAAACCATACATTTTTGGAAGATCCAAGACCACATTCATTACTGTCCTTCCACTTAAATAATTTTTGGCAGGTTGGTCTCTTAGCTTTAAATAAGCCAAAATTAGCAACAGATATCTAGAGCTCTGTGTTCCTATTCTTGAAGCAAAATCCGTGAAACTAATTGAGTGAAACTCTTTAATGAGACAAACCT
This sequence comes from Entomyzon cyanotis, assembly GCA_024500445.1. Classification (NCBI taxonomy): domain Eukaryota; kingdom Metazoa; phylum Chordata; class Aves; order Passeriformes; family Meliphagidae; genus Entomyzon; species Entomyzon cyanotis. Next base: position 709,284 of record JAKEPQ010000550.1, on the reverse strand, counting down.
CATTAAGATGGTAATTCTTCCCTGCACACTGTATCCCCTTACTCTTTCTGAATATTTAGCTAGTGTTTCCAAAGATTTAGAGAAACATTCTGTAAAGCTTATTTGTCAGAGTACAAAATGAGAATAAAACCTTACAGCAACTTATAATACATTCAGCTAATGATAAAACTGGTCATGAATCAAATATATACATTAATTTTGAGAGGCTTTGATATGCACAAAATAGCACTTTGATAGCATTTTGATAGCACAGAACCTATGGCAGTCTCCTGGTCTGACAACCAGGTGAGACATGGTGGGGAATTTTGGTGCCCTGTGTTTAGAAACCTTTAAAAAGGCACATATGGAAATTAAGTTAACATACACAGGATGCTTTTCTCAGAGTTTAGAAGAAAAAACTAAAAACCCAAGTAATCCAATCAGTATTTGGGTAGATGCAGTATCCAAAGGCTTTTTCAAAAGATTCCTAGGCAGATAAACTGAACCTAACTGGAAGAAACCATGACAAAAGTGCCTCTGCACAAAAAATCTTTCAGAAAACACAGTGGGATTCACCCAGGCTCTTGTTCTAGTGAGCCACTGAATTTTTTCCAGTGGAAAGATGTAGCACACAGGAAAATTTACTTTAATTATGTGTGTACCTTCTAGAAGGCTGAAATGGAGACCAGTCCCACCCAAATGTCCTGGAAGTCCCCAGGGCAGCTGAGTGAACACCCCAAAGCCAAAGTGAAGGAATGAGGTTCAAAGCCTGAATCCATTTCAAAATTTGGATTGTTCCTTCTTCTCAGCATGTAAAAGAGACATAGAGACAAACACCTTCTCTTCTGGGTGTTTCCCACTGGCATCTCAGCAGTCTGTGTGCCAGCAGCTGTGACATCCCACTGTGCCTCCCCGGCTCTCCCATCTCTCCATCCTCTCCAGATCCCCCCAGCTCCAAGGTTGTTGCACATTCCTTTGCCCCACCTTGGATCTGCCACTGCTCTGTTCCCTTGGAAACACCTCTGATGCCTTTCCTCCGATCATTAACCTTCTCTGCCCTCATGTGTGGAGGAAAATACGGCTTGAGAAGGGGCTAAATGAGCTTTGCAGGCTGCAGTCAGATTCTCTGCTGAGCCATGCTGGGCACAAGGCACGGTTTGGGGTTGGCACAGCTGGGGTGTGACCTCCCTGCAGCTTTCTGAAGTCCTCCCTGCAGGGTGCTGGGAAACAAGGCAGATTCCTTGTGCATTTTCAGGACTTTTTGTTTCCAGTCGTTGCCTCCAGTGGCTGTGCTGAGCTGCACACAGCAGGGGTGATTGCCTGAGGAAGACTGGGGTACCACAGGGAGGGGAGTCACTCCAGGAGGGTGAATTGCACAAACTCAATCCCTGCTTTAACTCACTCAGTGAGGTGGTTTTCCTATTCCTTTCTCACATTCAGACTGCCTCAATGAGGCACAACCTCCCTTTATTTCCAAATGGCAGATATATATAGAATCATAGAATTATCCAAGTTGAAAAAGACCTCCAGGACCATCAAGTCCAACCTTCAACCGAATATGACTCTACCCACTAAACCATATCACAGAATGCCATGTCTACTCATTTTTTGACCACTTCCAGGGATGATGACTCCACCACTTTGCCAGTCTGTTTGAATGTTTAACCATTCTTTCAGTGAAGAAAATTTTCCCAGTGTCCAGCCTGAACCTCCCCATTTGTCTGAGCTGAGTATCATCTTCATGTCCTCCTTCAGTGCTCCCCGTCCTCTCCTCTCTTCAATGAGCATTAAAACATTAACCATTAAAATTTTGACAACAAGCAGACAAGCAGAGAAATAAACCACCACCTTTTGAAAAGCCCAGCTGTGTCTCTCTTTCCCACAAATGTCATAACCTTTGTATGATAACAGATACAGCTTCCCTCAGGTTTGAATTTGTCTCAGAAACACCCAGGAGAAATGCAAGAGTGAGTTAGGAGGAGGTTTGAGCTCATCATGCTGTGATGATACCCACACTGACCCAGCTGGCACATCCTCAGTCAGCCTCGCAGTGACACTGAGCCACGTCCTCACCAAGCAGTTTCTCATCTCATTTAGACTGAGCTGGGGCATGGCAGAGATGTAACTCAGCCCAGGAAGGCAGGAGAGATGAATGAGCTTGCAGTATAAATGTGTTAGCCCAGCACCTCAGCCAATACCTCCTGAATCAAGCAGGTGTTTTGCTCCTGTGCTGGAGCATGTCCAGCTGGGCTCATTCTGAGAGCATGGTTGGACTGTGTGTATTAATTTGTTCCTGGTTCATCCTTGAGCAGTCAGTGTTTCCTCTGAGGCAGGAGATTAATGGTTGCACAGGGAGAAATGAGAAGATAGAAAAATCAGCTCCTGTGGTTACTTATTGTTGCTGGATTTAAATGGTTCAAACCCACTGCCCAACACTTTTAGAAAGAATATTCTTTAGGAAGGAACTGTGGATGCCCCATCCCTGGGAGTGTTCAAGGCAAGGCTTGGACCAACCTGGAAGGTGTTGGTGTCCCTAGAAGGTGTCCCTGCCCATGGCAGGGGCTCAGAACAAGGTTATCCTCAGAACAAGGTTATCCCTTCCAACCCAACCCATTCTGTGATTCCATGATTCTCTGATGAACACTGTTAGAGGCACTTCCAGGACCTTCTATGATATGAGACCAGCAACTGCAAGGCACTAAATCAACTTGTCTCTCTGAGATCACTGTGCAAACACACAATTTACAACCTCCTGTAGCAGAATGTCAGCCACATAATTCCTTCTGCTGGATGCTCTGCTGAGTGCTTTTGTATTTACAAGAATGCACAGCGAGCTCCAGAACGAGACATGCTTTATGGCCCTGTGTGTGTGCTGTTGTGCACACCCAGGGAATTGCTTTAGTGGGCAATAAACTGTTAAAAGACTGAGACAGTGGTAGCTAATACCCAAAGAACCCAACTGCTCGGGGCTCTAATGGGAGCAGTGGGTCTCATCAGCATTAACGACTTATCCTCTATTCTGCTCTCACTTGGAGAGGAAAAAATAAGTGTCTGATGAAAAATCCCCACATTTTGCTAAATATAATACAGTGGAATTATGACTGAGCTCATCACAATTACTTTTTGCAGCCTTTTTCCCATAATTATTGCAGGTCATGTGTATCAGTGGATTTGTTGAATCTGCTCATACTCCTCTGGAAATGAAATGGTGCATTACCCAATTCAGTTGTGGACAGAAAAAAATTTAGGAGCCTTTTGGCTCCTTCTCCAGACTAGTTAAGTTCATAATAAATGGGTGGGACTCCTACAACAGTCAGCTGTGCAAGTCCTGCTTGCTTAGCTCCTTCTAATAGTTATTAAATATTCAATTTAGGTGCTGGAGGCCAATTGTCTTCTGTGTTTGATCTGTCTTGGGTGACAAGCATGTCAGTGCAGTAAAGCTTTTGCATTTCCATAAATATGGCACTTGTCAGATCTCATCAGCCTTCTGCAAGGTCGTGTGAAAGCTCAGCTCTCTGCTGTGCTTTGCAGCGCTTGTCAAGGAGTAATCAAGTTTATGGCTTTGAGACTCCATTCAAATGTGCATGGTTTGAAGAGGTCCTTTTAGAAATGAGATTTTGGTCCTGCTCCTCATTAGGAGCTCACACACTTCAGGGGATTTAGATTCTATTTTCTACTTTGTCAGTACTGGTGAACACTGTAAAATTTGTGCATGTATCTGATTTATTCTCCATCTCAAAAGTTTTCAGGAGTTTTCTGAATGTATCCCATCTCAAGGGTAATTGTTCTTGATTCAGATTGACTATTGCTGCTTACTCATTTATGAAATGTCATCAAATGAAAATTAAATTAGACAATAAGGATATATTTGACAGTGAGTATTCAGTTTCAAGAACATAAGAGAAAGATCACATAGGATGAGTGCTTCCCCTGAGTAGTTATCATGCTTTAAAATATATATATATTTGGGGGTATAGATATAGCTAAATGTTTAAATATTAATATATCAGTATTTATACATAATATAGAAACATTACTGTAAATAATTTTGCATATTTATAGATAATGTATACATTTATGTAAATAATATTTTAATGTTATATTTATATATATGACGAATATTTATATATGTATATTATAGACACATATATATATGTATATACAGATATTAGAATATTTGTCCTCAATTTGTTCGATTAATTACATCTTTCACTCTTTTTTGAGGTTCCTTGAGGCTCTTTTCAGCCCTAATAGAAAGTTTGTGAACCTTATGAGTATCTTTTACAACACAAAAATCAATTCAGGAAAAAAGATGCTTCTGCATCAGTGAGGCAGAGAACAGAGATGAAGGGATATTTGAAGAGATGGTTTAAAAAATACAGGAATGTTACTTACTGGGTCACTCTTGCATTTTGGAAGTAACATAATCGATGGTACAAAACTGACGTGGAAAAGAAGCAGAAAGGAGCCAAAATGGAGAATTAAGAGCCAAAGGAAATGGAGAAGATGAGTGAAAGCAAAAAGATAGGTAGTGAAAAGATTAATTGAAGTCTTATAGAGAAGAATAAAGAGCAAGGCTGTGATGGATATGCAACTCATTTCCTTTCAGAAAAAGCTGACAAGTGTAATAGAATGCTTTTGGAAACAAGACATCATCAGTGAAGTTCACCGCTGCTGGATAAATTAAGGAAAACAGTCCAGGAAGGTTCAAAAAGCACTTAAACGTGAATAAGAAGTTCAATAAAACCTTGCAATTAAATTAGTGACTGACAATATATGTATATATATTTTTAAAATTTAAAATGAGACCCCTAACATGATGTTGAGTTTGGACTGAATTTTTTTCTGTCCTCACAGAAGTATTCAGGTTTTCCTTGAAAATCTGAGAGCCAGTGTTGCCCAAATTCTCACTGTCTTCCTGTGTCATTTTTTGAACAATAACATCTTTGTTTGGGATTATTTCAGACATTTTTATTAACACTTTCTGGAAAAAGAAAATGGAACATCACAGACTTCAGAGGATGAAGTACAGACTAATCTTCATCTTTTAGCATTATGCAAGGCTTTGTTCCCCATGCTACTGAAAGGACAGGAATCTGAGTAAACCTTCCACAGATTTGGTTGGGAAAGGACTTTTTGCTTATGTGAAATTTTCCCTCTGTTTCTCCCTAAAACTGAAATAATTTAACTCCTTATATTTTAAAACTTTCCCCCCCTCAAAAAATTAAATGGTAGGGCAAGGAGAAACCATCTCAATGATCAAACTCAACACTTTATTCATGCAAGAAGAAATTTGTTTTCACACTGGCTTTGATTCACTGTCTGGTTAAGTTATTTCTCCCCTTTCCTCACTGTCCCCAAACTACCTGCAGAGTGAGTTGCTCCACAAGGGTATTCTCCTTTTGCTATCAGCCAAAATGACTGATAGTCAATTTGAATTCTTGTCTTCCAGCAAAACTGACCTGTAGCCCAAACAGCCAAATTTCAGTGACAAACCACTTTCAGTAGGAAAAAAAAGAAATATCAGGAAGGAACATTTCATTGAGCTTTTGTTTTGAAACTGCCTTGGCTGCACTGGATGGCTCTGGAAAGAAGATCACAGAATCATAGAATTGTAGAATGGTTTGAGCTGGAAGGAACCTTAAAGACCATCTCGTTCCAACCCCAGACATGGGCAGGGACACTTTCCACCAGCCCAGGTTGCTCCAAGTTCTATCCAACCTGGCCTTGAGAACTTCCAGGGATTGGGCAGCCACAGCTTCTCTGTTCCAGTGACTTACCATCCTTCAGGAAAGATTTTCTTTCTAATATCCAATCCAAGCCTACTGCCTTTCATTTTAAAGCCACAGTTGATGGTTATGGACCAAACCTCATAGCTTTCTACAGAAATTTGGACCTCTGAATACATGATAAACTGTTTCTGCTCAGAGAGGTTTTATGGTTTTTTGAGGGATTTCAAAAAAGCAAAAATTTTAGGTCTAAGACTTATGAACCCAGAAGTTCAAACGTGGAGCTCTTTCTTCTGCTCTGCGCAAATTAAAATTGACACAGAAATGTCAAGCCCAGGATTCATCTTTATTTGGGCAAGTGGTGCTCATGCAGCATTTCCTTTCCTTTCTGCTTCTCTGCAGGTCTGACACCAAGCCAGCTGGATCAGCTGGGAGAATTCTCACTCTGGCTTTGCATGGAATTCTTGAATCCTGGTTTCAGCTCTTTGCATTGCATTAATGTGAGTCTTATCCACTCCAGTGCTACATCCTCTCCTGAGATACATGTGAGCACATCAGAACAATTTATCCAGACAGAAAAGAAACCACAGCTGTGAGTGCAAAGATCTTGGTGATGTCCAAAAGAAATTGTGTAGTGTATTTTAATTAAAGAAGTTGACTAATACTCTAAATATATATGCATAATATTTTATCTAAAAAGAAAAAACTGTATAGAACTTTGGAAGTTTCTCGATAGAAAATGTATTGGCTTTGTTCTTCTGATTATTTTTGCAATTTGTAAACATAAAGCAGAACTTGAAGATACTGGAAAAAGTTTGAATGCATTTTAAAATTTGCTGTATCTTTAGTAATTTTTTTTTTTTTTTTTTAAATAAGAGTGGTTTCATGCCACTTAAGCTTTCAAAGCTAATACCTGTAAAAGCCTGTTTGTAATTTCACCAAACAATGAACTGTAGATCAAACAATCCTAAATTAACAACAATGACAAACGGCCCTGACACTGCTCTAGAATGTAAACGGGCACAACTCAAACACCAGTTATGTCATCAGGAATCTCTGTAAGATCTGCACTGCTCTGAGAACAACTGTGTAATTTTTCTCATCACTCTTAAAAAAAAAAGAGCAAAGTAAAAATGCATATGAAGTTTTAATTAAAAGTCTGTGTGCTATCAAAGTGATTTCTACAGCTCAAGGCTCATCAGACATTTTAAGATTTAGGCCAAAGCCACACCAAACCATAAAAAAAAAAGAAAACCAAAAGAAAAACAATTATTTATTTAAAAGAAACTGCTAATTTCAGGGGTACACTATAAAACTGAAGCATTTTCATTTAGAGAGCTCAGACTAAATCTTGATGATGCCATGTCCTGATTTTTCTCCTCCTTTAGCTCATCAGCCCATTTCTATAAGATCTTTGGTGAAGTATGTAGCAAACAACACCATAATTATAATTTTGTAAATTATGTGTGATAACAGAACCATATTTTCTTCCAATTCCTTGTTGTGGAAATTAATAATTTCTTTCATGGAGATATGTAAGACTTGAAGCCTATCTGCAAACTAAAACTCACTGACAGCATCACCAGATGATTTACAAAATCAAGTACTAATTACACACTCATAAATATTCATTCTCATGTTCACAGTTATGGAGGAGAGAAAGTGAACATGTTGATTAATCAATTGATAGTATCTGATTCATCTGGCTGTACAAATGGGAAAGAAAAGGCAGCAGAGCAATTTCCAGCAAATCCAGGCTGCAGCAGATTGTATTGCTTAGGAATGTTAACATGAAATGAAAAATTAATAAGTGGTAAAAATTAAAGTGTGCATGAGAGCAAAGGGAGTGCAGGCAAAGTGAGTAGATTTTCCACATCAGTTGGCCTTGCTGTTTAATTCAGGTGATAGTATAAAATTCATGCTTCCCTTTCTGAAGTTCATAAAATTGCCTGTTTTAAGCTTTGCCAAACTTGAGACATCATGGCCAAATGGTCTGATTCAAGCTGCTTTTTTATTTGGACATAGCAAAAATGGCTAAGCCTTTTCCACAAATGCAGTTAGTAAGAAATAATTGTTTTACCTGCTTTAACAAAACAGTAGGAAAGTAAAATCCACTAAATTGCCGGTGCTAATGGTTATTAAATCCAGAGCTGGAGCAAAATGTCTGTCAGTTTTGGACAAGAAGCTCATTCTGGAAAGGGTGTGGAAGCACAAAGGATTTATGTACATTATAAACCTTTGAAAAATTGCAAGTTCACTTTAGAAACTGCTGTGTCTTCGCAGATTGAGCACAACGTCCTGGCACACCCGCACCTCCCCTCCTCTGCAGAAATGATCCACTTTTGGGGCATGATTACACTGCCCTAGTTCTTGGAAAGGAGGACAGAGATATCACTGAAATCCCCTCAAGCAGGTATGAATTTTGTGACCTCTCTCTCAGCGACTCTCAACAGCCTTTGGAAAATTGGTTCCTAATTTGGTGCCTCAGCTGTGCTGAGCTCCTGCTGAATGGTGAGGGTCAGGCTGAGGAACAGTCTTGAGGAGTTTATTCCTCTCAATCAGTCAGAGATGGGGAAACAAGGCAGGGGTGGGGAAAAGGATCTGTCTGGAGCCAGACTCAAAGGTGAGGAAACAACACAGCTCCCTGCTCCCTCTGTTCCTCAGCAGCAGCACCACAGGGCTCATTTGGGGTCACCTCCTCCTGCTAGATGCCTCCTGCTCTGCTCAAATGAATCCATCCTTGACTTCGTGGCTTTGTGACTGCCCATGCCTTCACACCTTTTAATTATTATGCTCTAACTCCTCTATTATGTAACTCCACAGGACTGCACACTCCTGTGCTTTTTGCTAATCACTGCTTATTCTGGCAATACTTTATCAAATGCTAATGCAGTCTTCACCAGAGATTGATACTGAAAGATTCTTTCCCCACACAGAGGCTTGTTTTCTGCTCTTTGCAACCTGATTTCTTTTCCTTCTGTCTTTCTTACTTTTAACTCTCATTGTGGATGGTTTGTTGAAAACTCTTTTTTTTTTGCAGTACACTGAAGGGGAAATCAGAAATGAGAATGTGCAGGAAGGAAGAGCACCTATCACTTTGAAAAAGAAATCATTCATTACCTATTCTTACAACAATTAAGTCAGAGTGATATCCCTAACATGAAAGACTTATGCTATTAAATGTATTAAACATATTAAACAGAATTAAATCTGTACTGTTCTATATATTACAGATATTCCTATACATTCCTCTATGCTACAGACAACTTTCCCTCTGTCTTTACAGAGGAAATCAGACATTTGTATGTTATCTATACAATTAAAATATCCATGTCAGAAAAATTATTTGAGTGTGTGTGTGTGTGTCAATAAACAAAAAAGTTTAAACTTTCTCTGTTGTGCTGCCATATTAGATGTGAATATTTGGTCACTTTTCAGGGGTTATAATAGCACAGTGGCTGCTTTTTATTTTTTTTTTCCCCATATTGTTCAGTGATTTTATCTGTAGGAAGATAATAAATGAAATAGTTTGACACTGGAAAAATATCTTGGCTGTATAGAGTTTGCCTCTTACTGAAGTTCTTTCTTGTTTCAACTCACGTGACTTCCTAAGAATAGAAATTTTTTTTTTTTGGGAGTCAGACTCAAAACAGTGAAAAATAGGGATTGATTTTCAGAGCACCTAAGCTATGTACTAATGCAGCCAGAAATGGAATAGTCCAGACATCCTGGGTCCTGAGCTAAGGATTTTTAGGCTCTTCTGGCCTTTTCTACCAACATCTCACATTGCTCTTCCAAAACTCTATTTTTATGGTATTTTTCAACTTCACAGTCCCATTATCTGATGAAACACCCTTTCCCTGCACACAGAGAGCTTTGTGGAGCTCAGAGCATCCCTTACATCCTGCATCAGCCACTGCACTCCGTGATGTGCCCTGAGTCCCAGTGTGCTTATGGCCACAGGTTGCAGTGGCTGCCCTGCATAATTGTGTCCCTCTAGTGCCACTTTATGTCTTCATTTTCAGGCCCATAGTGCAGTAAATTGGTTCACAACAGGCTATGAATAAAACGCTTTTTTTTTTTTTTGGACGCTACGTTTGTTTTTATGATAAAAATGCATTATGTGAGAGAATGCATCAAGCTGGTAACACAGTTCTGGTTCCCAGACTCCATCTGGGGGGAGGGATCAGTGTGAGCATTTTCCAGCATTAATGACCCCCAAACTAACATCTGTGAAAATGCTTCTGTCCCAGCCATGAAGCTGCACTGAAAATTGGAGCTGTGGACTAGACTATTCCAGGCTTCCAGAGACTTTTTGATTGGCTAATTAACATCACGCAGCCAGAATCTGAGTAGCTTTCTGAAATTCTACATATTTTTGCCTTGCTTGTTCCTCTTGCCATATTGCTTTGCTTTCAATCCTGATCGTGGTGCAAATCACAGGGGTAATGGGTTCAGGGCAAATTGCTCAGCTGGAGTTCAGATAAGCTGAGCTTTGCATCGATTTACAGAATCACAGAATGGTTTGGGTTGAAGGAACCTTAAAGATCATCTTGTTCTGACCTCTGCCATGGGCAGAGACACCTTACACTATCCCAGGTTGCTCCAAGTCCCATCCAGCCTGGTCTTGGACACTTCCAGGGATAATGAGTCCACAAGCTCTCTGGGTAACCTATTCTAGTGCCTCACCACCCTCACAGTAAAGAATTTATTCCTAATATCTAACCTAAACCTACCCCCCTTCAATTTAAGGCCCCAGGACTTTTGCTGGTTTCACAATTGTGAACAGAATTTAGCCCATAACACAAAACCTGGGAAGTAAATGCCAGGAAACAAGAAAGCCAAATAAGTTACCAAAACTTATTTCCTTTCTGGCTGTGTCCATAAAATCTACATGACATTGTGAGAATAATCTCCAAGGAATGGAAAACTGAAATCTCATTATTAATAAGAAAGGCTTTAGAGGACAGAGTTTTATTACATTTACAAAAGTTAATACTTCTTCAATTCTCTCTCCTTTGACCCGTTCCAGTATTATCAGATTAAATATATTCTGTACAGAAGAATTCTGGATCAACAGTCATCCTAAACAAATAACATTTGCAGAAGGACTTGCTAGTACAGCTTTTTATTCAAGTGCTTTATTAAACTCACCTAAAGCACTGATTAAACTGACCTAATGGAGTAAAGGACCAGCAAGGTGAAGATCTGAGAGCAGGCTAGCTGACTATATCTGGATTTGGTCATTTATGTCAATCCTCCCTGAATATACTCAAACCAAAGTTACTTTAATATATGACACTTTTTCTTTTCATCATCTTGAAGACCAGAACCAAAGCTTACCTTTGTAGCAGCCTAACTTTTTGTTAAATACTGTGAGAAGCGTTTGGATGTTTTTTGAGCTATCTTAATTTTCAGTATTTATTTCAGCCTATTGAGAGGAAAATGCAAGAACCCTCTGAGCATTTAGCCAACTAAGGAATCCCAGGTCTCTAATATTCTTGGTTTTATTGAAAGTTAGATAGCTCAACAGAAAGCAGGTATATTTTGTACTTTATTGGTTTTCTCTCTTTATAGATGATAGATTTATTTATACCCAATATTGGTAAAATTACATTTTCCAAATATTGAGATAAGTACTTCTACATTTCTGTGCAACCCTCAATTTTCCTATGAGCAAATGTTCCTCTTTTCCTCACTCATTTCATTATTTTATTTCCATGTATAATCACAGAATGGTTTGGGTTGAAATGAACCTTAAAGACCATCTCATTCTACCCCCTGCCCTGGGCAGGACACCTTCCACCAGTCCAGGTTACTCCAAATCCCATCCAGCCTGGCCTTGAACACTTCCAGGGATTTCCAGGGATGGGGCAGCCACAGTTTCTTTGATCAACCTGTCTCAGTGCCTATTTGTTTTTAAGAAAGACCTAAGTAAATTAATGTAGAAAAATTTTAATGAACAACCAGAGAGTGTGTTGCCTGATGCAAGATGTTTCTTAAGATTTCTGTCCCAATGTCTCTGTAAAATGACTTAACTGTCCTATACATATATTTTACAGTCATTTCTCTCCTTCCCTTTAATAATACTTGTTTGTGTTCTTTCCTTTTTTCTCTAGATTAATATTTGCAATATGCCTTTAAACTGAAAAACCCACCAGCATTGCTATTATTATTTGTGTTTGGCTCCTCAGATGCTGAAACATGAAATGGATGAGAGAGAGAACACAGAGTAATTTTAAATCCCTCTTTCTAGTTTGAGGTCTATCTTCATTTTTCATTTTTTTCTTATCATGTCCAAGGAAAAAAATCACAAAAGACAGGCTTAAAAATTGGTTCTGAAGATGCTTCCACTTCATATGTACACAGCCAGCTTCAAATATGGCCAAAAGGTTCTAGACTTGAAATCAAGTTTGTACTGGAGGAGAAACAGAAAAAAACAAACACAAGAATCCTAAACCCAAAACAAATCTGCAGTAAGTCAAAGCTAATTCTGAAAAAACACTTGAGGCTACTTATTTCTTGCAAAACACCTTCCCAAATGAAGGAGTTTGCTGATGCACAGACGTGGTCTTGGCTTTATTGCACAGAGCCAAGGGAAATCTATACCCATAGCCATGGTATTTTGGGACCATTGATAAGAGAGTTCACAGGAAAAGGGAAATGAGAGTAAAATTGCCCTGGTAAACCAATAATGGGTTTTAGTAACATAAACTGTGCTTAGGACACTGGTAGAGGGTCTTTTAAATTAAATTACAAGTGTTTGAAATAAGAGGAAAGTATATGTATTAAACTTAAATGTTGTGTGAAAAGCACTGCTGATACAACCAAACTAGAGCTCACTTCGGGTTGATGTCCAGCAGGAGAGTTCAGGAGAGAGATTTCCTGATGGAAATAGAAGGAATGACAATTGCTTCATGGAGCCCGGCAAGCCCAGCTGGGATGTCTGGCACTTCCCAAGTGAGGGAAATCCTCTGGAGCTGTCATGGAGTGGGGATCCTATCCCTTTTCCTCCAGCACTGGGTTTTCAGTGCTCCCTTCCATCTCACAACACAAAGTTCAGCTCAGCAATAGTAAAGATCCCTGAGTGACAGAGTGCAGCTCTGTCCACATAAGGCACTCTCCCAGTGTAAATTGGTGTGTTTCCACATAATGGAAAAAGAGGGACTTATACCAAGTGAGAAATGGGCTCATGATCTAGAAAATTATAAAATAAGAACTAGATGTGGAATAATTGGTAGGAGGCATGTAGGAATGCTGTCAATCTATTCCCACAGGTGTGTCCTCTGAGGGTGAGGAGTGCCCACATCCCATGTCGGGTTTGTAGTATATTCAGGTTTGTGGAATATTTTAGAAGCAACACCTCAGGTAATCTGCTCATACAGAAAAGTAAAAAACCAAGAATACTCAGAGAACCCTAGGATTAATGTCCCACCCACCAATATTTAGAAATGTACCCCCTTCATGAGGAGAACAGTAGCTCTGAGCTTCCTCTGCAGTGAATATGGAAAGTGAGTAATTCTATAGGGCTGCATCTCTGTCCAAAAAATCTGACTCACCCTCTGCAATCCTGTTTTTTGTCCCTATTGTCTGCTTTTTTCCCCTGTTGACTGCAGAAAGAACTTGGGACAGCTGCTCCAAACTGCTCTCACTTTACTAGCTTGAAATGAAGTCAGGTAAATCTGAGGCTTTAAGGATTTGAGCAGGACTGGATTTCAATCATTCATATTTGGCCCATCCATGGCTGAGCTTTCTCTCCTTTTTTTAAGACAATGGTTATTTTACGAACCTTTTGTTATGACTTTGAATACACTCACGTGTTTGAATACATATTAAATACTTGTGTGTATTTTCCTTGGTGTCCTGACTGTAAAAGCAAAATCTTGGGAGGGATTAGTAGAAGGTTTCTGTCAGAGTGAAAAAAATTCAACCATAGAGCAAGAGATAAAAAAAAAAATCTAATTACTTCTAAGTTGGAACCTGATATGTCCATAAAGAGGATTTTATGATAAGATGTACTATTTATTTACTTCACTGACCCAAGAGCTCTCTTCTTGTCACGTTGGTGGTTCTGTTTTGTTGAGGAAAGATGAGATTTACAATCAAAAGTGCAATATTTAAATAATTGCCAAAACTATACAAAGCGCCATAAGCATACTGGATTATCGTGATAAAAACTCTGAAGAGTTCACCGTTTGGAAATACTCAGGCTCAAGGGGACAGCTTGTCCTTAAATTGAACCAGTCTCTTCCTCAGTGAAAAGAATGAATTTATTCTCATGCAAAAGTGGCACAGAACTGGAGATTTAATTTTACATGCAGTAGAGCAAAGAACAGGAAAAATGGCTGTTAGAAAGCAGTCCATTACGCTGATACGCTATCTGTACACATTCATCTTCCTCTTTATTCATCATAATTTGTAAAGAAGTATTATTGCTTGCCATCCAGTAGTGCTCATCTCATATTTATCCACAGTGTTAAGCAGATGGCTGTGAGTGTAATTAAAGAGAGAGAAAAAAACGCCATTGTTCTTTATTGATAAAAGATGCAGAATGAGACAAAATTTTTTTTTTCAGTTTGCACGGTGGTATTTTGTGACATTTACATGTAAGAATAAAGGGTCAGATAATAGGTCTTAAAAATATACAAATGTAATTCTCTCAGCACTAGAGACATAGACAGGGAATTTGTTTTTCCCTGCTTTTCAAAGAGAAAGAAATTTGAGGATTTGGTCCAATCTTTTGTGTTTGCGCTATAATGTCAGAAGGCATTTTACACTTTAAAACTGTTAAAAAGTGGCTTTCAGTCATGCAATCTTGTTTTTAAGTGCCTGCTTTAAATTGCCATTGTCACTATGAGATATTTGTTTACTTTGCCTCTCACCATTGTCCCCCAGTGCATGATTTCAAGAACAACAGACAAGGTCTTTGCACTGGGATGCTCAAGGTCTCTTCAGAGGCAGATTGGTAAAAGGTTAGACATGGAAGACAAGAAAAAAGCTTTTTAGGCTCCACAGAAATGCCACATCAAAGAAGTGTATTTACAAATTTGCCCAGACCATCCCAGAATAGTTTGAGTTGGAAGGGATTTTTAAAGGGATATTTTTAGCTCTACTCCATCGTTCTGGGCAGGAGCATCTTCAACCCCATCAGGTTGCTCAAAGTCCCATCCAAGCTGGCCTTCAACACTTCCAGGGATGGGGAAACCTCCACCTCGCTGGGCAGGTTGTGGTCCTTCACACACCTTCAGGAAAACTGGGATTCCTTGCCTGATTTCTTGAAATTCCCTATTGTCCTGAGTGTGGGGCTGAAGGATCTCTGTCCTGCTGTCTGTGGGAAACAGGGAAAACCCTTTTGCTTTCATCCACCCACAAGGAACACAACGTTCACCATGAGACCCACATGAGGAAGAGGAAGAGGAAGAGGAAGAGGAAGAGGAAGAGGAAGAGGAAGAGGAAGAGGAAGAGGAAGAGGACCTGTTTATCTTAAAAACATCCTCTCTTCTGCCCTGATGACCCCAGGGTGGGGTGCTCAGGCAGAAGGCTGTGTTTTACAGAGGTTAGTTATCTGTTCTGGAAATCACAAGGATTATTTCTATAATTCTGCCTGGGCATTTTACTTCAAGCCTCGAGTCCTGCCCTGAGCAGGGGCAGAGGAGAGGTGCAGAGGGAGCAGGCAGAGCTATCCAGTGCTGCTGCTGGGCAGGATTTGTTCATGTTTCCCTTGAGATGGGCTGGTTGGCAGCTGGGACACCCCTGCAGGGCTGGCAGAGAGCTGCCATGAGCCTGGATTGTGCTTCCATCAGCTCAGAGGTATCCATTCCTTTGGGAAGAGCCAAGGAGTTGATCCCTCTTTCTGCACACCACTGTAATTCAGTCCTGTCATTATGATCCTACATATTACAGTAAAGCCTGAAGATCTCAGCCAAGACCAGACCTGAAAGCTTTTACAGCAAGAAGCAGTGCCAGTGCTCTCAGAAAATGCTGCTTCAGTATCAATTTAGCTGCTGTGCCTGCAGTAACTGCTGGTTCACGTTTATGAGGAAGCTTGGAGGCTTGAATTCTGTATTTAGATCTTGCTCACAGCAGTGGCTCAGGATTATACTTGTACCACCTCCAGCTTCTAATACATTTTTAATAGATTCACAGATTTTAGAGCCAGGAAGGAACCACTATATCATCTACTCTGACCTCCTGTGTCTTATACACTCAGGTTATAAAATTCACCCAGTTACTCTTCTGCTGAGCACTGAAGAATATCTTCCAGGAATGGCTCCATCCTTCAGCTGAGGGACAATCTGCCTCTTCCGCTGGAAATTTGCTTCAGGAATTAAGCACCCTCACTGTTCCAAGCTCATACCTTACTGCTGAGGGCTATTGGTGTGCACAACCTTCTACCACCTGCTCCTCTGAAGATTTTCTCTGCTGGATTAGACAAGTCTTTTGCTGACTGGCATTTTCAGATTCAGCTGCAAGTCCCTTCACCATTTACCTTTTGATAACCTGAGCAGATAACAGAAGAAAAAGATAACACTGCATCTTGTTTTATTAAGTCTCAGTGATTATTTCCTACCCTCACTGCAGTTGTTATTACTTTTGGTTCGAATCAGTGACCTGAGACCCAATGTTCTGAATTTTTCATACTTGTATGAACTGGAAGCTCTCCAGCTCCTGCCCAGTATTATCACTTATAATAATATACTCTACCATAGCTCCTATTCTCTGAACATTTTCTTCCCAAGGGAAGTGAGCCATAAACTGCATCATCTAAGTTAAATGTGGACTTTTCCTATTACTCTCAGCATGATTTGAAGAGTTTCTGAGACTCAGGCAAAAGCTCTGAACCAAAAGTCAGCAGCATGAGTGGTGACTGGCCATGTCCATTACCTTAAAATTGTTTGTGAGGAAAAGACATCTCTGCTCCTCAGGGAGTAAAATGAGACCAGAACACAAAAACAGTTTTACTGAGCTATTCAGCCCCATATCCTTCCCTTGAAGCCATCAGCTGTGGTGGTAGAGGAAAAGAATATAAAGGATCATTCTTCCCATGCTCTTTCAATTCCCACAGTTAATGGTACCTTGGTTTTCTGGTATGGAGATTGAACTGTCACATTTGCTTCTCCTGGTGGGCCTCCTATACACTTTTGCCCATTTTTACCCCAATTCCACCCTGCAGCAGAGGAGGTTCCACAATTTAAGGATGTGCTGTGTGGAAAGCCTGACAGTTCCCTTTCTGAAGTTCAAACCTGCCACCCCAAAGTGTGGAGAGCCTCCTCACTCCTGTTTTTGAGGAACTGTGGGCAGCTTTTCTCTCTTCACATTCTCTGCACTTTCCTAGCTGTAGAGTTCCCCCTCAGCCTAGCAGGTGTTTCATTTCTGAACAGAAGAGACACATATATTTAGTGCTTTTCACACCTAAGAAATTTCAATCCAAGCTCCTGGTTAGACTGAAACAGGACTCCATGTAGAACATCAGAGTCCAGAGACAAGACAGGCTTGGGTCCAGCAGGTGAGCATCATGAGGGTGCCTTCTTTCAAGGCTGGAGTTCATGTTTTTAGTCTGACTTACCAGAAGCCTCACTTTTGTGGGATTGTGTGGTCACGGTTCTTCCCATGGGAACATTTTGCTATATTTCATAAACAAGATAAAGTTTGGATGTTTTGCAAACAGTTTCTCCGGATTGAGTCAGTTCGGGCTTGGCCAGTTGTGCCTAGGGGGAGGTCTCGGCTGACCAATCTGGGGCACTTCTGTAGACTCTATATATTGGAATTCAAAACAATAAAGTTCCTTTTCTCCTCTCTTTCCTTGTCTGAGAACTTGGGTCAGTCCTCAGCTAGCCGCTCAACAGCGACAGGATTGCTTTTGTTCTTCCTGGTTTCTCATCTCAGCTTTCCCTGCCCAGTTCATTCCTGCAGGCACACACTGCACCCACCAAAAATCTGCAGTGTGACTCTGAAAATGGATCTCCAGTTAATACATGGTCACCTGCAGTGCTGAAAGGCTTTTGTTGGCATGTGAGGAGATCTCCTTGTCAAAGACAAACAATTTGCTTTACATTTGGAAGGGGAATGCTGGGTTTTAAATGCAGTGATCATGGATGCAGCTGCCACCGCCTTATGTTCCATTTCAAATGATTAATAATATTTGTCAGTTCTGATCTGTCACTGTGCTTTATTGCTGTACAGCATGCTCCAAATGATGGCACTCTCCTTTGGATTGATCTGATTAATGATGGATGAATCTGTTTCATTTTATTGTAAGCCTCTCTTAACTGAACGGCTTAGGTTAAAAGAGAACAACCTCCACCAAATGTTATGAATTACAGCATCATTTAAAACATGTTTCCTTTCTCTTGTTGCCAACAGTTTAGTGACAATACCTGAAGAATTCAACTTAATTACTTTTGATCAAGCCCTGCTCCTCCGGATATAAACATCCCCTCGATTTTACTTTTATGATTTAATTTTTTGCCCAGCAATGAAAGTGTCCTTCTGTCATTACAACGCTTTATGTTCTACAACAGATCATTTCAGCACTGCAGATGCCCATCTCGTTCCTCATGAAAATTGCTCACAACACCACTAAACCGCTTATTGATTTATCCTCCTTCCTGTGCCCCCATTGGAGGATCTCCTTTGACGCAAAGGCTGCAGCTCATAACAATAAGATGGTGTTTAGACTATACATAGCTCCATTGTTCTGTGACCTGAAGCTTTGTTTTCACATCAGTTGCTTGTCCAATTCCTTGTCAGTCTTGTTTAATTAGCTGGTGTGGTCCTTGCCATGGTGAGGATTTTCTAATATTTGTTGTTTGCTCAGTGCTTAGCTTAAGGCTGCCTCCATCTCAGCTATTGTAATGCACAGAATAAATAATATTAATAGTTTAACTGAACACAGCAAGAAAATCTTGGCAGTTTCCTCTCTCTCCTGATTAGTATTACCCTGGTGCTCTTTCTAGTTAGCACTGGCAAACATATGCTGATAGTAATCCCTTACAAAAAGTAATAGCAGAAGTTTCAGGGTTGACTTCCACAATCAGTTAAAGACCCCAACAACAGTTTTTATGCATTCAAACCTGTCAAAACATGTTGCTCTAGCAAGAAACACAACTTCTGACTACAAATGTTACTCTAGGTGTCATATTTGCCACAACCTGTGAAGGAATTTGGGGGAGGTTTGCTGGTTTCATCCTTCAGATTGTTGACAGAATAATGTGAAATATAAATAGCAGAACCACAAATCTTTACACAACTTCAGAATTAGTCTCATCCAGAAGCCTCTTCTGATATGCCTGTTGAGCCTTTCTTTGCTCAATCACTCACACCTTAAGTAGATCCAGAATTTCTGTTCTTGAAAGCGGACATGGGATGTTCTTCTAGAGATGATAAAGGTTTCATGTTTTGGACTATCTCACTGGCTCCCTTCCCATCCTGTCTGTAAGCCCATGGAATGACATTTTTAACTCTCCTTGTTGATGCAGTCAGCTAAATCACAGACTTCTTATTCTTGAATTCCTATGCAGGTTATGTAAACACACAATGAATTTAGTGACAATTAGTGAGTGCTTGTCTAGGATGTACAAAATCTACAAGCTCTACAGCTGGGCTGTTCTGAGCAGGATAAATCAAATTTAGCTAACCTCCTCCCACATCTTTCAACTTTAAGGGTTTTCTACTCAATAAAAATAATAATAAAAATGTTTATTTTCAGGGGAAGGAGAGCCTTGCTTGGGTCACATGTTTTATTCTAGAGTCTTGGATGACAACAATTATTGCAGTCAATCAATCCTTTCTGGCTGACTGTGTCTTAGTGCCTAAAGACACTGCACAAGATCCCTGTGGGTTCCAATTTTATTGGTGTAAATACTCAAGAAAAGTAAATATTTTCTTTAGATAGATTTACAGGCCAAAACATTGGGCACACCTAAAACTCTCAGATATTAATGATTTTGTATTTGCAGTAGCCTGAGAGGAAATTCTCTCAAGATGATAAACACACTTTAAAATGATAAACAGAATTTAAAAGGAGAACTGGACCAAATGCAATCAAGATAAAAATAAACATATGCATTATAATAAAGTAGAACTGGCTTCTCAATCATCAGTTTTATTTTATCCATTTTACCATTCCTTCTTGCGTCTTCTTATCTGACACATATCTGTTGACTGGCAATGCCAAAGAAAGAAAATAATTTCAAAAAAAATTTTTGTTCTCCTCATGAAATCAACAGGAACGACTGATGGTGCCCACAAACTGATTGAGTTTAGCCAGAAAATATAATTTTAATATGGTAATCTCAGAGCGCATGAACAGCACATTGACTCATAATGTGTTACTCAAATATCGTAATGTGTTGTTATACTTTATATTTGAGAAAAACTTCCTTCCTAAAGCTCAGCTGGGCTCGGGATGCTTCACATTCACCTCAGAAGCAGCCCACAGACTTTCTGGTGAGCTCATTTTAGTCAGATTTTCTTCTGACTCACTCAAGTGTTTTCACCAAAAGGTGGATGAAATTAATGGTGGTAGAAATTTCCTTTAACCAAATTGGTTTGACCTTTATGCTCCATAGGAAACCTTGGCTTAAGGAGAACAGATGCTCTTCACAGAATTAAGGTATTTTTGCTTTCCTCCCACATAGAATGAACAAATTACCCACTGTGTTTCTCAGTCTAGACTGCTTTTACTTTGGGGGACAAAGGATGAAGAAACATAAAATGTCTACGAATGTGAGGGAAAGTACAGAGTGATTCACTGTAACAATTTGCAGAACAACATAAAAATAGTGGTTGAGTCACAGCTGACCTTTCCAAAGAGGTAGATTCTCATCTACATTTAAAGGGTGCAAAATACTAAAACCTGAATGACACATTCTCCATTATGTTACCCGAGTCTTGGATCAGAAATAAAGTAGTGGAAGGTCCTTTATTCTGTAGGGTGCCTAACTCAATTGCTCTATTCTCATTCTTTATTTTTTCCCCCACAAACTCCTATATTCCTCTGGAGAGATAACTTTACTCAGGTGGTTTGGGGTAGCTGCATTAACCTGGTTCCTATTTCACCAAAACTCCATTATATCGTGTCTGAGGAAATGGAGTTGATATGGGATTTTTGCCTATTTTTTTCCAGTGAGTCATGCTTGATTTTGCAGTGCCAGCCTGGCTTTCAGTAGGGTTCCAGCCTTATGGGGTTTGAAATCTCCTCAAGTGCTCCTCACCTCCTAAAACACAGACAGATTTGGTGACTGGTTTTGAAGAGTGTGAAGCCAGGTCTTCCACACCTCAGGAATGTGTCCTAAATACTGATTTATCAGCCAAAAAGGTAAGAATGATCTCCCACACCTCCTGTGAGAGACTGAAATGGCTACAAAATGGCTATACACCTGTTTTCCTGTGCAATCAAATTGTTTTACAATCTCTTAACAAGTACTTCTGTGGCAGTCCAAGGCATTTAGGATGGGGAGCAAGACACTCCAAGCAGGAGAAGCAGCTCTACCCCATACAAAAATAAATAGAGAATGCATGTCCTCCATGCAGCACCAGGAAGAGCTGCACAGACACACTCACTGGCCTCCAAAAAACACATGGCTGCACATCTCACCAGAATAGAACATCCAAATTTGGAGTTATTAACTCTGACAGACCCAAGATGTGATGTGCAGGTCCTTAAGAGTTTAATTACAGGACAGGGAAAGCAAGAAATTCCTCAGTCAGGAATCAGATGACTCTCTCTTTGCTTGTGGGTGAATTTTAAGAATCTTGAGTGATGCAGGGTTTCCAGAGATGTTCCTGTCCTTCCTGAAATTGATCTCCCTGTGGCACATGAGACAAATGAAGCATTTGTCCGCTTCATCTACTCAGTCACTGACTCTTCATTAACCACTTTGCACTGGAAGTGGTGTGTGAAGCTTGCTGTTAGTAAGTCTCAGAGAAAAATCTGAATAACCAATTAAAAAAATCCATAAAGACATGCTGTATGGCAAATTAAACATGTTTGTGATGAAGAACAATAGCACAAGACTAAAGTGGTGACTGCATTACTTCTCTGCATTGTCTCAGCATTGGAGACAATTACTGGTCTATCAAAATTACAGTTAGAAGAGCAATTAAGCAATATTTGTACTTGTTAGGGCACATGAACAACTCATTTGGTCACTTTTAAGGCCAGTGTTATTTAGGAGGCCAAAGATATCAGACTAGGAAGGCATGACAGAGTTTGCTGTAATTTTTGCTCCTATTGCAAGGTTTTCTGTTACAATTATGAGATGCCATAGGTGAACTCTGATGTCGCTGTTGAGCGGCTAGCTGAGGACTGACCCAAGTTCTCAGACAAGCGAAGAGAGGAGAAAAGGGACTTTATTGTTTTTGAATTCCATATATATAGAGTCTACAGAAGTGCCCCAGATTGGTCAGCCCGAGACCTCCCCCTAGGCACAATTGGCCAAGCCCGAACTGACTCAATCCGGAGAAGTTGTTTGCAAAACATCCAAACTTTATCTTGTTTATGAAATATAGCAAAATGTTCCCACGGGAAGAACCTGTGCTAGCCACACTCTGATGCAAAAGAAGTATTTATCTGTGCTTGTTAGGGGACAATATTATTTTTTTGTGTTCAGCGCTGTGAATTCTGTTTTCATTTGTTCCTGCACTAGAGACATTCAGAAATGTGTCAGTGCTTCCAAGCATGTAATATCATTTTCACATGGACATGACCTTTCTTTATCCAACCTGCCTTTGAGTGTTGAAGCACATTGCACACCCCAGTTATTGATATATTTATTTACATAGCTGGTTATTAATATTTAAAAACTGCAGGCATTTTTTTTTTCCTGAATAATACTCTTGGTTTCAGGAGACTGGATTAGTTCAGGATTAGGGGAATCCTTGGGTGGCTGAAGACCCAGGGAATGATAGTTCCACTACAAAATGTCTTGATAGAGGTTTTTCACTCTAATACATAAACGTCAGCTCCACTACTTTGGAATGGAGTGTCCTTGAGATCCAACCACCAGAGTTAAGACACACTTGCAAAATTTTGCTGATGTCATTTTTTGGCAATGCCTAAACAGGAGCATTTTTGCACCGATAACCTGTGAGTGTAACTTTAACAAGGAGTTGCTCTTTTGAAGTTGCATCTTACCCCACTTAACTCTGTGTAAATGCAGCTCTTGAAGCTCAGCTGCTCTTTTAGGCTGATAAAATGGAATACATCCTGGTACAGGTGCTTCAGACTGCTGGGATGAGTTTCCTCTTGGAAGCTGCATCTCCTGTAAAGCCTCCAGGACAACAACTTTAGTGGTAGAGGAAACTGCCACTAAGCCATGATGTTGTAATTACAGATTGCCAGGTGAGATAATCCTTATTCTTCCCAAATCTGTGCTAGTTTTCAACAGAGAGAGAGCTAGATAAGATCTTCTCCTCCTTGCTCCACGAAGACTGACCTTTCTTTTGGTGAGAGAGCATTACTGTCTTCGTTGGGCACAACAGGTTGCTGGCAGGCAGCTGCCACTCAGAGAAATGATGCTGTTCCTGTTCTAGCTGCTTGGTGGGCACTAATTGGATGCTAACGCAAATCACATCGTGACTGCCTGCAGCTGTGCATCTGCAGTGCTGCTACTTGATATGCCCATTCCATCACATTCACTCAGAGTTCTGTCCAATTTGTGAATGTTCACAAAGATCCAGGAGCTTCCAGGAAGGAATGTGGGTGGTCTGAGTGTTTGCATCGTTGTCCCACAATGTATTTGGGATTAAAAAAGGTTCTTCAAATTGGCTTCCAGAATATAATTAATCTCACCTGTGTTAGGAACCTATTTTAGGATACCTTGTGCATGCACCAGCTGCTCAGATTTTTGTCTTACTTCTTCATTAATAATGGATCTCTCCTTGGTTTTAAAAGACAGAAGTATAGACTCTGTTTTACAAGTGATCAGATCCTGTGGTCCTTTGCATTTATTGCATATAGTTATGCCACACAATACAAATTATAACTTGGTCTTCTTTTTCTATGCTGACATAAATCTGAATTTCCCCACTGGGTGTAATCATAGGCCTCATGCATGAGGATTTAGGTTCACCAGGAGAGCAAAGGCTAATAAAACAGCCCTCTGAAGATGGAATGTCTTGTGTCTTATCTAATTTGTTTCATTGCTCTCCCTCAGACTTCAGTGTTGGATGAGTTAAACCATTAGTTATTTTTATTACACTGACAAATGCAGAGTGAGGTTGGGACACAAAGTGGCTTTGACAGAGGTATAGGATCCCTGCAAAGATGGAGACTCTGCTTAGGAAATGGCTAAACCAGAAAAGAACATTGTGTATTGCTGTCCAGGAAACCAAGGATCTAGAGGAGAGTTACCCACCTGCTCTGCTAAGGCAGCAAAATGGATTTCACTCCAGTCTTCAACTCAAAGCCTGGAAAAACCTCTCAAGACTTGGTGTGTGTGTTCTCTTTTCCCCTTACTGATTGAAATGTGAAGAGGGAAAGGTTACAGTCGCTTTTGATCATGATGGTACTTTTGTCCTTTCAAGCCTGTGCTCCTAAGGGCTTGCAGGGCCATTCTCAAAAGGCTGATTCTGAGGAACCTGCCTGTTCAAAGGCTCTCTTTTTATTCTTTTTAACATTGATTGCCCAAATGTTGCATGTCACTGATCTTCTTCAGCTTAAGCACTGCAGGTCAAAGTACAGAGCATTAAGAACTGGACCTCAAAGTCTGCAACCCCCACCCTGCACAGAAGCTGAATTTACAAATAGTGGGAATATCTCTGATGCAAGCTTTATTGCTGCTGCACAGAAATCACCACACATACTCCAAATGACGATTTCCATCTAAATCAAGGCTTTGTGGCACAGCGGAATAGCTTGATCTGCCAAGTCACTTCCAGTTTTTATGGACAGTACTTTCCAAATGCCTTGGAAAACCTCACTCTGTGCACACATTGCATTCAGGACTGCATTTCTTATTGCTTCCATGCAGATCGTGCCCATGAAGGCAGATTTCAGAGAGCTGAGTATCCCCTTCATATTACCTCAGGAAGGGGTTGAGTTTAGGAAAGAGCCAGAGTTCCCAGGAGAAGTTTCTGGGAAAGCAGCCATTCAGCAGGAGGTTCTGGCATTATTCAGCAGGAGAAAATCTGGTTAGTGGAGATTCACCATCGCTTGCGATTCAGGCTGATTTCTTTCTGTGAGTCAATGCTTGTGTGTGGTTATACAGTTTATAAGCACGTGAGGCTGCTCATTCCCATCACTTCCACTCAGACATGGTTTCCCAGGCTCTACAGGTGCTTGGCCTGGGTGCTTTGACCTCACTGATGGATTTTAGCCCCAGGACAGCCCTGTGGGGTAGACAAGATGAGCCTTCTTATATAAAAATGGCTTTCAAGGGGGAACAAAACCAATAAATGAGAGTATGAGGGGACAGAACTAGATCCCCATCATCTTCTGTGTGACACAGAGACCCATAGCAAATCCACATTCCTCACTTGTCCCTTTGTCATGGGCTTCAGGTGTCTCCCAACCCCTTGTATGTCCCAACCCCTCCGGTTTCTCCTCCTAAAGTACAGTTTCAATTGCATCCTTCCCTCTGCCAGGACTGAATTTGGGTCCTTATGGCCTCTGTGGGTCCCTTGAGGAGTTCCTTCAGCCCTTGGAAGTCAGTGTCAGCTGAACTGAAACATGTGCAGCTCAGACCATGCAGCAAATCCAACAGCCTGATTAAGAAGGCCTCAGGACTCTGCACCCTTTTGGCAACAAGCTGGGAGGAAAAGGATGGTGATCCAGCTAAACATTGCACAGATAAGCTCTGGTATAGCCAGGTCAGGTCCAGAAAAACAACCCTTATGGCATCAGTTCCTCAATTAAAGCCCTTAAAATCCACTAGCTGTGTTTTTCTCTTCCTTCTGCTTTTTCCTGTTTCCCCTGACTTTCTGCTTATTTCTTCCTACTAGTAGTGAGTGCGACTTGTGCAAATCGTTGAGGAGCCTGTGCCCTCTCCCTCTTCTCTCTGTGATTCATTATTATTAATAACTGGGATATTTTTGGCTTTTGCTCATCAAGCAGCTTGTACCAAATCAGCAGCCTGCCTTCCAGTGCTGCCAATCAAGCTTTTCGTTCTGCTTAGGGAGCAGAATGCTCTGTCCTGTTAGGGTTCCTCGGCAGTCCTGCTGCCGCCACCCTTACCTACAGCTTCCATTTCCACTTGAATGTATTCATATGTGTGTGTACAGAGCAGGAAAACAGGTGTGAGAGCAGCTCATATTTTCCAATCCCCCTCTCTTTTGGAGACACGGCAAAGCCTGCAGCACCAGGAGATAAAAATTCTGCCTTTGGCATCTGCCTTCTGATGAAATGCTCCTTGGTTTGGGGAGACCGGAGGTGCTGTGGCAGTGCTCACTGTGCTTTACAGGGAGTTTGTTTTCGTTTCCAGCCTGAAAATCTATGCAGCGCAGAGGGGGAGGAGGGTGGCTGTTAAAATGACATAAATAGTGGGACCAAACTAGATGGGAAAAGCAGGATAGAGAAAGGAAAACAAACAGGATGATACACGTTAACCTCAAAAAGGAGTCAATTTTTTTAGCAGGGCCTGTTGCAATAGGACAAGGGGCAATGTCTTTAAGCAGGCAGAGGATTGATTTAGATTAGATATAAGGAAGAAGTTTTTGACAATAAGGGTGGTGGAACACTGGTACAGGTTGCCCAGTGAGGTGATACATTGCCTATCCCTGGAAACCTTCAATTCCAGGTTGAACAGGACTCTGAGTATCTTGCAGATGTCCCTGTCATTGTAGGGGATTGGACTAGATGACCTTGAAATGTCCCGTCCAAAACAAACCATTCAGTTTCTTTACTGTCTTTTTTCCTAGTGAACTGTGAGGGGTATTGTTATTTATTGAGAGATGCCTCTGCTGGAATTAAAGTGCAAATGGCACCATGTCTGGAAGTCAGTAAGACAGATTTTATTTAACAGCAAATGTGTAGTAGAGAGGTACAAAGAAATAGAAAAGGGAGGGAGGGGGGAAGGAGAGTCAGAGAGACAGATTAAGCAGAAATAGTCACTACCTGTGGATCCAGTGGTATCCTAATGGTCCATTTTCACCCTGGGCTTCTTGGCTTGGGGGATCCCAAGGTAGTTCAAAACTTTTTGCTGTTTATACATTTCAGAAAATAAGGGGATTGATGGTCATTGGCTACACAGTTCTCTTATTCTGTTGGTAAAATAATTCCTCCCATGCTCAGTCTTTCTCTTCCTTTCATCTGGTGGGTTTCTTGTCTTGCAGCAGTGTTCACAATCTTGCTGTGCTGGAATTATCTTTTACCCAGTCCAAACTGATTTCAGTTCCATTGCTTCCCTTGTGGGCCATAAGTTCTGCATTCTTTAGGTCCTCTATCAGGCATAATCCTTCTCCTCCAGCTTTGTTAACCTCGCCATAGGTCCCAGATAACAGACAGCAGTACCACCTTCACCTTATCCCAAATTCTGTCATGGTGGCTTAATTTACAGTCTGAATTCCAGGTATCCTTGGAGACATACTTGGGGTGGGGTGGGTTTCATAGTGTATGTATTTATATTTTGCATGTGTTTATAGTGCTGATGCTTTAATAGGTGAGCCAATTATTGATGCAATCAGGAAAACAGCAATAATTTATCCAAGACACCACTATCATAAGTAAATAGCCAACTCTTTGATCACTCCTGAATCATGCAGGAGAATCAGGTGCAGCAGAAAATCAGCGAAGGGAGTAGGATTAGCTAAGTTTTGAGCAAATATCAGGTATCTCCTTGTGGCTGACCAGCAGTTTGCCCAGGGGCCCAGAGGAATCCCTGCAATGCAAAGCAAACTGCTGAGATCAAACGCTGGGAGTGGCAATGACCTCTGTGGATTTACTCTGTGAATTTATTTGGTCTCCACGGAACTTGCAGGTTCTCAAGACTGAGTGCTGGAAAAGCTCGTGGTGTCACTTAATCTATCCCTTCTCTTCCCACTTTTCCCCGCATCCATTTCTGCCTCACGTGTTTTTCCCTGCTCTGCTCTGCTCTGCTCTGTGTGGCTCAGAGCTGAGGGCTTGGGCCATTATTTCATGGCCCAGCACACCTCCAAGCAGAGAGGATGTGCTGTCACAGGTTGCTGTGCATCACTGAGCTGCAGCAATTTGCCACGTGCCATGAGGAATAATGTAGCTTCTGCTAACCCCCTTGCCCTGTGAGCAGAGATAAATCAATTTTCTGTATGTTTGCCTTGGGCTGAGGGTGTGCACAAGGATCAGGATGGTGATTTGGGTGAAGTGTGCCTGTTTGTTAAGCCATGATGGCTCTTTCACATTATAATTATTGCTATGGTCACAGCTTTATTTTAAAATGTAACATGACATTTAATATAATTTGAAATTTATTTTTAAAATTTAAGATCAGTTATCTAATCCACATTCTGACATTAAAAAAAGGCAAGGATCAAGTTCCTTTTATCCATGCATCCGCCATATGGGATTGCTGGCACCACAAACAGTCCCTTTTGACAACAAACAGTGTCTTCAGAGTCCCAGTGAGGACTTGGCTCCCTTTTGGGCACCATCCTCTCTTTCCTTTTCTATTCTTTCTAAAAAAAGACAGAGAAGACACTTTCCTTCTCCTCAAGCCATTCTTCTCACTTCCTTTCCTTGCAACATCCCCTTCTTTAATTTGTTTTATCCTTTATCTCCTTATCCCAACACCTTGTCCCTGCCCCAGCCCACAGTTCTGCTCAATTGGCAACAACTCTAGCAAGTGGTGTAAAAAATGTAAATATTGAGGAGACAAAGGGGAAACGTCCTTAAAGTCCTAATGGAAAGGGCAGCCTGCAGGGGAAAAGCACAGCCTCAAAATGTGCTTTTCTTATGTATTGCTTTAGCTAGGACAACATCACTAAATTTTATTTGATGCTTTGTTTAGAATTTTCCTTTTCATACTTGTTTCTTGGTAGCTATTTGCAGTAATTTCATCTTGATGATGGTCAAACACGAATGGTGTTGGACTCAGGTTACTTTCCGTTTACTTTAATTTTTTTTTTCAGATGTGCCTGAAAGCATAAAACTTCCTCCTGCACTAGTGAGCTTAATGCATTTCCAATTCAAAATCTTCCCCAGCCATCACTCTCCACACATCAACCTGCCAATCCAATCCCTTTGCAGCACGCTCAGCCACTTGTTAAAATGTTCTGTCATTTCTTATGTGAGCTGGCAGCTACAGGAGCTTGGTGTGTCTGATGCCAGTGTTCATCTGAAACAAACCCTGCATTTGCAATTTATCTTATTTGTAGACCCAATGTGATCATAGGCAGAGGCAAGAAGACACTGACTACTGTTCTGATTAGTTTCAGGTCACCAGCCTTACTCCCATCTTCTTTCTGCTCCCCAGAAGGAGTCAGGAACTTGCACTTTATGATTCAGGGCATAATAATTTGTTTTTAAGGAGAAGATAAAGAAGTCTGTGGGAGGTGATGGTCTCCTGAGGAGTGGTGACGGCTGCTTGAAATTTCAGTACATCCAGATTTGATTTGAGGTTCAACCTCAAAAACAATGATGGCAATGTTTCTGTAAGTGGAACTGCTACCCAGTTAAAACTGAATTACCACCAGTTTAGCCACATGAGCTTGAAGAACAGTTGGTAGAGTGCCTATAAGTCATGGAAGGTTCTCCATAGGTCATTCACTGAGAAATGTCTGTGTCACAGCACCAGGTGCACTGGATTTTGGCTTTATCTCAACTGGGGAGTAGAGAAACTTTTACTTTTTAGGGCACCACGGTGCTGTACTGTGGGCAGGGTGATACCAGGATGGAATAGGACAATAAAATCATGTTTTAAAGGCAAAAGTCTGAACCAGAAGGAGTGTCAATGCACAGGTACTTGCACGTCCTTGGTGAGACCCTGAGTGGGTGTAAATTGGGCCAGATTGAGATGTGGTGTGTTTATGGAACTGATTTGCTGCAGCTGAAGGTCAGACAGGTCTGTTCTGCTCCCATTGAAGCTCCTTTGCATCAACCCAGAAAGTGATTTTTAGATTACATGGATTCAGTCTGCAAGAAAAGGGGGGATGATATCCCAAATCCCTCAAGCATTCCCTGAAATCTCCCTGAATCCCTAAGAGACTGTGAAATTCAGATTTCTCCAGCCTGTGGTATGTTGGCTGAAAGTCCTCTGTACAACCAGGAAGAGGAAGGGGATGATGCATCTCACACATGGTAACATGCTGCAGCCCCCCTGAGGCTTGAACAGAACATGAACCATCTGGATTTTTGTAATGTGAAGTTCAATTAAAATGTTTTGATGTTAAGCACATGTAATTTTTGAGGATATAATTTTTTTCTCTCCAGCTTTCCATTTCTCTCTATTCTGTTAAAAACAAGAACAAGAGAGAGAGAGAGGAAGTTATAAATATTTCACATGGAAGTCCATATGGCTTCTATCATCACACTAATATGCATTTAGGAATTATTCATTTTTTAATAAAGAAAAGCAATTGAAATATGATTCTTGCCCCAATAAGCTAGGCAAATAAACTTTGGAAATAGGAGTGATTTTCTAGACCTGTGTATTGAACACTGATGTGGAGAAGGAGACTTGCTGTCATCGGACAAAGTACCACAGGTTGTCAATATTTATTCCTCCTGGGTCAAACCTTTTAGCTGACAGCTCCAAGACCATTGGCAGCTAGTTAGAAAAGCCAGTGTCCTCTCAGCCATCTTGGAATCACCACATATTGACCTGCATGTCTAGCAAAATGAATATACTGATCTGCAAGCCAGTTAAAAAAAAGGTGAAAAAATTAAAAAGAAAAAAAAAAAGAAAAAAAAGTGAATAACCATTGCTCAAAACACCTTTCCCATATTGTATGGCCACATCTCAAAAGGTGGAAGGTGGGGAATGGAAACACCACCTTGAAAGGCCCTTTGTGAGGAGCATGTGGCACCTTCAACAAAGTTCCTTTGCTGCCAAGCGTGAGACCTGTCAGTGCTGGAAGCACTTTTGGGACAAACTCTTGGAGGCCTCTTGATGTAAGAAGAGAGAACGGGACAAAATGCTCTAGCTGGTTAACTTTTTTTTTTTTTTTGTGCAAGGATCTTTTTCATTTTGTTGTCTGTTTTTCATGATTGGGAATCTGCAATATTTTGGGTGCCAACAGGGCAGCACATCCCTTTCACACCCCATCCCTGGAAGTGTCCAAGGCCAGGCTGGACAGGGTTTTGAGAAACCTAGTCCAGTGGAGGATGTCCCTGCCCATGGCAGGGGGCTGGAACAAGATGATCTTTAAAAATCCTTCCAAACCAAACCATTCTGTGATTCTGTGATCCTCCTGAGGGCTTCCTCTGGTGGCTGTGTGTGTTTGAAAAGCCATTTGAACAGGCTTGGTGTCGCTGCACGAGTGACACCACTGCTGTGCTGAGCAAAGTTCTGGCTCTGTGGGTAAAAGCAGATGCAAAAGGCAGAGCCAGGTGCTCTCAGTCTAATTAATTCAGGTTTACAGCCCCAGCCCCGTGGCTGGGCACAGTTCACTCCATAGATCAAGCAGACACTTCCTACAGACACTGTAGGACTGTGCTGAACTTTGGCTGTACTGTGTGATTTTACTGCATGCAAGCTAGAATGGTTTTAAGAGTCAAATCCCCATCTCACTTAAATTGGCAGGATGCTATAAATCGTTTCACAGTTTAACACTGTGAACTGTATATTGATGAAAAAGGATGGTCACATTCATGCAGAACCTGGTTCTGTTACTCAGTTCACTGCTGTTAACTGGGACAAACCTCATTATTACCCAGTGTGGGCATGGGTTTGATTTGTTTGTAAAGCAGGCTGGAGAAAAAAATGAGAGACCTGTTTTGAAACTAGCTCAAGCTGATACACTCCCTAATTTTTCCCTGGTCCAAACCACCTCCAGATGAAGTCCATTTGGCATTCCATGTTTGTTGGGGAATACCCCCACGTCTTTTCCTTGTGGATTTCAGGTCACATCTGCCAGCTTTGAAATATTCAGTGATTTGCTGGGTGCCAGCAGAGCACTCAAAAATAAACAAACCAATATGTACATTGCTTTTTCCCCCTGAAGTACAGAGCACCAGCTTCATCTCTGAGAGGAGCAACACCATTCCCTTATAATTAAAGCTAAGTTACACTGCTCATGACACAACCTTCGAAATGTGCTTGGAAATGGCTTCTGTGGGAAGTCTTTAAAGCTTAGTTTAAGCAGATGAGTATTGCTGCGGAAATAAAGAGGATTATTCATGTGCTTACAGATAAGTGCATGCATAAATTCTAGCAAGATTGAAGTCTTTGAGTTTATGTTGAAGTGAAAAAGAAGTAACAAATTTCACCTACTTTTTGTTTTGCTTACATTTTATGCCAAGCAAGTAAGCCCACTGTAAAAAATAGAGCATTTGAGTTAGAGTATATGGGATTATTTGTATTGCTTTTCAGAGACTTTTTAATCACTTCAAGTAACACTAGGGTGCAGGTAATTTGTGTTTTATATTCTCAAGTTAAAGAACCTTGGAAAACATTGCAGTTTGAGTCCCAAATGTTCTACATTCCTCAAGGAAATATCTTCTCAGGCCACATCTGGGATAAAATGCTTTCTTTATGTTGATTGATCTTGGATTGTGACAGAACATCCAGATTTATTCAAACTACATGGAATGCCTGAAGATGATTAATGACCCAGATTGAGAGAGGTCAATGAAACAATCTGGGAACAGTTTCCTGTTTTCATTAAACATGAAAAGCATCTGTGCTTTTCAAATTATGCTGAAAGTTTGATTTTGCTAACTACTGATCAGTTAGATCTGAAATTATCTGAGAAACACTGCACTTGTTCACACATTGCTACACAAGTTATGTGCCATTGCTTGTAGTTTTGGGTTTGATTTAAGCTCAGGTGTCATGCAAGGATTAAGGGAAAGATAAAAATGAAAGCAAAGCTGTGAATCACAGAATGGTTTGGGTTGGAAGGATTTTTAAAGATCATCTCATGCCAACCCCCTGGCATGGGCAGGGACACCTTCCACCAGAGCAGGTTTTTCAAAGCCCCAGCCAACCTGGCCTTGAATGCTGAAAATTGACAAATGATCCCTTCCTCCCCCAAAATCCAGTGGCAAAACAAAAAATGTACCACTGAAGATAGTTTCCTTTTTGTGCCTGTTTTGTTTTGTTGGTTTGAGGGTTTTTTTAATCTTTCTCAGGAACCCCTAGTAATGGAAGGTAGATTACAGTAATATTAGGACTTTTGAATCTTGACATCAAGGAAATGAACACTGAGACAGATAAATAAGTATAGGGAATTTTATTACATATACAACACTTTAAAACCACTAAGTAGAAAATCCTGAACCAGCTGTATTAAACCTCTCATTCCTTTACTTGTGGAAATGAAGTAATAAAATCTCTTTCAGAGAGAAAGCTCACATTATTTATGCCATAGTGTGGGTAAATGGGTATGAGAGTGAAAATGACCTTAAGTCTGAATTCTGCTTCCCAGCATCATGATATGCTATACTGAAATGAACTGTAGCTTTTGAAAAATGGAATGAAAACCCAAATGGAGATGAAAACCAAGTATCCTGCATGTTTAGTTCTAGATACAGAAAGGACAAGATCATATTTTAATCAATTACCAGAGGACTACAGCGTCTGTGCAGTTTTGCTTTGGTTATAAGAACTCTTTATCTATGTCTTAAAGAGAAAGGAATGTTCTTTGGTCTTTTTTTCTTCCCTTTTTTTTCCCCTGTACTATTCATTCCTATTCATAAAATAAGTGGCCCTGATTTAAGTTTTTGGCTTTTATTTCTCTGGTCTTTTGGTGCTTTCTCAGATGTGCAAGTGTTAATTTGTTGAGAATGGAATTGGAAGAATAGTAGGTGTGAAAGGATAAAATTTTGAAAGCATTGAAGATATTCTGAAGACCTTTTAAATCACCCAGCATCTGAAATATCCAACTTGATATCAAGAGTATTCCTCTTTATGCCTAGAATCACAAAATTGTCACATCATATCCTTCTGCACAAGATATTTTCCATGTTTGGCACCATCTTGCCATGATCATGTAAAAACCAGCAGCAGTAAGAAAATCCTCAGGGCCTTTTACACCATCTCTCTCTGCTGGGAGAATTTTGTGCTTTATGGACAGTGATGCTGGAGTGTGATATCATGTTAGCAAATGAAGAGACATTACAATGACAGAAATAATAATAAAAAAACACCTGCAAGCATCTGACCACTCAGAAAACTCTCTGGTGAGTTGAAAAAATATTCAGCAGTGAAGAAGGAAGTTCCACCCCAGGAATATTAAGGAAACATTAAGAACCACCCTGGTCCAAGAGGGCAGCTGTTCTGGGCTAGTGCAGTGTTTTGGCTCTGAGCTACCCAGGTTGCTTGGATGCAATTATTGCCAAAATCCTCATAGCTTTTCTTCCAAAAGAGCAGCCAGTGCAGAAGCTCACCCTGCTCATGTGCCTGAGCTGCCAGGCATTGCTTTGAAAAACATTCACAGAGTTTGTCATGCTGGGGCTTTGCTTCATCCCACCCCAGGAGTCCACTTTTCCACCCACTGCCAGAGCCAATCCCTCCAAATTTTGTGGAGATCACCTCAAGGAAGGGCTCCCTCAGTCCCCCCCAGAAAGGTCATTGCAAGCACAAGGATAAGAGGATGAAAATCTGACTTTTTCTCTGCCTCAGATGTTGGAGCAGCTGCTTTGAGGCTGTTCTAGCCTCTGAAGGAACATTCTGTCTCAGCAAGCGAAGAAAGGAAAAGAGAGATCTTACACCATTATAATTACTTGAGCAAAAATAAACACACATATGGTGTGACATTTTCCTAATGCTCGGATCTTATTTGGAAGCAAATGTATTAATTAAAGGGGGGAGTAGAAAGGGGGAAAACAAACAACAATCTCTGAGTCATGAGAACATGGCAAGCTGTCCTTTGAAAATGTTATTTTTATTTTTCATTGACACTGGTGCTAATTTATTAGGTGTAATAGTGTGTGCTTACTTATTTGTTGTTCAAAAGCAGCAATTTTCTTCCCCATTGCTTTTCTGTTTCATGTTTCAGTTTTGTTTATTTTTACAGACAGTGCTGAGCTAAGAAGAAAGTTCACCCACGGATGAGGGGCCATATCAATGTCTTTTTGTCCTTGAAGCTCTCAAAAGCTGATGTTAAACCTTCCCTGGTCTCATAAAAGATGTGATTCAGCTTTAGAGGCAGGGCAGGTATGAAATTCTCTTTGTTTCTCTTTGATGGTAAAATTCTCTTTTTATTTAAGACGTGCTGCCCTTGTGCCTAGGCTTCAAATGAGAAGATCTTTGGCGATTGTCTTCAGGAATTAGAGGTAGAAATGCAGAGTGCAGTCCAGGAATGGCCATTCCAGCAAATACTCACAGTGTTGATGCAGCAGTAATTAAGCAGAAACAAATCTTTAAAGGCTGAACTTCACACAGAAAAAGTAAAAAGAGAAATGGATAAAAATCCCATGTTTCTTCCCAGCTGGGTGCATAAAGAGGCACTCAAGGAGGTCCCCTAGGGTTTTCTTGTTGCTGCTGTTCTTCACATGACTCCTCATTGTACAGAAGGGGAAAGCCATATGCCAACCCAGTGAAAACACAGGGCTTTTACTACCCACACCCTTTTATGTTTTGCAAGCTTTTATAACTGTTTTCATAACTATTGGTCCACAATATTAAAATCAAAACCTTCAGAAAGAACACTGTAATAGCTTTTTTCTTTTTTTTTCTTTCTTTCTTTTTTTTTAATGTTCTTTAGTAGTTTTCTACTCTCTTCTGTGAAGTTTTTCCTTGTGGAAGTATTTTAATTCCCCAGAAATGTTGAACAGTTCAATTTTATATTTTCCATTTTCTGCTTTGCCACTCCATTTTCACCGCAGTCTTCTCTTCTTTCTTTAAAGAAAAATGAGATGAAAATAAATAGTATTAAACCTATGTAGATGCTGGAGGGAAAAACAAAATGCTAAAAAGCTATTTTGTTTTTTATTTAAATATGAAACCCCATTAGTAAATAATGACATTCTAGAGGAGAAATTTCCCATCAGGAAAGTACAACATTAAGCTGAAAATATTTAAAATGTAAGCTTTAATCGGTTCTCCACATAAATGCCACGTTTCAATCTAAAAGAATGTTTGTTTTATTTCCATTCCCTTGTAATTTCAGAAAATGTACTAACTATAAGGCATGGTGAAATAAATCATGATATGTTTCAGTCAATTATATGTTGTAATAAAAACCCTGTAAGTGTTTTGAATCATGGCTGTTGTGTTCTTTCAGAAGATCTCTCAAACTTCTTGCCTAATCTATGGAGCTGTTCACTCCCAGCACATTTTACAATCTATTCACTCCTGCAGAAGCCATCTGGTTCTCAACTCAGTCTTTCTCACATGCTTGGTTTCTTTTTTCTTCTTCTTCTAAGAATCTTGGGCTAGTAAAGACTTTTTAAAACACAGAGTTGGGCTGGTTAAAGTACAATGTATGGTTTTTATGGGGAAAAAAATAGTTGAAACAATTTTTCTGGTTTTAACAGCTGGTTTCTCCCACCCTACTTTTCAAAAAATCCCAACAAACAACAACAACAAAAAATCCCAGTCTTCATTTGTATTTAACCCTTTTTTCTTCTTTATTCTTTGTATTTTGTTTCCACCCCAGCTGGAATACATAGATAAAAATAAAATAGAGAAAACCAATATTTTAGGTGCAGCTTCCCTGGCACTTGGTTGTTTCCCTGGTTTGGTTCTTGGACACCACTTTAACCTCACTGACCTTCTGCCTGACATTGCCAAAAATATCAGCATTAGCAATGGAAAGGAACGAGTTTTGTCTCTATGGGATTTGCTGGGACAGGGAAGAACTTAGAGTGTCCTGAAAAAGAGAGAAGGAATTTTCCTGGCAAGGAAAATGACAAAAATGCTGTTTCTTGCTATTCAGATCAAGATGCCATGAATGGTTCTTGCTGTCTGGATGTGACTTCATGGTTACTCTGGTGGATCATAACAAGTGGGGAATATGTTGTTTTACATTCCCATTTTTCACCTCCAACCTTAGGTTTTTTCCCATTTCTAAACCTAAAATATCTTAATGGGCTACAAGAAGGTGGTGTGGCAAATCTTTACTCTCTACAAAGTACAGTCAAGAGGCAACTAACACTTTATGTTAAATATATTGGGTCATCTTTATTTTATTAAAGTAGAATTGACACCAAAAAAACCCCCAAACCCCAAAAAACCCTGCCAAGCTGCTGACGAGATTTGGGTTTGAATTTCTTTCCCTACCTAATAAATGGAGGTGATTAGGCTCCATGCTGGGTTGTCATCCTACAGAGCTTCCTTTCAGCTCATCAAATGTGAGGTACCTGAGAGGTCCTGGCAGAAATGGCACAGAGATTATGGGACACAAGCCATGAAGGAAACAC
Source organism: Entomyzon cyanotis (assembly GCA_024500445.1). Lineage (NCBI taxonomy): Eukaryota > Metazoa > Chordata > Aves > Passeriformes > Meliphagidae > Entomyzon > Entomyzon cyanotis. The sequence goes on along the minus strand of JAKEPQ010000550.1, from coordinate 672,138 downwards.
TCAGCTTCACCTGGAACCTTCTGTAGAATTCATCAGCAAGTTGGGAGTGTAAAACCTAAAAATAGGAAGGGCTGCTTGCCATCCTTCTAATTGCACCCCTTGTGTGTTGCTCACCCTTGCAATAGCCAACTGCTTTATAACAAAATGCCCTCAGGACTTTCTACAGTGGCTTTTCTTTCCCTGGTGCTGAATTATTTATTACTTTTCCTCCACCTACAGTCCTTCACAGTATATTTTATCCTTTCTATTTAAAGAGTGTTTAAAAAATCCTCAAAATAAAAAGCAATTTCAGAGGTTAACTTGGGGTCTGCCTGTTCTCTCCAATTTCTGTGCCAACTTTCAGCATAAAACTGATGATTTAATATATATGAAGACATCTCTTTGGATTTCCAATGGAATTTTTAATACTGAATAGAGATTGACAATCGAGGATCAAAACCATGGTTCCAAGAGGCTTTTGTGCTCCTCTTTTTTGTGCTCAGCATAATTTTAACACTATTTTTTTTAACATCAGATATAAAGAACACACGGAAGAGTTTAGATTAAATCCAATGACTCTCAAAAATGGAGGATTTTGAACAATCTGACCTTTTGGAAGAAATTTTTATCAGAGCCAAAGATAAATCCAGATCTGTATGTAGTCAGGAGACTGACTTCTGTTTTGTCAAACACTTGCTAGCAACAGAAGCAGAACCGAGGGGGAAATCTGTTAGCAGGGGCTAAGGGTGTATAAAGGAATAAATGAATTGCACAAGCAGTGGCCATCAGAGAAAGGAGAAACTGCTTTATTTTGCCTGTAATTGAAACTTCAACTCAGGGCACTATCAGTGTGGGGTGATTAGGCTGAGGTGATTTAGATCTGCTGTCCAATTTGACCTGTTGCCATAGGGTTAGAAGTAATATGTATTAAAAACCCCACAGGACACTGATAGGTTGGTAGCTGGGAATGTTGGCTTAATTGGAACCCATAGCTCTGATATGACAGATAACATCAAACCAGAAAGGAACAGAGGTGTTTGGTCAAAATACCTGCCCCCTACTCAAGCTGTTCACATTGTCATTCTGGCTTTTCCCTCCTTTAGAAGGTGAGATTCACAAAGACTTCCCCATTTAAAATATGACCTGCTCACCTCGGGAGGCTGATCACACCACATTGTGCATTTTTAGAGTCCTTACCACCATCTCAAAGCAGTTTTGTTTCCAGATTAAAAAAGGGTCTGTTTAACTGAAAATTGATTAAACAACAAAAGGAAAATAAATTGCAATGCCAAGTATGAAAAATGACACATGAGTTGCATAAGTGGAAAGATGAATAGCTGTGCCCGCAGGCAGGACCATTTTAAACAGCATCCTCTAGCTGGTTCCACTGGGCTTTGAATTTTCCCCATACATGACTTGAGATTAATTAAATAAGGCAAAAAAATAGTGGCTCTTTGCCGAAAGAAGCCACTGAAAAGGAATTAATCATCTCAAGTTCAGTTCCTCTTCATCAGCAATTGGCTTTGTTATGAATGAAGTTCATGTGTATCATTGACTTACTCTTCTCAGTGATAATGAAGTCTCCTTCATTCAGACTAACAGATTTCTAAAATTCAATGAGGAAGCAGTATGCTAAAATTACAGCAAGATTGATTTGTGAAGTTTTCTGGAGGTGGTGGATGCAGCTTCACTTGAGCACCATCAATCATATGTAGACAGAGCTTATCCATGTTTGTTTGGGAAGATAATGAGGCTTTCCAAAAGGCAGTCACAATGACACTCAGTCTGAGGATCAAATTCAAGAGAGAAACCTGGATAACCTGAGCCTCTCAAGGAACAAACACTTTAAAAGTCACAACACTGAACACTTGAGTCAATAAACACATCTACATGTTTTGTTGTGCTATCTGTAAGATGAAGAGCCCTCCGTGCAATCCAGATATGAAGTGAACCAGACTTAAAATGGAGCATGAATTTTCTCACTAGGAATATTGTTCAGATTGGCTAAACAATTTTCTAAGGCCACTGTGGAGAAAAAAAACTAGTGTCAAGAGGTTTTAGTAATATTTGTGGCAGCAGCCTTGATGAGCAAACTGTCCTGTCTTGTCATATAATGCAGTGCACATTCAGAAAATGAGAAAAAAATAGTACTCATCAGGAAGCTCTACATTCATCCTCAGTATTTGAGTATTTTTATTAGTCCTCATGTGAATTTTGACTCTCTTCAAGACCACTGTTAGCCTGAGATATAGTAATACTAATAGTCTCACTGCACACATAAACATGCATTCTTTTCAAATATTGCACATGAAGGGGTCTTTAAGTTCTTCTGCAGCAGAGAGTTACATGTCTGGATTGGCCAACAGTTTCAAGGAAAGACAGCTGATTTATGTAAGGTCTTGTAATATATCTGGTTAACAATATGAGTATGATAAAGGCAAATATTATTCTGGGATGGGCTCTTGGATGGTAGTTTGGATGTAAACTCCCCTTCACAATTCAGCATCAGAGTGAATGCAACCAGACACTGTCCAGGGCTTTTTTGGTGCCACTTAAGAGCTGGAACAAGAACTTGAGCAGGTATCACACAGAAGGGATTCTTGAGCTTCTCATTTACTGTGAACTGAGGAAGACTTTGGTTCCACCTTACTCAGCTGGTAGAACAGCAAGCCTCCAATGGGTACAGCTCTAAATACAAAGCAGATGAGGTTCTGCTGCATCCTGCATGAGGTAGGAAGAGAAATCCACGTTTTAGATTGCAGGAAAAACATCTGAGGTTTGCTGAGTATTCAGGCACCCTTCCCAGCAGCAGAGGTGGTACAACACAAAACCATCTTGGCACCTTGGGTGGTGCTGCATAGTCTTCACTGAGGCCTTTCTGATCAGTTGAAACAGACACCTGTCAGGGGTAATTTAAATATCATTATCCTGTCCAGAACAGATGATGATTTAGATGGATACATGGAGATGCTTCCAGAGTAAACAAACTTTTTTTTTTTAGGCTGAGCAGTCCTGACTCCTGCCAAGGATGTCTAATTGGGTAGTGAAGCCCCATTTCCTTACTTGGTTTAGAAAACATTTCCAAAATGATGTGGCAATCACTGCACTTTGCCTGAAGAGAGCCATGGTCACCCACATCCCTTTCCTTGCTTTGTGCCATATGCACTGCTATACTGCCAGGGAGATCAAAAAGGGATGGAAAAATACGTCTAGGATTAGTACACCCAGAATCATGGAGTAGTCTGAGTTGGAAGGTCATCTAGCTCCAACCCCCTTGCCATGGATCCTCTCCCACTGAGATCCAGGTTGCTCCAGCACCAGAGCCAGATAGTTTGCATCTGCCAGGTTCACATTTCCATGAGTTTTTGTCTTAAGCTGCTGGAGCTTTCTGTCTCTCCCCTTCTCTAGCACCTTGAGCTCTGTCCTGCTCTTTCCCTGTGCTAAGCAAAAGCTGTCCTCTCTTTGATACCAATCTCAGCTTTCTTGTTTAGTTGTACAAGATCTTATCATGAATCTTCAGAAAATGTGTAATAAGAATGAGGGGGAAAGTACCCATCTCTGAGGGAGCTCTCTTCAAAGAATAAGCTGCTTTTTAATTAACCCTAAGGAGTTTTAGAAAGACAAGCCAATTTGTCTGTGTTACCATTAGAGTCTTGTTTCCATAGGACACTTTGGGTGGCAGACAACAGGTCAGGTTTATTTTAATTAACTTTGGGTAACTAAAAAAGACAGACATTTCTATCTCATCCATCATCTCTAATCTCAATATCTTTCTCAAGCAGATTTGAATAATAACAACACTGTAAGCTCTTTAATTCAATACAGTAATTGCTCACGAAAGTGAGAGAGAAAAAAAATATTTTAAAAAAGGAATTATTTTTCTTGTAGCCTACAAAGCATTTTAGTCCTTTATAATACATGGTTTAATCTTCTCTCAATGAAATAAAACATATTGAAAGAAACTTTTTTTTCTGAAATGCAATTAATTTCAGATTAAACCTATTTTTATTCTTAGCACCTTAGCCTGTAGGGATCATGAACTGTGTAATCAGTGAAGGATAGAGAGAAGCATGTAAAGCTCTGAACACTGGATATTAATAAAAGGGCAGGAGATAGGCCTAGGAAGCTGGAAGAAAAGTCACCCAGTTTTCTCCTTGCTATTTTGCAGCCAAATGTTACAGCCATAAAATTTATGGGAGAAGGGATCTCTTTCCACTCCTGGCATATGACATTTAGCACAATGATGTGCTGACTTGCACAAGAAGCTCTCATGTCTATTGGAATATGACTGCTGCTCTGTCAAAGTAGATTTTTTTCCAGAATAATTTTTACTAGATCCCTGAAACACTGAGCTGGTGCAGAACCAGCACTTATTATTATTAGGTAAAATAAATGTGTTATTGCAAGGTAAAATACTGCATGTTATGGTTGCCACAACACAGGGGAAAATCATCAAGTGAGACTCATAAGAGAAAGTTTTCTCATCAGTTTCCAATCTGAATCACTGGCATGGTGATGCTCTAAGTCCCCATGGGATCTTTCACCCCAACTCCAGCAGTTGCTGGTTGGAAAATAAATTCTTATGTCTCCAAAATTACCAGATTGAGCTCCTGATCAGCAGACTGAAGATGTGAGGGTCTTTCTTGTAAGGGTCATCTGATCAGGAAATATTTTCTAAATTACTGATCACCTAACTAACAAGAAACTATTGTAGATTTATTTTCCCTGTGAACCCTTTGCCATATTTATTAGGTGCTCTGGGTTTAGCCAAAATGAGAATTTGCTATGCAGTGATTATCCAGTTTTTCTCATTATGCTAACATTCATCTTTCTTCAGCACTGTATTTGAATTCAGTCTTTTTTCCCAGTGTTACCTATCAGTATCAACATTTGTCTTTTCTCACCTTCATAATTGCCCACTACTGCCCTTAGCTGGGTTTTGTTCATATGAAACTCATTTTCCCCCTTTACAAAAAAAAAAGAAACAAGTTTTATGAAATATTTGAGACCCTTTGCTTGAATTATTCATGGTGGTTTTTCCCCCAGCAATTTATCTACTAGCTCTGTGATTTTCTTGTCACTGTATCTTTAGTTTATACTTTTGGTAATACATACACAATTCCACAAGTAATGAAGAAGCAAGCAGTTGGCTGAGTGCTTTACTTGAGAAAAAAAGCCAAACACTGCAAATATGTCCTTTTCAGTACAGCAAGACAACTGGAGCTGGGTGCAACTCTGGCACTTAGTTGAGCACAGCACTCTGAGCCTGCTTCTCATTTTGAAACGGTATGAATTGTGGGTCTTTCCTTTCTCTGGTTTGTCTGACTCCTCACCTTGCTTTTCCATGTTGGAAATCATGGGAATTAGCCCAGTGGTTGCTTCTGTCAAGCCCAGATGGTGAACCATAAACATATAAATCAGTGCTCAGTGGGTTTGGACAGAGGTTTTCCAAGTGAGAGGAAAGGCTTGACTTGATTTCAGCTCTGGAGGGACTGCCAGCCTTGTTCCCTCAGGCAGCAGGAGATGCTCAAGCCCTTGTTTGCCCAAGGTCTAAGTGCAGAAATTGTGATTTCAGTGCAGGTTTTGTCCCTGCCTGTCTGGGCTCTGTGCCTGTTCCAGTTTCCATAAATCCCAGTAAATCACTGGGAATTGCTCCCCTGATTTATAGAGAACATGGCTTTGCTCTTGAAGGAGCAAAAGGCTTGGAATCACAGCATAGAGTAGTGGAATATCCTGAGATGGAAGGAACCAACAAGAATCATTGAGTTCAACTCCTGGCCTTGCACAGGATCCCCAGCAATCCCACCCTGGCATTGAGAGCATCGTGCAAACACTCCTGGAGCTCTGTCAGGCTGGTGCTGTGACCACTGCCCTGGGGAGCTGGTCAGTGCCCAACCACCCTCTGGGGGAAGAACCTTTTCCTGATATCCAACCTAAACCTCTCCTGACACAATTTCAGGCCATTCCCTCAGTCCTGTCACTGTCACCAGAGACTGAGATGACCATGTGAGGACCTCACCCTGTACCTGCATGCATTTGATCCAAGACAGCTCTGGGATCAACAACTCAGTTACTGTGCTATTTTTTTTTAAATAAACCTTGTATGTGAAAATGTCTCCTTTTGATGCTAAAGAAAGAAGCAAAATAATCCAGAGAACACAGTCAGTAACAGGCCTGAAGAAGCAGGAATATGTCCCCTTCCCATCTGGAGACTTAATCGAGACCATTTCAATTATTTAGCTCATGAATGCAGCACCCTTGGCACTGCAGCCAACATTTTAATTTCACATGAAATACAGAGCAATTATGGCCCACTGAGAGAAATGACAGCACTGTTTATGTCACTCAGCAGAAAATTACAATTGGGGGAAACAATTACTGCGGATTTATTTTTGTTTGTGAAGAAAATTATGCTTGTGGCTCCTTTCACACCTTAGGTACCTGACAGGCAGCTCATGACAACAACAGAACCCCACAAAGTAATGCAGAATTATTAAGATAATTTCTCAAAACTACTTCCCCAGGGCAAATGCTAAACTTTCCCCCATTTTTGTTTTCTTAATTTTAACATGACTTGTGGTGGAAAGTAGAATGATAAACTGATGGTATTTATACAGTTTTTAAGACAAAGTTGGCACTTCCTGGGCACAATGATGCTCTATGAAATACTGCAGTGCTTTGCCTGGGGCTTCGTTTCACTTTTCACCTCTCACATCAGCCCCTTGTCCTCCCAAAGACACAAAGATCTTTGTCATGGCAGTGCCCTTGCTTGTACCAGAAATGTGTCAGGCATTTCAGACAATTATTCCCAGCTTTTTTACTATGGGCCTAGGAATCAGGATTCTCAGAGAACAATCACTAATTTTATAATAATTGTCCTTTTTCTCTTGTACAGTCGCTGCTCAACTGCCTATTCACCAATGGCTCTGAGCTATTTAAAAGGTTCTCCATCTGCCTAACTTTCCTTTTTCATATTTTTTTACCTGTTAATTAATTTACAAAAAGAAAGGCGAAAATAAAAATCCAGTAGTACTGCCTGAAAAATACTTGCTTGTTTTCTCAGGGTTTGGTGGAGATTTATTACTAAACAACTTGAGGTGTAATTATCAACTAAACATAAATATCCAGAGTATGAACACATCTAACCTGGTGATCTCTAAATATTACAGCCCCTATAGCTTGTGTTATTTGTCTATACCAGTTGACTTCAAAAAATCCTTGTGATTGATGCTAGTTCTTCTTCCAAAGGATTTTGGAGATTTCTGAGGAACTATCCTGGAGCAGCACAAAAATTGGAGCTTCTCTTTTGCTTCAATAATTCAATATTCCTCGAGCTATTGTTTGCTTTGGGATAGGCAAAGTTTATTCTGGTTTTAGCCTAGGATTTGGGAGGCACAGCATCCAATCTCTGCTTCCTTCCCCACAATCCTGGGGAGATTCCAACCTTCTTAAAGATTCAGAATTCACATGGTGACATGGGCTTGCAGAACTGCCTTTTTAATCATCTCTATTTTAATGACTCTTTTAGAATCATAGTTTGAATCACTTAATGCTCTCAGAATTAATTTTTCTGTGGATCTTGGTGTTTCCTTTGGGTATTTCTGTGTCTTTGGCTGAATTGTCTCCTTCTTACCTCTCTACAGAGATAGGTCTGAGCCATGAAGAAGTCACAGCAAAGATAAAGTGGCAAAACAGAGATGTTTATAGAGTCCAGTATGCACATCCATTGATGTGTTTTTAATGTACCCAACTAAAATTCAAATTTCAGATCTACACAAAAAAATTACCTGCTGCATTGAATCAGAGGTGCTCATTATAGAGATGACCTCTGGGTTGTTTAAAATAGAAAAAAAATCACATACCTGCGATGAAAGAAATTGTCCCTTAGAGATGCAATCTGTGAAGAGCTACAAATGACCTAATTAGTGATCCCTCCTAACACTGTGATGCCTGAAGGCAGTGAGGAGCCTTAATTCTTCACACTCAAACTGTGCCTGTTTAGCACTGGGGAAAGAACCTCATTCTGGAGAGATGGGATGAGAAATAAGGATATGAAAGGAACCTCTGGAATCATGTGTTGACATCCCTTTTTAGCTGAGTTTACAGAAGTTCCTTGGATGCCAAGCTGTTCTGTGAGAGCACCATCATGTGCTGGTACATCCTGGCTAAATGAACATCAAGCCTATTAACTGAGTAATTTGTCTTTTACATCAAAACTCTGCTAGTGCACCACTGGGATAGTTTTTCATTATAGACGAATTGTTTTTTCCTTCAAGCACAGGTGAGGTGTCTCACGTGGTACTGGCAGCCACACTTAATAGGTGTCATTAAAAATGCTTTATCATTATTACATTATCATAGTTACTTTAAAAAAATAATAATAAACCCATTAACCTTATTAAAACATCCACTGGTGCATGATCATATTTCCTGGCTGTGAACTGCCAGGCAGCCTGTGCTGCACTGAATCCTCTGAAAGCTAAAGTTTTAGAGCAGGTACCTGCTTGTGCTGCTTTCTCAAAAAAAAAAAAAATCTTTATTTTCAAGCCCATCTCCTTGGATACCTGGCTGCCTCATTTAATAAGCTGTTATGAAGCTCAGCACAGAATCCTTTCCTCCATAAAACAGATGCAGAGTTGTGTTGTTCCACGCTGAATGTAAAAATTTCATTTTAAAAAGCTGCCCTTTAAAGCTTTGTTCAGTTCAATTCACCTTGTATTTGTGGCAAATACTCCCTTAAACAGACAAAACAAGTAGAAAAATTTGTAGTTTCTGATTTACATGGAGCTTGCCAGGAGACAGAATTCAGAACAGCACATTCTACTGTAACATATTCCTTGGGTACCAAATACCTTCTCATCGCTCACCTGCACTTTTAAAAAATTCATTCAGTGCAGTTGAAATGCCTCAGCTTAGCAGCTTTGGAGACAAACATCCTGTATCCACCCACAGAAAATGGGCTGCCTTAGGCAAAGCAATCCCACTGGCTTCTTTGAGCCCACATTTGCAGAGATGGCTGTTGGGCTCCTTCCCTCATAAAATTGCTACTTTTATGGCTTTAATTCAGTGATACCATGGGAATCTGTCCACCCTGCTTCAAGAAGATTAAGGAATTCATCTTTATCCTTTAGACAATCCAAGCTAAGAGCTTCCTGCCATGGCAATTATTTTGGCATATCACACCACAAGGCAGCACTCAAATATTGGGTGGGGTGTGGATCTCAGTGGGTGAGGAGGGAAAGGAAGTTTATGCTCTGAAATGGATTTTTTTTTCAAGGGAGGAAAAACTGATGAGTCCCGCTGGACAGAAGCACAATGTGGCTTTTGGGTTGCTTCCCAAGAGTCTGCTGCCCACTTCCCATGCTGCCTGGCTGCCTGGGAAGAAGGGAAAACCAGCGAGCACCAGATGTCTCACTGAGCAGGGGAATTGCAGGCAGCAGCTTGTGAACCAACCTCAGCCATGTATCTTTGGAACCTAGCTGTATTAGTTTGAAAACAAACCAGTGGGAGATTACAAGTCAGAATTATAATTTAATAAGAAAATTTTTAAAAAATGAATGCAATAATACAAAAAAAACCCCCACTGACAGAGTTAGATACGACCTGACACCCTGTTGGTCAGGGTGGTGGTAGCAGTCCAAGTAAAGTAGCTCAGCTGAAGCAGTGATCCTGTAGAAGGTCTGGTCTCCAGCTGAAGGTCCAGTGGTAGCTCTTGTCCTCTGGGAACCCAGCAGACAGGGCTGCCTTGGGCACTTCCAAGCCAGGTTATATCCAGGTGGGAATGCTTGGCTCCTCCCTCCTGGGTGGAGCATCTCCCAATAGGATGAGATAAATCCATGAGTCATGCAGTTGGTTCTTGATGCTCATTAACAGTTATCAGGGGAGAGTCATAGCAGGAGATAGCAACCAGTGCCCCACCTGCTTTAACAGCTTGTGGAGGTGGTAATAGAATAAATACATCTATACTGCAACCTAGGGCACTGGCAAATCTGGCTGAGGAGCTGTGGAGCCCAGCTCTGGTGCAGACCAAAAGCCAAAGTGCAGGGACATCCTCGAGCAATGTGTGTGAAAAGCCAGATGACTGGGAAACCTGGGGGTTCACCTCCAGCCAGCAGAGAAAGTGATGAGCAGGTGGGCTGGGGGAAGATCTGGAAGATGGGGGTGATAAAGTGCTTCAACTTATGTTTAATTTTTTACAGGAGCCATGAAGAGCACTGCAGGAGCAGCAGAGTGGCAGAGAAACTCAAAGTGAATAGGATGTTGGTTAATTTTTAATTGAACTCTGGGATGGAAGCCAGGGATCTGACAGAAACAAAGATAGGATTCATAAGAGAAGGGCCACAGGTACTGGGGGATGAATTTTGAGCTCCAAGGTGGGTGATGAGCTCTTAGAAGCACAATAGGAAATGTGAGGCAAATACATGAGAAAGTTACTGGCTGCAAAGAGACATTCATATTGGTGTTTGAACAAAGGGTAAACATCCTCATGTTGGAGATAAGCTGTGATGACCTTGATGGCTTTAGAAGAATGCACTCAGCAGAATGGTGTTGGACAAAATATTTGAGGCAGAGCTGGAGTACCCTTCCTAATTGCAAACAAATGAATCATGTGTTTGAAAGAGACCCTTATCCCCATTTCCCATCAGAGCAGCCCCTCTCAACAAGATGGGGTTGTAAACAACAAAATGGATATTAATATTCTTAAAGTCAGACTGTAAATAGAAGAAAAAAGGGAGTGAATTGACTTTTCTTCTCTGGTACCCGCAGGCAGATGAAAACAGGCTGAGGTTTTCAGTCCAGAATAGTCCCTGAGCAGCTCAGCAGGTATGTAAGAAATAACACAGTGATGTCTTCAGGACTGGGGAAGCTGGCTGTGATTGTGCTCAAGGAATGATCTGCTGGAGGGATTGCCATTTCCAGAGATTGCTGAAGCTGTGGTTTGTACCCAAAGTGCTCCAGCCATAGATATCACCACTGTGCAGCAGGTAATGAAAGGGAGCATTGGAAGAAGCTTTAAGACAGGATAAATGGATTTTTGATAGGTGAAAAGATGATAGAAGTACATCCACAGCCTGTTATGGGATTTGGGAAGAATCAGAGCTAATGGACTGAAAAAAGTAACTGGTAATGAAGGCTGCATGTAACACAGGAAAGAAGCCAACAGCAAGGCAAAACATTGAATAGTTTAGGTGGGAAAAGACCTTTAAGATCATCAAGTCCAACCATTAGCCCATTGTGGCTAGCACAGGTCTTTCCCGTGGGAACATTTTGCTACATTTCATAAACAAAGATAAAGTTTGGATGTTTTGCAAACAACTTCTCCGGATTGGGTCAGTTCGGGCTTGGCCAATTGGGCCTAGGGGGAGGTCTCGGGCTGACCAATCTGGGTGACCTCTGAAAACTCTATATATATGGAAATCAAAACAATAAAGTCTCTTCTCTCTTTCCTTGTCTGAGAACTTAGGTCATTCCTCAGCTAGCGGCTCAACAGCGACATCCCATCACTGTCACATCTGTTTCCCTGCCCTGTTGGAAAGCTCCCCAGGAGCTTCTTTTGAAGGTGTGAGGGAGGTTGGTCCCTGCTGCTCCTGACCCTGCCCAGGTCCCATCAGCTGAAATCAAATCACACAGCAAGTGTGGTGACATCCATACTGTGTGTATCCCAGAAGAGAAAAAACGGGCATAAAGATGTCTGGGAACAAAGATATATGTGCCTAACTCATCTGCTCAAAGCAATTATCTGAGAGCACCACAGTGCTCAGACACTTAATGACAGTGGGGTATAAATCTGAACAGGAGTTTGAAAAGCTGACAAAAGTAAATTCTAGAAATCCTCATCCCAAAGAACTCTTGGTATGATTCTACTTGAACAACTTTACACACCCTAAAGTGTCAAGTCAGTGTAGATCAGGTTAATATATTAACTCCTGGTTTGGTCAAAGAGATTTTTTTTTCCCAATCTTTACATCTATTTTAGAAAAGGATTAATTTCTTGCTGTTGCCATCTTCCTCCACATATGGAAGAAAAATGCCAGTGCACAATAAAAGAAAAGCAGTGTTTATTTTATTACAAGCATTTAATATGTTCAGGGATTTCATTAGCAGATGATATTGTTAATCTGAAATGGCCACAAACCATTTATTACTGTTTATTTATTTATACCTTAGCGACCATTTATTTACACCTGAAAATACAAAGATTTTGTGTCCTCCCCAGCTACAAGTATGCCTTGCAAATTGAATGCAAACCTGGGTTGCTGGTTTTAGTCACATTCACCAGAGGATTTGACAAAATGCAGTGAAGCAAGTCCAGATCAAGACTGGAAAAAGTAATAAACAGGTACTAGCACAGGGTGAAATAGAGAATATGTTCCCTTTTCCCAGTAGATTTTAAGGTGACATGTATTAATAAAGGGTCTCTAGGTAATTAATCTCTAGGTTATTAATCTTTAAAATGATACAGAAAAAATTATTTTAGAAGATATCTGAAAATGATGCAGTCATTGAATGCTCCAAGAGAATGATTAGACACATTTTCCTCTGGCCTCAACAGTGATTTCATCTGAACAACTGTAACATCAAGGAAACTATTAGAGGATGCTTGTTCTGAAAATTCAGGTCATTTTAAAAGACCAATTTAAGGGCCTCTAGGGGGAAAATACACAGACATTTTTACATTGCCTGAGTAGACAGCTCCCATTCATAGACTTGAGGTAGCTAAACAGGCAATTGGTGAAATCAAATGTATTTTTGTTCAACGGGACATGAATATCAGGATGCACCCAACAAGTGGTCACACTGGAGAAGGCATGGAATTAAATAATGAGTCTGCGTGGGCAAAGCTAAACTAGGTAGTGTGAATCTCATTTGTCTCCAATTAAGAGTCACTTATTAAATCATAGTAGGTGAGATTTGGAAGAATTGAGTGTCCAGGGGAGGTCAGGGAGAGCTCCAGGGTCAAATGCCAGCAGCAAAAGGCTGTTTGAGTTGTTTTCTGATGCATTAACCACTGTGAGTGTCTGTCAACTAGAGGAAGTTATTCAGTATTTTTAACATCAATGCAGTTGCACCTTTTCATACTCCCGTGTTGAGTCATTTTCACTGCCCTGTCTAAAAGTTTTAATAGTTTGGCTGCTAAAATCAAGAGTATCTACTTTGTTAAAAACAGAAGCACAAACTTTGTGAGGGCACTGAAAATGAGCTGCCTGGGAACAGAGCTCAGAGATGAGGGTGATATTTCTCACAACTATTCATTTTGTGGAAAAGAACAGTCTGAGCTATTGTTCCAGGAAGCAAAAGCAATCTTTGACACTCCCAGGTGAAAGCACCTGGCATTAACACAGTTTTGATTTATTCGCTGTTTTGCAAAACTTACAATTTCCAACTATTTATAGTACAAAGCATTGACAAGTTTTGAGGAATTTCACTGGCTTTGGTTGCAAAGTTCAGCTGTTCCTGCCTTACCTGTCATATTTCTTTGCACAATTCTATTAATTAATGCAGAAGTGTTGAATTAATTATTCTTACAGTCTTGCCTAACAGTCTTAACTAAAGAATCTTTCCTAACTAAGGCATTTTTTGGGTTTCCAGCCCCATTTTTGCCTCCAGCCCCTCTGTGCCAGCACTGGGCTGTTCTCACTCCTTCTGGGCTGCAGAAAAACCTTTCTGCTCACAGGGGATGAACGACTCCTTAGGGTTTCTGACTGTATAAACCTATGGCAGCATCAAAGGCCTGCAGTCAGTGGAGTTGTTAATTAGGAACCATGGTTTAATTACCTGTTGGCTTTGACACTGAAAAGAGAGTAGAAATGAAAGGGAAAGGAAATGAGAAACCTGAGATACTTTCAGGATAAATTAAAAAAAAAACCAACCCACCTCATTCTCCTATTATTATTATTATTATATTATAATACTGTAAAAATAGCCTTTCATATGTCTTTTATAATATAAAATCCTGGTATCTCTGAGGAAATCCTCTGACTGCCTCAGCTGACGTATAGAATGGACAATGAAAATGGCTTACACAAAGAATTATGAAGGATCCCCAAAATAGGAAGCTTTTAGTGATAAATCATTGTAATGTGGGCTTTAAAATACACTGTATGTGAAATTATGTTTTATTAAGCATTTATTTTTTCTAAGCAAGCTCTAGGTGGAGACATTTATCCATAAAATTATTTTCTTTAACGAAGTTTGTGAGATGAACAAACCACGCCCATTTGGGGGGGGAAAAAAAAAGCTTTGAGAATTCATTTTCAGACTCAAGCTTACTACAAAAATAATATAAATTATTGAGTGCTAAAATTTAACACAAATGCCACTGACTAAAATACTTTGTAAATGTTAGACTAAATCTGTAAAGAAATGATGTGGTATTATCCCACATATCGGTTTTTTTTAAATGCAGATAAAAAAATATTTTTCTTTATAAATTCCCTTTCAATTTAAAATGTACCCAGTGTTCAGATCAAACGAGTACTCAGTTTTCTTTCTTAAAATCAACAATTGCTAAGTGACTGTCCTTAAAGTGTTGGGGAGGCATATTACATTACCTTTCTGAGGAAGATTCCCATAGTTATTTAATAAATAATGAGATCATTCTATTTAATGTAGCTTATGAGTATCACATATTCTTTCATCAAAAAAAAAATATATATATATATAGCTCTGGTAAAACAGCCAGATATTAAAGTTTTATAATTATGCTAATGATATAATTATGCTGTGAATACAATGAAGCTCAAAGACAGACTGACAGACAGACTGACAGACCTGTTTATTTGTGTGCTTTTTGCAGCAACCATTACTCTTTCCATGAAGTGCAGCAGCAAATCTGTTGGATTCAGTGCAACCACACAACCAGAATCAATTCCTCCATAATTTCATGCATGGCAGCAGAATTGCCTCCGTTCTGTTCCCACCATTCCCAACCTGATCTCACAACATTTGGGTCTCTGTGCATTTCCAGCAGCTTGATCAGCCCGTCGCTGCAAGACACACAGCCTTGCACTTGGTATGTGCCTAATTATTTGCAGGGTTTGCTTCTTCCTGGAGATATCAAGGGAATGGAAAATGAAATGTGACACATTGTGTATTTACACCCTGGAGGTGTCAGACCAGCTTGGAGCAGCAGCTCCAGGAGAGGCTGGCAGGAGCTGTCCCCCTGAAAATCCCTAACCTGGCTGGCATTCTGTTTGCAGCTTCCTCTAAAGAACACTGCATTTAATTTATCTTCCACTACATTTAATTTAACTTCTTGTGTTGCTGTTAAATACAGCAGCTCCTGAGGGCCTTGTGTGGCTGTGGGTTGACCCTGGCTGGACAGCTGGTGCCACCAAAACAGCTCCAGCACTTCCATCCTCAGCTGGACAGGGGTGAGGGAAAATAAGGAAAGGCTCATGGGTTGGGTAAAAGCAGGAAGAGATCATTCCCCAGTTACTGTCATGGGAAAATTAATTTATTACCAATCAAATCAGAGTGGGGTGATGAGAAATAAATCCAAATCTTAAAAGCACCTTCTTCCCACCCCTCCCTTCTTCACAGGCTCAAATTCACTCCCAAATTCCCTGCTTCCTTGTCTCCAGTGGCACAGGGGGATGGGGAATTGGGACTGTGGTCACTTCATCATGCATTGTCCCTGCTGCCCCTTGCCATAGAAATCCAATACACCTCGTTGTCCCTACAAATATCCCTGGTATTTTCCCTGTTTCAACAGCCTTCCCTAGAAAATAATTTCTTGGCTTTCTAACATGCAGTGGGTGAATTCAACATGTTTTCCAGTTTGACTTTCCTAATATTTCATTTTATTTAATGTTCTTGTGTAGTGGAAAGAGGAACTCATCATGATTACACATACATAATTCCCTTTTGCATAATTTTCTACATTACATCTTCATTAATACATAAGATGTTTAAAGAGAGAATTACACCCTCTCTCTTTTTTATTGGCTTAAACTCTTTCCCTTTTCCTGCAATCTGAAGGAAGGCAGAACCGTGAAAACATTAAAAAAGCATGAGAAATCATTGAAAATTCATACTGTGAGAGATTTGTGTCTGTTGGGTTTCTAACATCTGGTTCTTGCCGTGCTGAACTAGAGATACATGGTTGGTTCTCCCAGTAAAATTCGTGTGTGTTGCCCAATCTCATTCCCCTGTAGCAGAGTGCAGTGAGTGAGCTCAGCCCCATCTGCATCCTCTCTTTTCTGGGAATTGCCTACTCTCCCTCTTGCCACCCTGAATTATCCCTAAAATTGCCTTGCTGACCCCACTCCTCTGTTTCCAGGGCAAGGGGGTCTTGCTCTCCCCTGGTTTGGCTGCAATTCAGTGTTGTAGGAATGAATGCACAGCATTTGTTCTTCAGATTCAGACTGTGAAAATTCAGGTTTCTGATAGAAACTTTAAAATCAATTATGACAAAATGGAGTAGAATCTCCAGGGGGAAAAAAAAATCTGCATTAGGAATTTCATATCTCTCCTGGTCTTAATCACTGATGTGCAGGAATTAGACACCTCTGGGCCTTTTTGATTCTGTGATCTAAAACTGTCACTGTGCTTAAGGAACTTTTCTAAATAAGGAACTTTTCTAAATAAAAAACTATGAGTTATTAAATGAGCACTCTGTGGGTTACTACACAAATTCATCGTAAAAAAACCACTTATGCAGCTGATTTACTCTGCCACTCAGACACTTGTAAGAAACACTTGCAATTATGGCAAAAGTTCATAAAATATTTCAGGGAAAAGCTTCGAGTAAGCACTTTGTTCTATATAAAATATTTAGTCATTATTTAACTTCACATTTCCTATTTCTAAAAAAAACCCACCAAACCAACCAACCAACCAACCAATGATCAAAAAGAAATATAACACCTAAACCACTCCATGGCTTTAAATGCAGCACAGATAGGGCAGGTTTTGTATGTTTTCACCTCCCCCAATGTTGCTCACAATAGCTGATAATGAGCAGTGGCAGCACTGACTGGTTAGGACAATGAATCCAGAAAGGTAAAAATCAAGTTCAATCCTCAGGAAGTTGGCAACACCCAACAATGGGGAAAAAAAGTTTAAAAAAAAATCACTTCTGTAAAGTCTCAGCATTTTCAATGTTGTTGTTTTCATTCCTGGTAGCTGTACTTAGCATTTTACAAGCAGATTGATATGTGGTTTCAAGATATTTAATAATGGGTGTTTAAAATGCAAAAAGCTCCACTTTACCAGCTTTTCTCTCACCTTTGTCTGGATGCAATAATGTTGTCTCCTGCACTCAGCACACATGTACTCCGTGCTGTTGCATGGGTTTCTCATCAGACTGTTAATTAGTTCTGATGTTTCACAGCCTAGTGGGTTAATATAAGTCTTGGAGAGAAAATGTGCTTTACTTTCCTCTTCATGTTATTTTACAGAAGTAGAACTCCATCAATTTCCTGGTGTCCTTCCCAATAAACCCAAATGAGAGCCACAGAAGAGCTGAGGCTTGTGAAGAGGAGGCTGCAGCCAGGGCAGCTTGAGAAGAAAGCAGCAAGAAGAGTTATAGAATCACAGAATATCTTAGGTTGGAAGAAACCCACAAGGATCATCCAGTCCAACTCCTGGCCCTGCACAGCACCATCCCCAAGAGTCACACCATGTGTTTGAGAGCATTGTGCAAACACTCCTTGAGCTCTGTCAGGCTGGTGCTGTGACCACTGCCCTGGGGAGCTGTTCAGTGCCCAACCACCCTCTGGGGGAAGAACCTTTTCCTGATATCCAACCTAAACCTCTCCTGACACAACTTCCTGCCATTGGATGAAAGCTGTTGTGATCACCTTGGCCAGTTACATAAAAACAGGCAATTGAGAGAGACATTGAGCTTTTCACTTTCCTCGAAAGAGCTCAGTTTCTACAGATTTCTCCTCTGTCTTGCAAATCAATCTAATTTTTAAATCTCCATATTAAATAAGAGCGCAGCTCTATTCCCAACAGCAATGCATATATTTCACTTAATGTATGCTTCATCTTTTCCTGCCTCTTAATTGGAACTGACGGATGCCTCTTGCCCAATTTCTTGGCACTCCAGTGCACTCACATCACTGTGCATGTTTATACAAACACTTAATTACCAGTGTTACTTTAAAATGCATCTCTCTGCCATGCACATGGGTAGGAAGATGCTGTGACTTCATTCAGCAGTTCCTTTGTTCAGGCATGGACCCTGGTGCTAAATGGAGTTTGCCAATGTTTCCATGGAAACCAATCAAAATCCGATTTGGCTGGCTCCAACCAGCAATGTTTTATTTCATTTGAGGGCCCAACAGCAAAAGATATTACTTTCATCTGCTTGAAAAAGCGAGTGGACTAAATTGTTGCATCAGAATTTGATGGTGGCAGGAAAAACAATGTTATCCAGCTGATTGCAGGGAGGTTGTCTGTTTATGCTTGATTGCAACCCCCAGCTCTGTAATTCCATGCACATCCCAATGCCTCTGGAGCACCTGCAGCAAAGCAGCACAGTCCCAAGTCCTTCCCTTTCCTGCCTCTTTGCCCCCTGCAAATTTACAATAAATTCTTACTCATCAGATCATCATATTCCAGCTAGGGAGATTTGATACATAAAATAATTATTCAGTTCTTACCTAACTTCACTTTTCCAGCCATTTAACATCTAGTCTTGATTTGTATCATTCCCAACTGGAGGAAGAAACTGCATAAAGTTTTATGCCAGACTTTATTTACTGTCTTGTACATTGTTGCAGTAATAAACTCAGCATGATTGCATGCATATATTAATTTAGAGCTTTGAAATGGGACCATTTACATGTATGATGTATCTTCAGTTTGAAGCTTCTTACAGCCAATTCCGTCTGACCCAGAGCAAAGCTGTGCTGTGCAATGATTCACAAGAACTGCATCCCAAAATTCACTACAGAGTTCTACCCCTGGGTTGCATGAGAAATAGCAGCAGAGGGAAATGAAAAAGGATGGAGAAGAGAGGACATAGGGGTTTAACAAAAAGCTCTTCATTCAAAGGTTACCTCACTGGCTCTGCAGAGAGCCAAATGCAGTGAGGAAAAGCATTTTGAATGATTTCAATCCCCTGAACTGATAATTGACCCTTCTTTACACATATGGGTCATCCCTGCCCCACACAGCTCTGAAGAGTTAGAGGTGCTCTGTTGCTTTGACTAAAATGCTGGAAATAAGCAGCTGAAATCCATTTAAATCTAGTTTATGCACCCAAATCCTGCTTTTTATCCGGGCTATTAGTCATCTTAACACCAGGTGAAGAGCTGTTTGTTATTTAAATAGTTTAAACTCCTTGTAAAATAGCATGTCTGCCTCTATATTTCTTTCTCTTAATCTGTGGTTCTCACCTTTACATTTATGATTTTTTAGCTATAAAAGGAGCTGCACCCAAACATCATTTTAAAGTTTGGAAAAGTTTGCACTTCAGTCCCACTGTGGTGCAACACACTTTCAAAGAATGTGCCTTCACTCCCACAACAAAGGCATATCCATTTTTTGTAGTCAAAGGACCTTTAAAGAAATTTCCTTTAATAAAGTTATACACTATAGAGTTCAGACAGAAAGAAAAGGACCCTTAGGAAAAATTATCACTGGAATAATGGGAAAATGCCAAGGCTAACTCCTCCATGGGGTAAAAATATACCACCTTTGTCCCAGTTCTGCAAACATATTGGTGAATAACTCAGCGTGGGAGGATGACCCCACTCAAGGCACTGGGATAAAAGCGATGTTTGAAGAAATAATCCCAGTTATGAGACCTGGGAGAGTCAGAGCACATTGGTTAGAGAGGGTCTGGTTATTTTGTCATGTTTCAAAGCACTTACTGAGCTTTATCAACACTGCTAAACCAGGGAAAGGCAGCTCCACAAGTTTTCAAACATAGGCCAGGTTTCTTGGTGTACAGGTGGCACAGTAGAGGTACAAAAAGAAATGTGAATCAAAAGCAGTGTGGGCAGATTGAGAGAGAGGATTCTGCTCCTCTGCCCCATCCAGGTGAGACCTCACCTGCAGAGCTGCTCCAGCCCTGGGGTCCAGCACAGGAAGGACCTGGAGCTGCTGGAGTTGATCCAGAGGAGGCACCAGGATCAGAGCTCTGCTGTGAGGAAAGGCTGAGGGAATTGGGATTGTTCAGCTGGAGAAGAGAAGGCTTTGGGATGACCAAATTGTGGCCTCCCAGTGCCTGAAGGGAGAGATGGGGCAAGAGTATTGACGAGAGCCTGGAGTGACAGGACAAGGGGGAAGGACTTCAAACTGAAAGAGAGCAGGTTTAGTTTGGATATTAGAAAAAAAATTGTTCTCTGTGAGGATGGGGAAGCCCTAGCACATGTTGCCCAGGGAAGTTGTGGCTGTCCAATCCCTGGCAGTGTCCAAGGCCAGGCAGGACAGGGCTTGGAGCAGCTTGGGATAGTGGAAGGTGTCCATGCCTGTGGCAGGGGGTGGAATGAAATGGTTTTTAAGATCCCTTCCAGCCCACACCAGCCCATGATTTTGTGATTCTGTGGGTACAGCATGGTTTAGGCCATGGATCCTCTGCCAGCCCCAAACCTCTGTGTTCCTCACTAACACAGCAAGTGAACAACTAACTTGTCTCTGGGAGAAAATCTCACAGAAAGAATACCTGGACTGCCTCAACCAGTACTTAATAGTTACTTAAAAGCAAATCAGCACTTTATACATTTTCACAATGCCTAAAAAATGCAGTCCTAAATTCCTCTGTACCTCTGACTGTTGTAGAGGTTATATTCCACTGCTTATATATCATATAATAAATATAAAACCATACTGCCTGGTCACTGGGCACACAATTTGTTAATTTATTTGGTTTTTTTAGCATGTTTATTGCTGTTTGAGGTTTTGTTTTAAAATTTTGTATTGACAGGCATCACTTGCAAAAATGAGTTTTGATATTATAGATGACTAAACTTTCCAGCTTTTGGAACAGCAATGAAAATAGAAGAAGGAATAGTAATTTCAGAGGAAAAAATATTCACTTTGGAAGCAAAGGCAGCCAATGCTAATGGCTTTAAAATCTTTTCCTTCTACAATTAATAACCCAGTGACATGGATTTTTTCAGGCTATTACTGAAGAGCTGTGTGTTTGATACCACTGGCGTCACTTTAACAAATTGTTGTATGAAATAGCCCTTCAGAGCTTTTGTTGATTGATAACTGAGTTAAAGAAACTTCCTTTTGTGGAAAAAAAAAAAGAGTGAGGTGGAGGGATGTAAATGACTTCTAACTGCAGATCAGAAAAGGGCCACTCCATCATTCTGTCTGCAGCTTGTCAACATAAATTTCAGTAAGCGGTCTTTAAAAAAAAAAAAAAAAAGGAAAGGAAAGAAAGGAAGAAAATGAAGGACTGAGAGTGCCATTTTAAACATCAATATTTCAAGTAAGTTCCCACATAGTTTACACAGCAGGCTTAAGTTTTGCATAAATTAACAGAGAGAACTTTTTTCCAACTCCTGATAGCATTGGCTGATCTTCTCCAACAACTGCTGTGCATCATTTCAACTTCCAAAATTCCCCTAATGTGAAAACCATTGTAGCTATTTCCTTTCTCTTTATTCTTTGCCTTTTCTCCCCCTCCTAGCACTAGGACTCAGCTGTTGCTTTTCAGACTTATGGCAGGGCACAGGTTTATGTGCTTACAGAAAGTTCAGCTCCATAAACCTGTTCTGGAGAGCAGAACCTATAAATGCTGACCTGAACAGATCACTGTGGGTTATGCCTCTCTCATATTTACTGGGCAGGATGGAGGTGAATCATTAAAGAAATGTCTGCAGGTAAAGGAAGAAGTTTTTGTCTTTCAAATCCTCTTGGAGGGAAAGGACAGCTCACCTGGAGCAAGATTAAGTCAATACTGAAGGTTTCACCTCTGAAATAATGTCAGAATTTGGAGCTTGATACAGCATGCCTTGATATTCTTGG
Source organism: Entomyzon cyanotis (assembly GCA_024500445.1). NCBI lineage: Eukaryota > Metazoa > Chordata > Aves > Passeriformes > Meliphagidae > Entomyzon > Entomyzon cyanotis. The sequence continues at coordinate 650,226 of JAKEPQ010000550.1, read as the reverse complement.
CTTTAGCTTAGAACACATTTCTAGATGCTAAAATAATTTAATTTCCAGAAGACGAAAAACATCCCAGTCAGAGTAAGAGCCTTTGAAAAATCCTGTTATTTAACTCTGAGGACAGGGAGCAAGCATTAAATACAGGCATTACCCAGCATTTAAGTAGCATGAGAATTCACTTTCAATCCTTATAGAGTGGGTCATCCTTAACAGCAGAAGAGGAAAGCAAGCAGAACTTGGAGGAAAGGAGGCAGAATTTGAGAAAAAGCTGATTTAAATAATCTTAGTGTATAATTTTAGCCAGTAGAGCAGATATATTCAAGATTTCTCCTGCTTTGGACAAAGCTCTTACCAAAGAATACTGCTGGGTCTGTGGTTTTCTGCCCACTAAAACTTAACAATTCAGTAATTGTGAGACAGAAAGTTGAAGAAAGAGAGCTGTGTTTATAACAGGTATGACCTACAGCTAAAGCACAAAAGCTGCCTCTCTGAACGACTGGGAGGAAGTTTTACAGTGACCAGAGGCTGAGTTTTTTAATCTCTGTGATGAAATGATTGTTTCATTTAAAAGCTGCATTGCAGGCAGGCCAAGAGGTCTGTGTATTTAAGGTTGTCTGACACTTTCCATTACAAGGACCTGTTTTCAGACACTCATACCTTTGACAAATGTGAGCTGTTTGGACTGAAATATCTCATGCCAGGTGTCTGCCTCAGAATTAATTCTGCGAGGAAGTTATGTCAAGGAAAGTTTAATGTTTTTCAAGTATAAGGCAAGGAAAAAATACTGTTTTATTCTTTGGGAAAAGAGGGACTTTTTTTACTCTTAAGCAGAGACATTCATCTTGCAGAAGAGTTACTCAGAGTTTGTTGGGAGGTCTTTCCTATTTATCAGTGTTTTGTCATCATCCATGTAAGAGTGGTTATTGAGTCTTTTTAAAGTCACAGTTTGGGATGGACTTGCAAGAAAGCAACTACCAAATATCCAAAAATATCCACATAGAGCATGCTCCTGCTGAGAGCTCTGTTGACTAGGATTCGGAAATAATGTCCTGAACTTTAAGTTTGGACTGATTTTGAGTGAAGCAGGACATGGAAAGTATTTTCCCAGCCCAGTCCTGACACTACACTGAGATCCAGGAGAACCATGCTGTGGTTTAGGAATGGTATTCTCCAATTTTGTGCACAGAAAATTGGACTTGTTTTAATTCTGGTATTTCTTATTACTTGGAAGTTGCTTTTTACTATTATGAGTTTTCTTAAATCCAGTTATGTGAATATGTTGTACAATATCTATCTGTCCATCCATCAACCCCTCCACTCATCCATGAAGGAAATGAAGTATTCTCTGTTTCTAGCCAATTTCTGTGCGAAAGATGATTTTGGGAATTTTTTTAATCTGAGGTTGGCCAAAAATATTGCAGGTAAGATTGATCCCATGTCACAGGGAAAAAGGACAGGCTCATGCATCTTCCAAGAGCTCCTCGGACCCTATTTCTTGTGATTTTCAGGTTCAGTGACCAACATTTGCATTGACTTTACATTGAATTACAAGCTGCTGGTGCTATTGGGCTGTGGCTTTACAGAATGGATGAGATTCCTTGTATGGAATTAGGTCAAAATGAAGACATTTACAGAATATTATCACAGATGAGCTACTTGCTTTAACTACCTGAACCCTGGAGATGGATTCAGATGACTGAAGATAAGTGCCCAGTACCATATTAGATATCCTGAAGTACTCAGTGACTTGTTTTGAAGTCCAGTAGATGTACAAGTGTCACTTTGCTATTGCAATTTTGAAAATGCAGTTTGAACTGTTTTAGTTCTGCTGTGTAAATATGGTTATGGTCAATCCAGCCCAGTCAAGAGAGACTTTTATCCTAATGCTTTTAATTTACAAATATGCTGTTCTCAAGAGGGTATCCTTTATTCAGAAAAGAGATTATATCCTTACCTTGTGGCCATAAATATTTTGTGGTTAAGCTTGTGGAGGATTTCTCTTGGGAATTTTTCCTTTGTAGGGCTAAAATTCTTTGAAATCATTCCGTTTCATTTTTCTGTTGCTTTCATGTTTCTATTAAGAAGTATTAATGGAATGACTACTTTGTTCCTTTTTCTTTTTTTTTCTTTAAAACAGGGCAAAATACCTTTCTATGTCTTCCTTTATAAAATGTAAATAGGCTGAAATAAATAAGGAGTAGAGTGCCTTTTCAGATTGGCCTTTTTGAGTTTAAATGTCCCAATTAAAACCTAGTGCTTGCCTCAAAACATCTGGTGAGTTTATGAGAATTCACAGATTCTAGAGATATGACAATTCATACTTACATATTTTACTGCACTGTTCCGGTGAAATACAATGTAGACAGAAATATTCACTCAGCAGGTTCGACTAGAGAGCAAAATAGGGCCACAGAAATTTCAAACAGGTTTGGAAATTTATCTGATCTGAGGAAGGCAGTCCTCGGAGGAAGACAGACAGCCTGTGAGGTGATTTAGATTAAAATTTTTGAAGATTTGTAGATATTGGTCTTCTTTGCAAGGTGAGTGAAGCTGGGCACTGGTTCCTGGTGTATGAACTCCACAAGCATCTTGACCTGGAGGTGTGAAAAGAGGTCTTGGTGACCAGATAAGACATCTCTTGGTGCTCAGATCTGGTGTTCAGAGGTGGCACTCGTGGTCTGGTGCCTCCCAGGGATGAGGACACCACTGAATTTGATGCCTTGCCTGCTGTTCTGGGTTCCCAGTTAAAGGTGGGTCCTACTCCTTTCTCCTCCACTCACATCCAAGCCACGGGGCTGAACCCTTTGATGAACTTCACAGTTGTTGATGCAAATATTTAAGCTGAGTTTTTGGGGAGTGTAAGTGGGAAAATGCTCAAGCTCTTGGTCCTCTCCAGAGCCTCTCAGTTCTCAGGAAACAGCTCTGAGAGTGCAGGGAAGGAGAAGGTCAGGACACCACCAGACAGTGCAGGTGGCTGTGGGGCCAGGGGAGGCTGGGACACCTCCTGAGCTTGGGAGGGCACAGCCTGTTCACATTTTGTCAGGGGCACCTGGGGATTTCCACATGTCTCACCCCAGGCCACAAATTCCTCAGAGAGGAGATTTCCTGGGAATAATTATACTCTTCAGATCAGGCACTTGGGAACTTCCAAGGATGCTGAGGAAACTTTGAATTTTAGGTAACCTTTAGCTGGTGACTGAAGTGTGGCCAGTTTGGTTGTGGGATCTGAGTGTGGATGAGGTGTGGGTGCTGACTTCAGCCTTGGTCCATCTCCTGTGGTGTGGAGCCTGCTCTCTGTCACTGCCTTTCTCTATGACTATAAACAAGAAAATTCGCCTTTCTGGGTCTCTTTGTCCCCAGCCCTTTTCTCTGCCATGGAATAACCCTTCTGAGGCAGAGTCAGCCTGGCTCTGTGTGTTACACCTGCTCTGCTGAGATGTGGAAAAGAAGGCCAGGAGCTCATTTGGTGCTCCAGGAACTATGGTGGAACCAGGGAATCCCAACCCCTTTCAGCCCCATATTACCATGCTTAATGTAAAAATGCTTTAACATTAGGGTTTGATGGAAAACTCTGACTGCTGTAATGCACTTGGGAAACAACAAAATGCCTTGGGATTCTTGTAGTCAATCTCTGCAGACTCATAAGTATCCATTTGCCCTAAATTTCATGTGCTACATGCCCAAAAATCTTTTCTTTCCCCCTGCACTTAATTCTGCCATGATTCAAAGCTTTAAAATGTAACACATTACAATTAGCCATTCCCACATCCCCAAAATGTAAAACAAATTTCTGTCTTTAAAAAAATACTATTGCACCATTTTCCCAATAGACCTAGAGAACTTAGAAAGAGTGATAAATTAGTAAAAATGATCCTTTGGGTACAGTTTTATCCCTGCCCAGCTTATAAATAGGTTGCATTAAAAAAACAAACAACCCCCGAAGCGCATTTTACTAAGTAAAATAAAACTATTCAGATTTATTGCAGCTCAAGAAACAACAAACAAGCCAGCTGAAAAATAAAAGTAAAGAGTTTTACAATGTAATGAATGGCAAGGTAGGAGCTATTATTTGTCTGAAACTTGTTTAAAGATCAGCATGCTGTTAGCAAGCTATATAACATTTTTCTACAGTGTACTTCTTCCCAATTTTGTATTTTTTTTTATGAATGGGGGATTTGCTCTTTATTTCCTAAAGCACTTTGATCTGGACTTGTTACACTGAGACATCCAGCTGACTTACTAGCTTGGAAACCAGAATGCAGGAAAGGAAAGGGAAAGCAAAAAGGAATCAATGGGTGCTAAATAACTGCAGCTGAAAAGAAAGCACATGTCACAGATGCATTTAAGCATGGCATGTCCAGAAGTAGTAAGAATTAGCATAACTTCTGCCATGGAAAGCAGCAAGAGTTTAATCATCAAGTTCTGTGGGTGATGACTCAGAAAAACACTGAGTGCTTTTGAAAAACCTCGCTCCAATAATTTGACTTTTTCTTTTTATTTTTTTCTATGACTTGGTAGTATTAAGAGAAGGGGAAAAGAATAAAAGTCTGTGCTCCATTTTGTCACATCCTGCATAGTGATAAATCCAGTTGTGCAGGGATCTCGATGTACCATTATAGAGTTGGAATTTTCTGGCTGAGAACAGCAAACACTTGAGGGGTTATAGGTCTGAGCAGCATGACATTTTTGATTTGGTGAGTGAACTGCTTTGACACTTCTGAAATACACTGTCATTTTTATTTCATTCAAAACCACGTGGATGGTTCAACCCTAAATCATAAATGGTTTAGGCTGTCCCAAAACTGCACTTTCAATGAATAAAAGGCTCATGCCTCCCAAAATCTCCACACTTGCAACTTGTAGTAAGAGCTGGAAGAAACAGGCTGCTCCACAGCTCTTGTTAGTCCAATGGAAGCCAAATGGCAAATCACTGCCTTTTGATCAGCCCTGAGTGACAGAGATGGCAAAGCTGACAGTGAATGCTGACAGAATAAGTCAGCACATGGCAGGTTTTAAACTGAGTGTATGAGAGATGGAGTGAACTGAACTGCCAACAGAATCTTTTCTTCACAGTCTTTCCACTATGAAACTGCACCATGTCAAGACAATTTTTTAAAAATGCTGATTTCTTCCTGCTCTCTGAAAATGAAATATGAAAACTTTTAATGAAAAAATTATTGTAATATTATTAGATTCCATAAAACAATTTAAAGCAGGCAGGAAAGAAAGCCAAGTCTTTGTAAAACACATTGATTTAAAATATGAGAGGAATATGTGGAGGCAGGGGAAAGAAACATGGATTGTTGTTAATTACTGAAACACCTTTGATTTGTGTAGCCAATAAACCCAAATGAAATAAATGAGATGCTTTAGATAATGTAAGACAAGTCTTGTCCCTATACCCTGGCAACAGATCAAGAAAAAGTGGTACTGACATTATTATTTTCTATTTGAGGTACTACTTTTTTCTCTAATGCTTTCCAAGTATTTATTTCTGTTCAACACTTAAGTAATTTCGTTCTTGAAACTTATGTATGTTTTACAAATAGGTAAATAAAATTAATAAATTGTTGCCAGGAAAAAGGTCTGGCATATGGATTGGGAATGAAATCTCTGTCCTCCTATTCATGCATTTCATCACAAAAATATTCTCCTTTCAGTGAATTTAATTTCTTTTCATCTCCAAAACTTGGAGCCAAGTCCTTTCAACAAAGTTTGTTTTTCTTTTTGTTCTGCTGAGTTTCTCTGCTTTGCCACCCAAGTTTTATTCTAGTGGAAAGAGAACATTAGTGATGTTGACCTTCCACTTTGATGAATGAAGAAGGCATCAGATATAATCTACTCCACCAACCTCTGCACTGCACATGTTTTAGAGGTAACTGAGTTGTCTTCCAAGAAGGACATGAAGTTGGCATCCTTCACACCTGACTGTAGCTATTACAGGATAAGTAAGTACTCTCAACTTGCTTTCAGAGTCCTCACTATCTTGTTCTGCCTTGTGTGTCTCAGATAAAAAAAAAAAAAAAGACATGAGTTCACATTTTGAGGTGTTTGTTCAATATCTTAAAAAGAAGGGGGGGGGGGGAAATCCCTTTGATTTTAGCTAGTAAATGCAGACTTTCACTTCTCTTTTTTGTAGAGAAAGAAGTCACTGTCAAATTTGACTCCAGAGGTTTGTATGGAACAAAAGCTCAGGTAAGCTGGCATCTCTTTCTTTTCTATTTTTAGTGACAGTTTAAAAAGAAATTCCTAGAAGTGGATTTTCATTCCTTCTCCTTAGGGTACCTCAAACTCAGCAGGTGGGAATATAAACTTCACCAGCTGACACAATGATTCTCACCCCTGCCACTTGGGAGAACAGTTTTTGAGGGGAAAAACAAAGTTAACTTTTAAAAGTACCCTTATCTGATGTGATCACAGACGAGAACACCAAAAAAACTTATGTCAGCAATTGCACAAATACTTTAAGGCATTTATTCCATAAGTTTGTTTTAAAAACTTAATTGCTGTAGTTTCCCACTGCAGTCAGTGCAAGAAATAATGTTTCATTTGATGGTTTTTGGTGTTCAGACCAGCTCGGTGATGGATCTCAGCTCCTCAGATCCCAGTGATGACAATGTCTCAGGATTTAGAATTTTAGAGAAATTCTTCATTTATTACTTCTTCCTCTTCCACTTTTTTCAACACATCTTTCATTAAGGAACTTCTGAGATGGGCCAGGCAATAGTTAGAGTGGCCTTAGGCCAAAAGGTTAGAGAGGCCAAAAAATGTTAATTTTTTATCACCAGTGTTATCAAGAACCTTTTGACCCTTGTGAAAACATTCTGCTCTGCTTCTTACTTTGTCCTATGTCATTCTCATTCTCAATGTCCTCTATTCTCTTCCCAGCTCTGTTCTTCTCCACACTCTTCCTCATCAAGCATGATCCCTCTCCTTCTCTTCACATCCTCTTCTGCTTCTCACATCCTCTCTGCACTTCAGAGCACATGTTGCAGTTACATATTAAATAAACACAATTTGTAAAACTTGAAATTGAACAGATACATTTTTATTTCCGTAGCACACTTACGATTTGAAATCCCTGCCCCTGACAGCTTTATTTGCATGATGGCTCTGTCCTCAGCATGGTTTGTCCATGGAGGCTGCAAAGCAATTCAGGCATGGAGAATCCCTTGCTGCATTATTTGTACAAAAGGGACTTGAAGCCTGTCTGCTCTGAACTGTCACATTTACAATAATCCTTGTGAATTTTTGTTCCAGCAACAGGGACCACTTGCAAAGAATTCAGCACGTGTTAGGTGAGGTGAGTAATGGTTCCTACACACACACTCTTACCTGGTGGCAATAATTTAGTGTAATCCCCTTTAGTAGTAGGCTAAACTAAGTCCAGTATCAGATTTGGTGCAGGTAACAAGGATTCAGGAAAATAATTTTGCACAGCTCCATCAGCACATGGCAGCTTGTGAAACTGTTGTAATCTCAGTCTTAGCAAATCCTCTGGAAACATGGTCCAGTTTGCTTTTGCTCTTTATCTAAAACTGCTGCTAGGTAAGGAATTAAATAGTCAATGGCTTAGATAGGAAATGCAGAAGCTTGAGTTTGATTACTGGACAGATGTTTCTTGCGTGACCTTGGGTAAATTACAAGCTGACCTGTGGTTCTGAGTTTTCATTGCTAAACCTGCTATGGGCGAAACTCCACAAAATACCAGGATTCTGTAGGAAGAAAGGCTGCACGAATATGCTAAAGAGAAAGGAACTTGCAGCATGCAATGTTTTCACTCATTGTAGGGTGTCAATTTTGAATTACCTCAAAATATTCCCCCTGCTGGGGAGGGAACCCTGGTGGTCTGCATCATATCAAGCTGCACAAAATAAATTCCCAGTTAGAGGGTATCAAGTCCTACCTCATTTTTCACACCACATCACTTTTGTGCAAACACTTAAAAAAATAACTTTAATATCACTTTAATGGAAGGCAAATAATGTGTCCTTTCCATTCAATGGAAGATTAACCCTGAAAAAAAAAATTACCACCCATTGGTTTTGCCTTTTAAGTTAATGGAGCTTTTCAATTAATAACAATAAAGTAGGTTTTTACACAGAATATTAATTTTACACAAGCAATATCCTCACCTTTTTTGTCCAGTTGTGGCAGGATGTTCCCCCCCTTCTCTCTCTCCCTGCTTGGTCGCAGAAGATGGATGGCTCAGATTAGGTTAACAGCCTAAACCAGCGCTATCTGATGGTGCCCAAAAGTCTAAGAAATACTACCCTGTGGAATATAGACAGAATGTGGGAAATTTTTAGTGACCCACTCGGCATATTCTTATCCTATAAAAGCTCACGAAATTTCAGAAAAGGTAGAAGCTTTTCTACATGGACATTGAGTGTGAGGAAAGCCTCTCCCCCCAGGTTTGGACGCAAGGGCTGTGGTAACTTCTTGCAAGATTAAGAGCAGACTCTAATGTATCCCAGCACCAAAACTGGATTTTGGTAAGATCATTGGTTTCCTAAATTGTATTATTCCAGCTAACTTATAGGTACCTTTCTTAACTTGCATTTTTAACTATTTTTATAGTTCAAGCAAGCATTTCCTAGCTTGCATTTTTATACTTCAAGGAAGCACTTACCCCATAATTGCATTTTAGCTATTATAGGTTTGCAATTATGCATTTATTGTGTGTGTATGTGTGTTAATCTGTTCTATGTTTGTATGTTTGTTATTTTCTGTGTCTAATAAATGGCATTTTACATCATATTAGACTAATCGGCCAAATATCAAAGACCCTTGAGAAGGGGACCGAGTCTTGGGGTGCTAGCGACCCTAATAAAATTGACTGCTCGTTGTCAGATGCCTGGCAAACTGCAGAAACTCATAAGGCTCCAGTCTCCCTTGCAAGACACCCTGCCTGCACCCAGCCCAGACCCTCCGTGTGTTCCCAGCAGCTCCTCAACCATCACCGCCTGCAGCCACCGTGCTCCTACCCTGACTGCCCGCAGCTGCTCCCCAAGTGTGCCCGTAGCCACGGCAGCCTGTTCCTGTTCCTGTTCTTCTCCCACGGAAGGGACACGCAGCTGCTGCTGTTTGGAAATCGCGCCCAGCCCACCACGGGAGCCATGCAAACTCTCACAGCCTGCAGTGCACACACTCTATCTGCTGAGCTCTCGCCGACGGGGCGCCAGGGCGTACAGCGGTAATGATCTGTCTGCTATTCTCTTTCTCTCCCTGATTCGCCCCAATCGAGCCCAGAGACACTTCAGAGACATAGTCAGAGAAGTGGGTATTTGCTTTATTTGGTGCACTGGGTGTGGGGAGTTCACTCCACAAACACATACCTCAACACCTCCAAAGACAGTGTTATAGGTAAAATCATGAATATTCATAACATTCCCCCAAGACAGGAGTGGTTATACAAATAATTTCTCGGAAGTCATTAACATCATTAGCATGTGCACCATGCATGTTCTGCATGTCCTGGTGGTCTTTGGAGACCCCCAAAGACCCCTCTAGGATATACATCCTAGTAGTCTTCCTCACAATGCGCTTCTCACCACTCTCTGTGGAGCATGCATGGTCCTTCATGGGATGATTCAGCGGTTTCTTCTGCTGGCTTTCAATGGATTTTTGTCCCTCTTGTCTTGATGAGATTAAGGGAATCCTGTTTTTCTAGGTTTTAGAATTCACATATTCTGTCTCTCAATAGCTAACTCGAGTTACCTATTTGACAAATTCTTTCTCATCCCCGTCTGTCATTTACCCTCTTTGTTCTTTTCTGTATCCCCCTTCAGTAGGCACGCTTACCCTTCTTCATCAAGAAACAGTTCTCAGATGGAATATTGCCGCCTTTGGGCTTTATTTTTTTCCGGGAAATCTACGGAAAAGCATCCTTCCCGACTCGCCCCTTTTCCAGCGGCACAGGCCCATTGTGACAGCAGCGCGCTCGCTCCAGGCTCCTTTGTGCCGTGCGGCCTCACGGTGCGCAGAGGCCATTGTGACACGCCGGGGCCGCAGCAGCCTCGAGCAGGAGGCTATAAAAGGGCGCAGAGCCCCGGCGCGCCCACTCCCGGGAGCGCACCTCTGTCAGGAGGCAGCACAGCCCAGGAGCAGCTCAGCTGTCGGCAGAGGCAGTCCGTCAGTGGCACGGCAAGGCCGAGATGGCTACAAACCCCAAGAGCACCGACGGCCAGCCCGAGCAGAGGCTGCTGAGATGGCCCAAGAGGCAGAAGGTACGGCACGGGGTAGAGTTTAGAGGCGTCTCGGGGCCGGGGCTGGGCTGGGGCTTGCCGTCACCGTCCCGGAGGGAGCTGCTGTTGCCACGGCAGCCATTTCCCTCGCACCCCGCCTCATCGTCCTTCTCCTCCTTCTCCTGCGTGCAGGCGTGTGACGGGGAGGCACGGGCCTCACGGCAAGAGGAGCGCCCTGACTCTCGCCGTGCCTCGGGCGAGCGGGCGGCAGCAGCAGGAGCGGAGAGCCGGGCAGCGGCCCCGCCCAGCCGCAGAGGCCGCGGCCAGGCCCTGCTGCGCTCCCTGCAGCGCAGGGCCCGTGCTGCCCTGAGCAGGATGGCAGCTGTGATCCGGCCACGCGGCCAGCGGCCGGCGACACAGCGGCACCCGTCTGCAGGCGAGGATGCAGTGGTGATGGTAGCGGCAGCAGCAGCCCCCGCAGCGGGGCCAGAGAGCCAGGCAGCTTCCCTGCACAGCCCCAGCTGCTCCCGCAGCCCCTCTCCAGGGCAGCTGGAAGGTTGGCATTGGGTAGTGACAGAAGCGGAAGCAGAAGCGAGAAGAAGGGATGCTGCTCTTGCTTGGTGGCCCCCAGCACTGGAGGAAGGCTCCTGTTCCCAGGAAGTCAGTGCCTCGGTGGTCCCCTGGTGTGACTTAGGCTCAGACAGCTCAACCCTGAGCTGGAGCACTGAGGGACGGAGTGACTCAATTTCACTGACCAGTGTCACTCCAATGCCAAGTGACGTATGGTCAGAGAGCAGCGACCAAATTGGGGATATGGAGGAGCAGAGTGACTCAGTGTCACTCACGAGTGTCACTCCAATCCCAAGTGAATTAGCATCAGGGGGCAGCCAGCAAAGCGGGAATCTGGAGGAACGGAGTGACTCGCTTTCTCTCACAAGTGTCACTCCAACGTCAAGTGAACTAAGGGCAGAGAGCAGCGACCTAAGCGGGGATGTGGAGGAATGGAGTGACTCAGTGTCATTTACAAGTGTCACTCCAATGCCAAACGAATTATGGACTGAGAGCAGCAACCAAAGCGGGGATGTGGAGGAATGGAGTGACTCAGTGTCACTCACGAGTGTCACTCCAATCCCAAGCGAATTATGGACTGAGAGCAGCAACCTAAGCAAGGATGTGGAGGAATGGAGTGACTCAATTTCTCTCACAAATGTCACTCCAATGCCAAGCGAATCACGGTCAGAGAGCAGCGACCTAGGCGGGAATACAGAGGAAGGGAGCGACTCAGTGTCCTGCTCACGCCACTCGTGGGCCTCTCGGTGCGAGGAAGACTCGCTGCAGTGGGACACGCCGTCCTCTGAGCAGACGCCAGTCGAGCGCTCGGCTGCAGCTGTCGCCGCGCGGCGGCCTTCCCCCTTCAGGAAGGCGCTCAGGGCTCTGCGCAGAGGCTTCGGCAGACTCAAAGCCCTGTTCCCGAGCTGCACTTGCAGAAGGCTTCGCACCGAGTCTCCGTGATGCCAAGGGAGGCATGTGCATGCTTCTGCTTCCTCTCCTTTGCTGCCCGTGCCAAAACCTTTGTTCGTGCAGAGTCACCTGAGGCAGGCCGTGAAGAAAGCAGATGCCTCGGCTGGAGTACCTGGAATGCCTTTTGTGCTGTTTCAGGCACCCAGGACAGCTGTTGGCATCCCACCGGCCGCCTTGGGATGGAGAGGATTTCCCTAACGAATTTAGTTTAAAGTCCCTTTCAGTAGTCAGGCTGTCCTTGTAGCTCCTGCCCCACGAATTTTAGGATTCAAAATAGTAGAATTAGTGTAGGTAAATCCTTTTGTTAAAACTAGGGCTAGATGTTAGTAGTCCTTCCTGCTTGAATTTAAGATAAAGAGAGGAAGGCTATCGTAGGCTTTCTATTTCTGTTTGATTCATAGCACAGGTTTATTAAATTAATTCATAGAATTAGGACTAAAACCAGGATGAGTAAAATAGTTCATAAAATAATTTTCCAAATAATTCATAAAATAATTTATATGAAATAATAGTAAAATAATTCGTTAAATAATTGATCAAATCCTATACTTTTATTATAAAATAGAATTATAATGTAAAAGAAGTGGGCTTTAGCGTGGCTGGTGACATGCTAACGAAAGCCAAGTGTTTTTAGGTAGAGAGTTTTGATAGTTCAAACTAGAGATTAGTTCGTAAAGAAAAGTGTCAGGAAGCCCTTTTGTTTCTCCGAAATTATTTTATTCAGCACATATCAGGGAAAGGGATATGTTCCTTAGGCAGCCGAGTTGTCTCTTTCCAAATTAGAAGAAAAGAGCTCCATGCTTCTGTTGAAATAAAACAATTGAAAGGATCAAACGGAAGTGTTTGTTCTTTTCATGGCGCCAGAGTCGTTGATTTGGGGGGCAAAAATCCTGCAGAGCAAAGCCTTTCAGAGCCCGGGGCCAGCAAAGTGTGCTGTGTGCAGCAAAGGAGAAAGGCGCTGCCCGGGGCGGGAGGCATGCGGGGACGAGAGGGGCAACGGGGCGACGCCGAGGTGGGCTGGTGAGCGGGGGGAGCCCGGCAGGCAGCGCCAGGGAGAGAGAGAGAGCAGGGAAGAGAGGGTGGGAGGGTGTTGGGCCATGGCAACACCTGGGGGGTCCCATTGCCCGTGGCATGTGAAGCAGCCGCTGGAGAGAGGGCGAGCAGGAACGCTGAGGAGAGCACTGGGCCCGGGGCAGGTGCAAAGTCACGGTAAAGGTCGTTTGAATTCTTTCTGCAAAGAAACGAAAGAGATGCTGTTTCCTGAAGGTCTTGGCTTATCCCTCCCAGGCAAGCAGTGAGAGCACAAGAAGACACGCTCCTAAGCCATGCCAGTGGAGGTTTAGGCTGGACACTGGGCAAAAGCCCTTCACGGTGAGACTGGGCACTGGAAGGGGCTCCCCAGGGAGGTGGTGGAGTCGCCGTCCCTGGAGGAGTCTCCCAAAAGACTGGCTAAGGAAAGACTTACTTGCGTGCTCCAGCTGACCATGTGGTGTCAGGGTCAAGAGGCTGGACAGCAGCCCCACGGACAGACAGACAGACAGACAGACAGGCACCTTGGGGTCCTGGGGGACGGCAGATTGGATCCAGAGGGGCAGCTGTATGAGGAGCAGGTCTCGGGAGGGAAGGGCTGCAGCTTTTGGTCACTTTCGGTCCCTTCGTGTCCCTTTGAAGACAGGCCTTTTGAGGACTCGTGCGGGAAGGAGGAGCTCCCTGCTGCAGGGCTCCGGCACTGTCACCAGGTGCTCCCTGCTGTCCCCAAGCAGGGTCTTTCGCCTGCTGTGCAAGAGGCCGATCTCCACACAGCATCCAGAGACTTATTTACAGTTCTGCACAGAAAGGTGCGCTGGGTGGTGTAAACCCTCTTTTTCTTTTTTTTTGTTTCTTCACCCTTTGCTTATTCTTTCTTTCATAGATCCTCTTCTTAATATAATTTGGAGTTTTACCACTCCTATCCTATTAATTTCATGATTTCTCTTTTTTGATATATTTTACATCCCCACAATCCGGTAGAAGCTCCCACTTCTTATTTCTTTAGCGAGCTGCAAACCTTAGCGAGGCAATTCTACCAACGAGGAGTTGATCTCTCTCGCAGCTGCACGTCAGCCGGCCGTCGCTGGCTGCCCTGGGCGGTGGCAGCCCGAGCTGCTGCATGCAGACAGGGCTGGGCTCTGCGGAGCCTGCGGGCACCGGGGCTGTGCGGGAGGTGATGCCTTGGGCCGGCTGGAGCCTCCGTGGTTTTTGGGAAAGCAGAGGCTGCCTTGGGGAAAGCAGAGCGGGGCACAGCTGCTTCCAAGCGGCTCCAGCCGCTTCCCGGCTGGTTCCGAGCCCCCCAGCCTGCTGCCCTAGGGGTGCTGGCAAATGGCCCCGAGAGAGACCGTTCCCATTTTTATTTATGCCTCAGCATGTGTTCTACATGAGGTGAAAACAATTCCTATCGGGTCTGTAGACGTGCTGGGAGCTCCTCTGTTCCCGGGGAGGTTTTGCCCGGCAGCCAGTCAGGAGAGAGAAATCTTCCGCTGCTGCTCTGCAAGCGACCTCCCCTTGCCGGAGGAGCAGATCGCACGGTGCCCGGGAAAAAAGCCTGCGGGAAAAGTGCGCGAGCAGTCACGCTGTAGGAGGGCCAAGCCCATCAGAGCAGTAAAGTGCGACACAAGCCCGGGGGCGTGGGCGGGTGGGTGGATTTTCTTTGGGTTTCTCGAAGGGAGCGGGGGCTCGCCTGGAGGGTCAGCTCTGCCCCCTCCTCCGCTTCGCATTTTCCTCCCTGTCGTGCCGCTCCTTCCCCGGCTGGCTCTCCGCTCTGCCCCTGTCCTGCCCCGCTCCGCCGCTTCGCCCAGGCAGCTCCGTCGCCGCGACAACCTCGCCCTCGCTGTTTCGCCGACGGAGCCGCCGCCGCCTGCAGCACCATCTGTGCGCTACTCTCTTTCTCTCCCCGCCTCTCATTTCCCCTCTTTGTTCTTTCCTCTATCCCCCTTCGGTCGTGTGATAAATGAGTGGATAGTGAACGTCGGCTTTCGCCAAGATATGAATTTAGCATTTAGAAGTGATCGAGTACTGTGTAAAGTAGCACTTCGATAAAATCTAGTTAAGTAGAAACAAAGTTAGAGTGAATTAGAAACTATGTAACAGTTGTAGTACGCCAGAAATGTGGTAAGAAATACACGGTAAGAGATGTCTTTTAAACTGATAAGCCGCAAAGCCAGAGATCAAGACGCCCTGAAGGAAGAAAAAGAAACAGATCCCATGCATCCCAAAACATCTGTGATCCCTGAGAAAAGTGTCAGCCATCAATTGAATTAGGGCTATAGAAGACTTCAGCCGTCGAGCCTGAAACAAACCAGAAGACCAAGATGTCGCCAGCCTGGCGGACAGGGGCAAAGAGCGAAGAAGGAGGGATGATTGGAGTGCAAATAGTTTTTTTTTTTTGGACTTCATGAATATGTAACAGTTACAGAAAGTACTTAAGCACACATTGAAATGAATCAGGTGCGGCACTGAGAATAAGGCAAACCAGCAAGTCCCGCCCGGTCCTAAGTCATTTTTCTCCTAAGAAATCTTCAATGTTATATTCCTAAAATTGCCGGCCTGTGAATTTGCTTGTATCAGTAGGCACGCTTACCCTTCTTCACCAAGAAACGGTTCTCAGATGGAATATTGCCGCCTTTGGGCTTTAGTTTTCGTCCGAGAAATCCACCGAAAAGCATCCTTCCCGACTCGCCCTTTTTGCAGCGGCACAGGCCCATTGTGACAGCAGCGCGCTCGCTCCAGGCTCCTTTGTGCCGTGCGGCCTCACGGTGCGCAGAGGCCATTGTGACACGCCGGGGCCGCAGCAGCCTCGAGCAGGAGGCTATAAAAGGGCGCAGAGCCCCGGCGCGCCCACTCCCGGGAGCGCACCTCTGTCAGGAGGCAGCACAGCCCAGGAGCAGCTCAGCTGTCGTCAGAGGCAGTCCGTCAGTGGCACGGCAAGGCCGAGATGGCTACAAACCCCAAGAGCACCGACGGCCAGCCCGAGCAGAGGCTGCTGAGATGGCCCAAGAGGCAGAAGGTACGGCACGGGGTGGAGCCCAGAGGTGTCTCGGGGCCGGGGCTGGGCTGGGGCTTGCCGTCACCGTCCCGGAGGGAGCTGCTGTTGCCACGGCAGCCATTTCCCTCGCACCCCGCCTCATCGTCCTTCTCCTCCTTCTCCTGCGTGCAGGCGTGTGACGGGGAGGCACGGGCCTCACGGCAAGAGGAGCGCCCTGACTCTCGCCGTGCCTCGGGCGAGCGGGCGGCAGCAGCAGGAGCGGAGAGCCGGGCAGCGGCCCCGCCCAGCCGCAGAGGCCGCGGCCAGGCCCTGCTGCGCTCCCTGCAGCGCAGGGCCCGTGCTGCCCTGAGCAGGATGGCAGCTGTGATCCGGCCACGCGGCCAGCGGCCGGCGACACAGCGGCACCCGTCTGCAGGCGAGGATGCAGTGGTGATGGTAGCGGCAGCAGCAGCCCCCGCAGCGGGGCCAGAGAGCCAGGCAGCTTCCCTGCACAGCCCCAGCTGCTCCCGCAGCCCCTCTCCAGGGCAGCTGGAAGGTTGGCATTGGGTAGTGACAGAAGCGGAAGCAGAAGCGAGAAGAAGGGATGCTGCTCTTGCTTGGTGGCCCCCAGCACTGGAGGAAGGCTCCTGTTCCCAGGAAGTCAGTGCCTCGGTGGTCCCCTGGTGTGACTTAGGCTCAGACAGCTCAACCCTGAGCTGGAGCACTGAGGGACGGAGTGACTCAATTTCACTGACCAGTGTCACTCCAATGCCAAGTGACGTATGGTCAGAGAGCAGCGACCAAATTGGGGATATGGAGGAGCAGAGTGACTCAGTGTCACTCACGAGTGTCACTCCAATCCCAAGTGAATTAGCATCAGAGGGCAGCCAGCAAAGCGGGAATCTGGAGGAACGGAGTGACTCAGTGTCACTCACGGGTGTCACTCCAATGTCAAGTGAACTAAGGGCAGAGAGCAGCGACCTAAGCGGGGATGTGGAGGAATGGAGTGACTCAGCGTCATTTACAAGTGTCACTCCAATGCCAAACGAATTATGGACTGAGAGCAGCAACCAAAGAAAGGATGTGGAGGAATGGAGTGACTCAATTTCTCTCACAAATGTCACTCCAATGCCAAGCGAATCACGGTCAGAGAGCAGCGACCTAGGCGGGAATACAGAGGAAGGGAGCGACTCAGTGTCCTGCTCACGCCACTCGTGGGCCTCTCGGTGCGAGGAAGACTCGCTGCAGTGGGACACGCCGTCCTCTGAGCAGACGCCAGTCGAGCGCTCGGCTGCAGCTGTCGCCGCGCGGCGGCCTTCCCCCTTCAGGAAGGCGCTCAGGGCTCTGCGCAGAGGCTTCGGCAGACTCAAAGCCCTGTTCCCGAGCTGCACTTGCAGAAGGCTTCGCACCGAGTCTCCGTGATGCCAAGGGAGGCATGTGCATGCTTCTGCTTCCTCTCCTTTGCTGCCCGTGCCAAAACCTTTGTTCGTGCAGAGTCATCTGAGGCAGGCCGTGAAGAAAGCAGATGCCTCGGCTGGAGTACCTGGAATGCCTTTTGTGCTGTTTCAGGCATCCAGGACAGCTGTTGGCATCCCACCGGCCGCCTTGGGATGGAGAGGATTTCCCTAACGAATTTAGTTTAAAGTCCCTTTCAGTAGTCAGGCTGTCCTTGTAGCTCCTGCCCCACGAATTTTAGGATTCAAAATAGTAGAATTAGTGTAGGTAAATCCTTTTGTTAAAACTAGGGCTAGATGTTAGTAGTCCTTCCTGCTTGAATTTAAGATAATGAGAGGAAGGCTATCGTAGGCTTTCTATTTCTGTTTGATTCATAGCACAGGTTTATTAAATTAATTCATAGAATTAGGACTAAAACCAGGATGAGTAAAATAGTTCATAAAATAATTTTCCAAATAATTCATAAAATAATTTATATGAAATAATAGTAAAATAATTCGTTAAATAATTGATCAAATCCTATACTTTTATTATAAAATAGAATTATAATTTAAAAGAAGTGGGCTTTAGCATGGCTGGTGACATGCTAACGAAAGCCAAGTGTTTTTAGGTAGAGAGTTTTGATAGTTCAAACTAGAGATTAGTTCGTAAAGAAAAGTGTCAGGAAGGCCTTTTGTTTCTCCGAAATTATTTTATTCAGCACATATCAGGGAAAGGGATATGTTCCTTAGGCAGCCGAGTTGTCTCTTTCCAAATTAGAAGAAAAGAGCTCCATGCTTCTGTTGAAATAAAACAATTGAAAGGATCAAACGGAAGTGTTTGTTCTTTTCATGGCGCCAGAGTCGTTGATTTGGGGGGCAAAAATCCTGCAGAGCAAAGCCTTTCAGAGCCCGGGGCCAGCAAAGTGTGCTGTGTGCAGCAAAGGAGAAAGGCGCTGCCCGGGGCGGGAGGCATGCGGGGACGAGAGGGGCAACGGGGCGACGCCGAGGTGGGCTGGTGAGCGGGGGGAGCCCGGCAGGCAGCGCCAGGGAGAGAGAGAGCAGGGAAGAGTGTGGGAGGGTGTTGGGCCATGGCAACACCTGGGGGGTCCCATTGCCCGTGGCATGTGAAGCAGCCGCTGGAGAGAGGGCGAGCAGGAACGCTGAGGAGAGCACTGGGCCCGGGGCAGGTGCAAAGTCACGGTAAAGGTCGTTTGAATTCTTTCTGCAAAGAAACGAAAGAGATGCTGTTTCCTGAAGGTCTTGGCTTATCCCTCCCAGGCAAGCAGTGAGAGCACAAGAAGACACGCTCCTAAGCCATGCCAGTGGAGGTTTAGGCTGGACACTGGGCAAAAGCCCTTCACGGTGAGACTGGGCACTGGAAGGGGCTCCCCAGGGAGGTGGTGGAGTCGCCGTCCCTGGAGGAGTCTCCCAAAAGACTGGCTAAGGAAAGACTTACTTGCGTGCTCCAGCTGACCACGTGGTGTCAGGGTCAAGAGGCTGGACAGCAGCCCCACGGACAGACAGACAGACAGACAGACAGGCACCTTGGGGTCCTGGGGGACGGCAGATTGGATCCAGAGGGGCAGCTGTATGAGGAGCAGGTCTCGGGAGGGAGGGGCTGCAGCTTTTGGTCACTTTCGGTCCCTTCGTGTCCCTTTGAAGACAGGCCTTTTGAGGACTCGTGCGGGAAGGAGGAGCTCCCTGCTGCAGGGCTCCGGCACTGTCACCAGGTGCTCCCTGCTGTCCCCAAGCAGGGTCTTTCGCCTGCTGTGCAAGAGGCCGATCTCCACACAGCATCCAGAGACTTCTTTACAGTTCTGCACAGAAAAGTGCGCTGGGCGGCGAGCTGCAAACCTTAGCGAGGCAATTCTACCAACGAGGAGTTGATCTCTCTCGCAGCTGCACGTCAGCCGGCCGTCGCTGGCTGCCCTGGGCGGTGGCAGCCCGAGCTGCTGCATGCAGACAGGGCTGGGCTCTGCGGAGCCTGCGGGCACCGGGGCTGTGCGGGAGGTGATGCCTTGGGCCGGCTGGAGCCTCCGTGGTTTTTGGGAAAGCAGAGGCTGCCTTGGGGAAAGCAGAGCGGGGCACAGCTGCTTCCAAGCGGCTCCAGCCGCTTCCCGGCTGGTTCCGAGCCCCCCAGCCTGCTGCCCTAGGGGTGCTGGCAAATGGCCCCGAGAGAGACCGTTCCCATTTTTATTTATGCCTCAGCATGTGTTCTACATGAGGTGAAAACAATTCCTATCGGGTCTGTAGACGTGCTGGGAGCTCCTCTGTTCCCGGGGAGGTTTTGCCCGGCAGCCAGTCAGGAGAGAGAAATCTTCCGCTGCTGCTCTGCAAGCGACCTCCCCTTGCCGGAGGAGCAGATCGCACGGTGCCCGGGAAAAAAGCCTGCGGGAAAAGTGCGCGAGCAGTCACGCTGTAGGAGGGCCAAGCCCATCAGAGCAGTAAAGTGCGACACAAGCCCGGGGGGCGTGGGCGGGTGGGTGGATTTTCTTTGGGTTTCTCGAAGGGAGCGGGGGCTCGCCTGGAGGGTCAGCTCTGCCCCCTCCTCCGCTTCGCATTTTCCTCCCTGTCGTGCCGCTCCTTCCCCGGCTGGCTCTCCGCTCTGCCCCTGTCCTGCCCCGCTCCGCCGCTTCGCCCAGGCAGCTCCGTCGCCGCGACAACCTCGCCCTCGCTGTTTCGCCGACGGAGCCGCCGCCGCCTGCAGCACCATCTGTGCGCTACTCTCTTTCTCTCCCCGCCTCTCATTTCCCCTCTTTGTTCTTTCCTCTATCCCCCTTCGGTCGTGTGATAAATGAGTGGATAGTGAACGTCGGCTTTCGCCAAGATATGAATTTAGCATTTAGAAGTGATCGAGTACTGTGTAAAGTAGCACTTCGATAAAATCTAGTTAAGTAGAAACAAAGTTAGAGTGAATTAGAAACTATGTAACAGTTGTAGTACGCCAGAAATGTGGTAAGAAATACACGGTAAGAGATGTCTTTTAAACTGATAAGCCGCAAAGCCAGAGATCAAGACGCCCTGAAGGAAGAAAAAGAAACAGATCCCATGCATCCCAAAACATCTGTGATCCCTGAGAAAAGTGTCAGCCATCAATTGAATTAGGGCTATAGAAGACTTCAGCCGTCGAGCCTGAAACAAACCAGAAGACCAAGATGTCGCCAGCCTGGCGGACAGGGGCAAAGAGCGAAGAAGGAGGGATGATTGGAGTGCAAATAGTTTTTTTTTTTGGACTTCATGAATATGTAACAGTTACAGAAAGTACTTAAGCACACATTGAAATGAATCAGGTGCGGCACTGAGAATAAGGCAAACCAGCAAGTCCCGCCCGGTCCTAAGTCATTTTTCTCCTAAGAAATCTTCAATGTTATATTCCTAAAATTGCCGGCCTGTGAATTTGCTTGTATCAGTAGGCACGCTTACCCTTCTTCACCAAGAAACGGTTCTCAGATGGAATATTGCCGCCTTTGGGCTTTAGTTTTCGTCCGAGAAATCCACCGAAAAGCATCCTTCCCGACTCGCCCTTTTTGCAGCGGCACAGGCCCATTGTGACAGCAGCGCGCTCGCTCCAGGCTCCTTTGTGCCGTGCGGCCTCACGGTGCGCAGAGGCCATTGTGACACGCCGGGGCCGCAGCAGCCTCGAGCAGGAGGCTATAAAAGGGCGCAGAGCCCCGGCGCGCCCACTCCCGGGAGCGCACCTCTGTCAGGAGGCAGCACAGCCCAGGAGCAGCTCAGCTGTCGTCAGAGGCAGTCCGTCAGTGGCACGGCAAGGCCGAGATGGCTACAAACCCCAAGAGCACCGACGGCCAGCCCGAGCAGAGGCTGCTGAGATGGCCCAAGAGGCAGAAGGTACGGCACGGGGTGGAGCCCAGAGGTGTCTCGGGGCCGGGGCTGGGCTGGGGCTTGCCGTCACCGTCCCGGAGGGAGCTGCTGTTGCCACGGCAGCCATTTCCCTCGCACCCCGCCTCATCGTCCTTCTCCTCCTTCTCCTGCGTGCAGGCGTGTGACGGGGAGGCACGGGCCTCACGGCAAGAGGAGCGCCCTGACTCTCGCCGTGCCTCGGGCGAGCGGGCGGCAGCAGCAGGAGCGGAGAGCCGGGCAGCGGCCCCGCCCAGCCGCAGAGGCCGCGGCCAGGCCCTGCTGCGCTCCCTGCAGCGCAGGGCCCGTGCTGCCCTGAGCAGGATGGCAGCTGTGATCCGGCCACGCGGCCAGCGGCCGGCGACACAGCGGCACCCGTCTGCAGGCGAGGATGCAGTGGTGATGGTAGCGGCAGCAGCAGCCCCCGCAGCGGGGCCAGAGAGCCAGGCAGCTTCCCTGCACAGCCCCAGCTGCTCCCGCAGCCCCTCTCCAGGGCAGCTGGAAGGTTGGCATTGGGTAGTGACAGAAGCGGAAGCAGAAGCGAGAAGAAGGGATGCTGCTCTTGCTTGGTGGCCCCCAGCACTGGAGGAAGGCTCCTGTTCCCAGGAAGTCAGTGCCTCGGTGGTCCCCTGGTGTGACTTAGGCTCAGACAGCTCAACCCTGAGCTGGAGCACTGAGGGACGGAGTGACTCAATTTCACTGACCAGTGTCACTCCAATGCCAAGTGACGTATGGTCAGAGAGCAGCGACCAAATTGGGGATATGGAGGAGCAGAGTGACTCAGTGTCACTCACGAGTGTCACTCCAATCCCAAGTGAATTAGCATCAGAGGGCAGCCAGCAAAGCGGGAATCTGGAGGAACGGAGTGACTCAGTGTCACTCACGGGTGTCACTCCAATGTCAAGTGAACTAAGGGCAGAGAGCAGCGACCTAAGCGGGGATGTGGAGGAATGGAGTGACTCAGTGTCATTTACAAGTGTCACTCCAATGCCAAACGAATTATGGACTGAGAGCAGCAACCAAAGAAAGGATGTGGAGGAATGGAGTGACTCAATTTCTCTCACAAATGTCACTCCAATGCCAAGCGAATCACGGTCAGAGAGCAGCGACCTAGGCGGGAATACAGAGGAAGGGAGCGACTCAGTGTCCTGCTCACGCCACTCGTGGGCCTCTCGGTGCGAGGAAGACTCGCTGCAGTGGGACACGCCGTCCTCTGAGCAGACGCCAGTCGAGCGCTCGGCTGCAGCTGTCGCCGCGCGGCGGCCTTCCCCCTTCAGGAAGGCGCTCAGGGCTCTGCGCAGAGGCTTCGGCAGACTCAAAGCCCTGTTCCCGAGCTGCACTTGCAGAAGGCTTCGCACCGAGTCTCCGTGATGCCAAGGGAGGCATGTGCATGCTTCTGCTTCCTCTCCTTTGCTGCCCGTGCCAAAACCTTTGTTCGTGCAGAGTCATCTGAGGCAGGCCGTGAAGAAAGCAGATGCCTCGGCTGGAGTACCTGGAATGCCTTTTGTGCTGTTTCAGGCATCCAGGACAGCTGTTGGCATCCCACCGGCCGCCTTGGGATGGAGAGGATTTCCCTAACGAATTTAGTTTAAAGTCCCTTTCAGTAGTCAGGCTGTCCTTGTAGCTCCTGCCCCACGAATTTTAGGATTCAAAATAGTAGAATTAGTGTAGGTAAATCCTTTTGTTAAAACTAGGGCTAGATGTTAGTAGTCCTTCCTGCTTGAATTTAAGATAATGAGAGGAAGGCTATCGTAGGCTTTCTATTTCTGTTTGATTCATAGCACAGGTTTATTAAATTAATTCATAGAATTAGGACTAAAACCAGGATGAGTAAAATAGTTCATAAAATAATTTTCCAAATAATTCATAAAATAATTTATATGAAATAATAGTAAAATAATTCGTTAAATAATTGATCAAATCCTATACTTTTATTATAAAATAGAATTATAATTTAAAAGAAGTGGGCTTTAGCATGGTTGGTGACATGCTAACGAAAGCCAAGTGTTTTTAGGTAGAGAGTTTTGATAGTTCAAACTAGAGATTAGTTCGTAAAGAAAAGTGTCAGGAAGGCCTTTTGTTTCTCCGAAATTATTTTATTCAGCACATATCAGGGAAAGGGATATGTTCCTTAGGCAGCCGAGTTGTCTCTTTCCAAATTAGAAGAAAAGAGCTCCATGCTTCTGTTGAAATAAAACAATTGAAAGGATCAAACGGAAGTGTTTGTTCTTTTCATGGCGCCAGAGTCGTTGATTTGGGGGGCAAAAATCCTGCAGAGCAAAGCCTTTCAGAGCCCGGGGCCAGCAAAGTGTGCTGTGTGCAGCAAAGGAGAAAGGCGCTGCCCGGGGCGGGAGGCATGCGGGGACGAGAGGGGCAACGGGGCGACGCCGAGGTGGGCTGGTGAGCGGGGGGAGCCCGGCAGGCAGCGCCAGGGAGAGAGAGAGCAGGGAAGAGTGTGGGAGGGTGTTGGGCCATGGCAACACCTGGGGGGTCCCATTGCCCGTGGCATGTGAAGCAGCCGCTGGAGAGAGGGCGAGCAGGAACGCTGAGGAGAGCACTGGGCCCGGGGCAGGTGCAAAGTCACGGTAAAGGTCGTTTGAATTCTTTCTGCAAAGAAACGAAAGAGATGCTGTTTCCTGAAGGTCTTGGCTTATCCCTCCCAGGCAAGCAGTGAGAGCACAAGAAGACACGCTCCTAAGCCATGCCAGTGGAGGTTTAGGCTGGACACTGGGCAAAAGCCCTTCACGGTGAGACTGGGCACTGGAAGGGGCTCCCCAGGGAGGTGGTGGAGTCGCCGTCCCTGGAGGAGTCTCCCAAAAGACTGGCTAAGGAAAGACTTACTTGCGTGCTCCAGCTGACCACGTGGTGTCAGGGTCAAGAGGCTGGACAGCAGCCCCACGGACAGACAGACAGACAGACAGGCACCTTGGGGTCCTGGGGGACGGCAGATTGGATCCAGAGGGGCAGCTGTATGAGGAGCGGCTCTCGGGAGGGAGGGGCTGCAGCTTTTGGTCACTTTCGGTCCCTTCGTGTCCCTTTGAAGACAGGCCTTTTGAGGACTCGTGCGGGAAGGAGGAGCTCCCTGCTGCAGGGCTCCGGCACTGTCACCAGGTGCTCCCTGCTGTCCCCAAGCAGGGTCTTTCGCCTGCTGTGCAAGAGGCCGATCTCCACACAGCATCCAGAGACTTCTTTACAGTTCTGCACAGAAAAGTGCGCTGGGCGGCGAGCTGCAAACCTTAGCGAGGCAATTCTACCAACGAGGAGTTGATCTCTCTCGCAGCTGCACGTCAGCCGGCCGTCGCTGGCTGCCCTGGGCGGTGGCAGCCCGAGCTGCTGCATGCAGACAGGGCTGGGCTCTGCGGAGCCTGCGGGCACCGGGGCTGTGCGGGAGGTGATGCCTTGGGCCGGCTGGAGCCTCCGTGGTTTTTGGGAAAGCAGAGGCTGCCTTGGGGAAAGCAGAGCGGGGCACAGCTGCTTCCAAGCGGCTCCAGCCGCTTCCCGGCTGGTTCCGAGCCCCCCAGCCTGCTGCCCTAGGGGTGCTGGCAAATGGCCCCGAGAGAGACCGTTCCCATTTTTATTTATGCCTCAGCATGTGTTCTACATGAGGTGAAAACAATTCCTATCGGGTCTGTAGACGTGCTGGGAGCTCCTCTGTTCCCGGGGAGGTTTTGCCCGGCAGCCAGTCAGGAGAGAGAAATCTTCCGCTGCTGCTCTGCAAGCGACCTCCCCTTGCCGGAGGAGCAGATCGCACGGTGCCCGGGAAAAAAGCCTGCGGGAAAAGTGCGCGAGCAGTCACGCTGTAGGAGGGCCAAGCCCATCAGAGCAGTAAAGTGCGACACAAGCCCGGGGGGCGTGGGCGGGTGGGTGGATTTTCTTTGGGTTTCTCGAAGGGAGCGGGGGCTCGCCTGGAGGGTCAGCTCTGCCCCCTCCTCCGCTTCGCATTTTCCTCCCTGTCGTGCCGCTCCTTCCCCGGCTGGCTCTCCGCTCTGCCCCTGTCCTGCCCCGCTCCGCCGCTTCGCCCAGGCAGCTCCGTCGCCGCGACAACCTCGCCCTCGCTGTTTCGCCGACGGAGCCGCCGCCGCCTGCAGCACCATCTGTGCGCTACTCTCTTTCTCTCCCCGCCTCTCATTTCCCCTCTTTGTTCTTTCCTCTATCCCCCTTCGGTCGTGTGATAAATGAGTGGATAGTGAACGTCGGCTTTCGCCAAGATATGAATTTAGCATTTAGAAGTGATCGAGTACTGTGTAAAGTAGCACTTCGATAAAATCTAGTTAAGTAGAAACAAAGTTAGAGTGAATTAGAAACTATGTAACAGTTGTAGTACGCCAGAAATGTGGTAAGAAATACACGGTAAGAGATGTCTTTTAAACTGATAAGCCGCAAAGCCAGAGATCAAGACGCCCTGAAGGAAGAAAAAGAAACAGATCCCATGCATCCCAAAACATCTGTGATCCCTGAGAAAAGTGTCAGCCATCAATTGAATTAGGGCTATAGAAGACTTCAGCCGTCGAGCCTGAAACAAACCAGAAGACCAAGATGTCGCCAGCCTGGCGGACAGGGGCAAAGAGCGAAGAAGGAGGGATGATTGGAGTGCAAATAGTTTTTTTTTTTTGGACTTCATGAATATGTAACAGTTACAGAAAGTACTTAAGCACACATTGAAATGAATCAGGTGCGGCACTGAGAATAAGGCAAACCAGCAAGTCCCGCCCGGTCCTAAGTCATTTTTCTCCTAAGAAATCTTCAATGTTATATTCCTAAAATTGCCGGCCTGTGAATTTGCTTGTATCAGTAGGCACGCTTACCCTTCTTCACCAAGAAACGGTTCTCAGATGGAATATTGCCGCCTTTGGGCTTTAGTTTTCGTCCGAGAAATCCACCGAAAAGCATCCTTCCCGACTCGCCCTTTTTGCAGCGGCACAGGCCCATTGTGACAGCAGCGCGCTCGCTCCAGGCTCCTTTGTGCCGTGCGGCCTCACGGTGCGCAGAGGCCATTGTGACACGCCGGGGCCGCAGCAGCCTCGAGCAGGAGGCTATAAAAGGGCGCAGAGCCCCGGCGCGCCCACTCCCGGGAGCGCACCTCTGTCAGGAGGCAGCACAGCCCAGGAGCAGCTCAGCTGTCGTCAGAGGCAGTCCGTCAGTGGCACGGCAAGGCCGAGATGGCTACAAACCCCAAGAGCACCGACGGCCAGCCCGAGCAGAGGCTGCTGAGATGGCCCAAGAGGCAGAAGGTACGGCACGGGGTGGAGCCCAGAGGTGTCTCGGGGCCGGGGCTGGGCTGGGGCTTGCCGTCACCGTCCCGGAGGGAGCTGCTGTTGCCACGGCAGCCATTTCCCTCGCACCCCGCCTCATCGTCCTTCTCCTCCTTCTCCTGCGTGCAGGCGTGTGACGGGGAGGCACGGGCCTCACGGCAAGAGGAGCGCCCTGACTCTCGCCGTGCCTCGGGCGAGCGGGCGGCAGCAGCAGGAGCGGAGAGCCGGGCAGCGGCCCCGCCCAGCCGCAGAGGCCGCGGCCAGGCCCTGCTGCGCTCCCTGCAGCGCAGGGCCCGTGCTGCCCTGAGCAGGATGGCAGCTGTGATCCGGCCACGCGGCCAGCGGCCGGCGACACAGCGGCACCCGTCTGCAGGCGAGGATGCAGTGGTGATGGTAGCGGCAGCAGCAGCCCCCGCAGCGGGGCCAGAGAGCCAGGCAGCTTCCCTGCACAGCCCCAGCTGCTCCCGCAGCCCCTCTCCAGGGCAGCTGGAAGGTTGGCATTGGGTAGTGACAGAAGCGGAAGCAGAAGCGAGAAGAAGGGATGCTGCTCTTGCTTGGTGGCCCCCAGCACTGGAGGAAGGCTCCTGTTCCCAGGAAGTCAGTGCCTCGGTGGTCCCCTGGTGTGACTTAGGCTCAGACAGCTCAACCCTGAGCTGGAGCACTGAGGGACGGAGTGACTCAATTTCACTGACCAGTGTCACTCCAATGCCAAGTGACGTATGGTCAGAGAGCAGCGACCAAATTGGGGATATGGAGGAGCAGAGTGACTCAGTGTCACTCACGAGTGTCACTCCAATCCCAAGTGAATTAGCATCAGAGGGCAGCCAGCAAAGCGGGAATCTGGAGGAACGGAGTGACTCAGTGTCACTCACGGGTGTCACTCCAATGTCAAGTGAACTAAGGGCAGAGAGCAGCGACCTAAGCGGGGATGTGGAGGAATGGAGTGACTCAGTGTCATTTACAAGTGTCACTCCAATGCCAAACGAATTATGGACTGAGAGCAGCAACCAAAGAAAGGATGTGGAGGAATGGAGTGACTCAGTGTCACTCACGAGTGTCACTCCAATGCCAAGCGAATTATGGACTGAGAGCAGCAACCAAAGAAAGGATGTGGAGGAATGGAGTGACTCAATTTCTCTCACAAATGTCACTCCAATGCCAAGCGAATCACGGTCAGAGAGCAGCGACCTAGGCGGGAATACAGAGGAAGGGAGCGACTCAGTGTCCTGCTCACGCCACTCGTGGGCCTCTCGGTGCGAGGAAGACTCGCTGCAGTGGGACACGCCGTCCTCTGAGCAGACGCCAGTCGAGCGCTCGGCTGCAGCTGTCGCCGCGCGGCGGCCTTCCCCCTTCAGGAAGGCGCTCAGGGCTCTGCGCAGAGGCTTCGGCAGACTCAAAGCCCTGTTCCCGAGCTGCACTTGCAGAAGGCTTCGCACCGAGTCTCCGTGATGCCAAGGGAGGCATGTGCATGCTTCTGCTTCCTCTCCTTTGCTGCCCGTGCCAAAACCTTTGTTCGTGCAGAGTCATCTGAGGCAGGCCGTGAAGAAAGCAGATGCCTCGGCTGGAGTACCTGGAATGCCTTTTGTGCTGTTTCAGGCATCCAGGACAGCTGTTGGCATCCCACCGGCCGCCTTGGGATGGAGAGGATTTCCCTAACGAATTTAGTTTAAAGTCCCTTTCAGTAGTCAGGCTGTCCTTGTAGCTCCTGCCCCACGAATTTTAGGATTCAAAATAGTAGAATTAGTGTAGGTAAATCCTTTTGTTAAAACTAGGGCTAGATGTTAGTAGTCCTTCCTGCTTGAATTTAAGATAAAGAGAGGAAGGCTATCGTAGGCTTTCTATTTCTGTTTGATTCATAGCACAGGTTTAATAAAATAATTCACAGAATTAGGACTAAATACCAGGATGAGTAAAATAGTTCATAAAATAATTTTCATAATATTTCATAAAATAATTTCTGTGAAATAATAGTCAAAGTAATTCATTAAACAATTGATCAAATCCTATACTTTTCTTCTAAAATAGAGTTATAATGTAAAATAAGTGGGCTTTAGCATGGCTGGTGACATGCTAACGAAAGCCAAGTGTTTTTAGGTAGAGAGTTTTGATAGTTCAAACTAGAGATTAGTTCGTAAAGAAAAGTGTCAGGAAGCCCTTTTGTTTCTCCGAAGTTATTTTATTCAGCACATACCAGGGAAAGGGATATGTTCCTTAGGCAGCCGAGTTGTCTCTTTCCAAATTAGAAGAAAAGAGCTCCATGCTTCTGTTGAAATAAAACAATTGAAAGGATCAAACGGAAGTGTTTGTTCTTTTCATGGCGCTGGAGTCATTGATTTGGGGGGCAAAAATCCTGAAGAACAAAACCTTTTAGCCCAGGGCAAGGGAGAATGGTTTTGAATGAAAGTGGAGAGATGCAGATTAAATGTTAGGAAGGATTCCTTTGATCAGACAGTGGTGAGGCACTGGAACAAGTTGTCCAGGGAAGTTGTGGCTGCCCCAGCCCTGGAAATGTTTGAGGCCAGGTTGGACTGGGCTCTGAGCAACTGGGGATAGTGGGTGCCATCTCTGCCCATGGCACAGGTGGCAACTGAGTGATCTTTAAGGTCCATTCCAACCTAAGCATTTTGATGATTCTGTGATTTACCAGGGACAAGAGGACTTCAGCAGACATCAGCAGTTTCCAGTGTCCCTGTGGCTCTGAGTTTCACCTATTTCTGGTTCAGTGCATCACAATCTCCCCAGCAATCCTATTTCATGTGCCAGAGATGTAGAGCAAACAGACCACACTGCCAAGGAATGAGGCACCTCTTCCCATTAACTCGTGACATGAAATGATGCAAATGAGGCAGATTTTGTTCTGTTTCACCCACTGCTGTCAAGAAAACCTCTTCCCCTGACTTTGATTATCAAGCCATGCAATAAAAAAAGGTCTTTACACAATACCATGAACCCATTTTTGGGTTTTGAACACAGATGGCTCCCAAAAGGAATGCCAGTCAGGGAGTCCGCTCATTGAACAAATATTTAATTCTGCAGTCCAGTGTGACCAGAAGCACATGCTACTGAGCCGTACTAACCTCACTACAAATATGGATGTGACACACACTGACTGCAGGGTCCCCTAATGACCTTCCCTGCCTCTGTCTCTTGTCAAGCTTTCCTGAGGTGCACCTTGTCTATGTGCTTAGGTTTTCTTGCAAAGGACTAGGTGCAAAGGGGATGATATCTATTTAATCATCCTGATATTATTTCAGGACCAACCAAAATGTGTGTCCTAACTCAGGAACTGCTGGAAGCATTGTGGATAACAACCACCCTGCAATGAAGACACAAACATTGCACCATAGCCCCACTCTATTATCTCTTTCTTCCTGAACAAGGAGCTGTGCATTGCTAGTCTATTTTAATCAGGGAGCTTCTGTCTCTTGATTTAGCCACACTGTCATGTCTTCTGCCAGTTCACTTGCCTCAGAATGCCAGGAATTTGTCATGTTGTGAGCACCTCTCTGTTTCAGCTCAAGGGCTCAGGTCCATCTGAACTTGAGCCAGAAGAAATTTGGAAGTTGTTTTAAAGCTGTTTATCTCCATAGTCATTGAAAAAGGATTCACTTACAGTAGATGAGTCATTTCAGCTGTCTCAGGCATTCATTTTTGGAAATGTTGGACTGCCCTGTGAACATCTCTAACTTCTACTGTCCACAGGGCATCTATTTAAATAGCATTTCCTGTGAACTTGAGGTAGTTGCCCAGATCTTCATAAGATATATAGTATTAATTTCCTGTGTAGACAAAGGGCAGACAAATCAACCCCGTATGTCACATGGGGAAATCTCTGAGCAGGTTTAATTTCAAGCTGAATCTCACCCTCATGTCTTAATCATTAGTAGGCTGAAGGCAGGTGAGTACACAATGCCTAGGTCACCTTTACAGGAATTTAAAATAGTTACCTTACTTTATTTTGGGACATGCTGCTAGTCAGAAGGTGATAGCAGAAACAAGACCATTTTCACAGAGTTCTAATACATCCTGTATAATATGTTTAGTCCTCAGGAAGAGTAAAGTCGGTATTGTAGAGGACAGAAGTTATTTACAGGCAAATTTCAGTTCCTACAGTATTGGTTGGTCTTGGTAATGGGGAGGATCTGGGCAAAGCCTCTTTGAGAAGAGGTCAAGGGCTGCCCTGTGCCAGACACTACAGCTCATGGACCACTGCAGGACAAAGCTGAGGCCAACAGGGAATCCTGTGGTGCCTCTCTGAAAACGTGTTTGGATAAGAACAGAAATTAATGGGGGAGTGGGAGGAAATCACAGAGAAACAGCAGAGGGAACACCAAGGTCAGGGGAGTAGGAGATGCTCCAGGGTGGGGCAGATATCCCTGCAGGGGCTGCAGCCCCTGTGGATGTGAGGAGCCATACCAGAGCAGGGGAGGAGAGGACAGAGCAACACAAATTATGGCAGGACAGCTGAAGGACCAAAAAGACATCCTAGAAAATTTCAAAGCCACTAGATGCTTTCCAGTGTGCAGCTGAGTTAACTACTGACAGTCTGTGCACAGGAGTCAGAATTAGACAGGGCCAATTCAAAGCAGCAACACTGACTCCCTTGGAACTACAAGAAGACATGGTGAGGGCTAGTCTATTAAAAAAAAACCCCACATTTTTGGGGAGTCGGGACTTTAAATGTTTTCACAAACAGAGGTATCCAGCCTAATGGCAAATTAATAAAAACAGAATCTAACTCAAATCTGACAGGTTTTAAATGGATAGAGTTGCCATAGTAACTTTGTTGTTGACAAGCAACATTAAAAAAAATTTCCTGTGGATTCAAACTGCTGTTTGGTGCTGCTGAGAGGTACACAATGAAATGATTTCGTTAAATGTCCCCTGGAGGAAGCACTCAAGTGCTTGGATGCATCTCAATTATGAGCACACAATCCACACCCAGGTACATTACTGACCTTTTGGATATCACAGGAGATTAGAGGATGTGTCAATCCATGACCAATTTCAAAATACTTTGTTCAAGAAAAAGAAAAAGAAAAAAAAATAAAAGAAGTGAAGAAGTGTGAGCCTGAAGCATCAACTCCTGCAATGTATTAGGTCTATAATCACTTTATCTTACAATGGCCATACATGCACCATGAATCCCTACTGTTGCTAATCAGATAGTTCCACACCATGATCTGTTCAAAGCAGAATTTGTTTTCTTCCTGGTTTTCTCGTACATCAACAAGCTTAGGTTTTGGTTTTTTTTCTTTTCCCTCCTTCAGATGTAAAGGTTTTCTGCAAAAATCAATTTTATCTTAAGAATGAATGATGAATAATCTGGTGGCACTTCTGCAGACCTGATATCAGAAACCTATGATAGTGTTCTTCAAAAATGGCTCTTTTGTGCCACCTGTCTGTGAGGCAATTAGCCTGCAGCAAGTCCAGGTTTTCTCATTTCAAGAGAAATTTTGTCTTTCCTTTCAGCACTACAAAAATACAGTATTTTCTTTTAATTTTTCTCTCCTCTAACAAAAAAATAATCATGACACTTTTAAAATAAAACTGTAGAGACTGTCTTCCTGATATTTTTCTGGGAAAACATGTATTGTTGTGCAGTCTTAAAGACACACTTAAACTTATTTAGAATAACACACAAGTAACACTATGGTTTTTAAACCTGTGACATGGTCCTTTCTGCCCATCTTCATGCATATTAGAGCTCTGGAAAAAACCATTATAAATGGAAAAGGAGAATTCAGATCATGGAAGCACACGTAAGAAAAAATGTATCCTTCCATATTGATGTACCTGTGATTCTGATTAAAGATTCAGATTAGTGCAACATTGTCAAGACAGAATACAGTAGTACACGACTTTTAAATTAGCATAGGTCAAATAATTTACTGAGGTAATATTGATAATTTCTACAGCATGAATACCTCAAGTATTTCACACTTGGGACAGAAATACTCAGTGAGTGTTGGTGTGAGTTTGCCTGGTACCAGAACACCCCTGGTATCCAGGTAGGAATACATGAACTCTGCATCTTCCACATGATCCTTCACTTGAGAGAACTTTGTGGTTTCAGGAGCAAATAAAGATATTATAGAAGACAAGGACTTCAAATCAACCTCATGTAGTTTAAAGAAGGTCCTTGCAAAGTGTTTGCATTTGTAAGATGTGGGGTTTGGTGGGGTTTGGTGTCATACATACAACATTTAACATCTGTTTAATTGACTTTTGGACAAACAAAACTTCAGCTGAGTGAATTTTCTAGTGTTACACAGAAGTGCAGTTGCCCTCAGCACAGACAGCAGGATTTAGAACAAAATACCTACACAACCCCTTTTATACAGGAATTTGATCACTGTTCAGGACCTACATCAAAACCATTTCTTATCTTAAGCCTATTTCTCCTGATTTCTGTTCTGATCTCAATTTCTCTGAGTAGCCACTGTGAGCACCTGTCCTGTGAAACACTCAGACGTTTCCACCCCCACACAGCCCAGCCAGAGGGAGTTAAAATGCTGAAAACATGGTCAAGGTTAGAGCCAGGTTCAAAGTCATGCAGCTGACTGCTTTTAACCTCTTCCACTCCCTGTATATCTTCTGGTACAAACTGGGAGATCTCCTACTGGAGCTAAGAAAACTACTCTGATTTATACCAGCCAAGCATTACGGGGCAATGGACTGCTTAGAGAATTTTATCTACAGCTTAGTTGTCACATAAACAGCTGAAGCTTCACTTACTTAAATAAAGTCTTCCTTGATTTATGCTGGTGCAGTGACAGTGGAATTTCATTCATGTTCCACTCCATGCTGCACTCAGTGGCGTTTGTGAAGTTATAGAACATCAGCTGCATTTAAAGAGAAAAAGAGATTCATTGCATTTAATGAAATTGCCTCTAGCGAAAAGCTACTTTTTAGTTTATTTTTTTTAAGAAAGCAGTAATGAGTTACTCATTTTTGTGATGCTTTCAATTCTGAGAAGCTCTCAGTTACACACCACATTATGCCAGTTTAGGACTTGAAGCCTGTGATCATCTCTGTGGTTTTTTTCTAGTTGAGCTCAGAACAATTGCACACTAGTTAGCTGAAGTGAATCATTATTTTGTCAAATCCCAGAGACCCTCTGCACTGAACTGATTCTCTTTCAAAAGTCACACCATAGATTGGCTGTGCCCAAAAGCAAGACATTTCTTGCTGCTTGTGGGAAATGAGATGCTTTTAATAAGGCTGAGCTGCTCTATTTGATACAAGCCTTGTTCAACAAACTCTGTCTGCTGCTTGATTGCTTTAAAAAAAATGTTTTTCTCTTTCCCTACTACTGATATGACTCCAAACAACTGCAGTCTGTAGATCAATGTATATAAATGCAAAATAAAATATTCTCTGGGCAAGCAATATGGGACTAAAAATTCTTTAAATAAAATAGTATAAAGGAAACAGGCCAATGATTTTACCTTCATAAGACCTTGAAATTGTTCTATACCTGTCCTTAACATCAGTCTTCTCCCATGTGTCTGTCCACATGCACTTCTGTAGCATTTTTCCTGGATGGGTGAACAGATTTTCATCAGTGAGATGTCAGTCCAAAGCCTGTGACCCAGAGGGTAATTTATCAGGTTCCATTTCGAGCTTGAGGGCTTGAAAGGTATTGAGAGGACTTGCAGCCTCTGACAAGCCAAGGATTTGCCAGAGGGTGAGTTCCTGGGAAGTACAAAACTTTGTTCTATGGAAAGAAAGTAAATATTTAGGTGAGCATTCATCTGTTAGGGTGAGCATTAATCTGTTTCCACTCATTTTTCTTGGTGAGATGGATGTCTTCAGTAGGTGTATCATTGACTGACATGATTCATTTTCAATGAGTTTAAAAATTCAAACCAAGCTGCTCCTCTCCATAAGGTCCCTGGGCAGGTTTAAGAACATCAGTGCTCTCACAAAACCACACTCAATAATTACCAGATGAGATTTACCAGGTCATGTCACAGAGAAAATTGCAGGAAGAGAACAGGAACAGTCTCCAGGGACAGAGATCAGGGCATAAAGCAGCTGCCATTGAGTTTAATGCCATTTAAAAGTCAAGGTGGGCATTCGGGGTCAGTTAGGAGGAAGCAAGGGGTTCAAGCTGTGGCCCAACACACCCAGAGGTGCCAGAAAGGAAGTTTTCTTCTGTGCTTGGCTGACAGCTCTGGTCGTGGAGCTCTAATCATGTGGATCAATCCACCTGTTTGACAGAGAATTCACAGAATCATTGAAGTTGAAAAAGACCTCTGAGGTCACTGAGTCCAAAAGTTCCCCCAGCACTGCCAAGGCCACCAATAACCCATGTCCCCAAGTGTCACATCTGCACAGCTTTTAAATCCCTCCAGGGATGCTGATCCTACCACTGTTCCAATGCTTGACAACCCTTTCCGTGTAGGAATTTTTCCTAGTAGACAATCGAAAAAATTTAAACTGTTTAGCCTAATCCCACTGCATTTGTTTAATACAATTTGGAGAGGTACTCACACAAAGAGAGTGGTGAACTGAATCCTCCTGGAAAGAGTTTAACACTCAGGAATGAGCAGAGGGAATTTTCCTTCCCAGTTTCACTGCTGGACTTAAAATTCTAAGTTTGTGTTCTGCCTTTGTCTGCATGGAAAAGGAGGCAGAGCTCTAAAATTACCTCTGCTAAAGTGTGGATGCAGTAAAATGTTATAAAAATATTGATTAGAAAGAAGATATGATCTGTACTGATTCGAGAAAATCATAATATTGGCAAAAATGTGTGTATACAAGTCTTTTAAATTGGGTTAATTTTTCAGTTCAAATTAAAGCAACTGTTTATTCTATTTTCCCCTTTCGATTGGCAGAAAGCAAAAAGAAATAAAAATAAGCTAAAAGAATATTAAAAAAAAAAGAAGAAGAAATTATGGATAAAAGGAAAAGTAATATTAATTAATGATTTAAATAATGACAAAACTTGGATTTACTTAATTCCCTCTCAGGAAGAGCAGCATCCCCAGTTCCCTTTAGAAAAAAACTCTAGAAATCCATCTATCTGCTCTGTCAAAAACAATCTATGCTTTAGTCAAGCACAAAGTCAAGCATGAAGTACTAGGTTAAAACTCAGAGGAACTGGGTGAAATTAAAGGGAAGGAAAATCAGCTTTTTGAGTTACTGGTCTTTTGGGCCCAATAACTTAGAAAGTTTTAGGATTGAAGCAAACAAATTCAGAAGATTGCCTCATGACAGCTGGCACAGAACGAGCTGAGTAGTGGAAAGGAACCACATCCTAGCCTCAAAAATTGGCAGTAACTTCAATAATACACTTTTTAACTACCACTGTGCTTGCAATCCTGCCAGATCCTCAGTGCTTCACAAGTGCTGCTTGATGCACTTTCAGCTACAATGGCTTATTAGGAGCCATCCAAACAACCACCCAGTTGTTACAGTGTTAATGTGTTTTCAATAATTATTATTTATTGCATCTGTAATTTTGAGTCAATGACATACCAGGCTGCCCTTGTCAAATAATATAATTTCCTCCAAAGCTGAAAACTTCCAGGAGAGGTGCACTTTGGATAGCCTATGGTATGCAAAGCATATGGCAGGTCTTTATAGGAGTTAATTAAGTGCTTGTTTAAATCAAAATGTTGCAAAAATGTTTATGCTATTTTTATGTGTAATTAAAGTGCATTTGTAAAATTATGCTAATTGCTAGACACAGGGGGAAAAAAATCACCCCCTCCCAAATCCATTAAACAAGCCTAAGAACACTGTGCATTTACCTTAATGTTAACGAGATAACATTTGCACAGTGTTTTGAAGCCTTGAAGGGTTATATTATCTTTCATTCACTATTGCTATTCCAATTGCTTTTAAAAAAAATTTGGGTTTTTATTTAAATCATAGAGTCACAGAATGGTTTGGGTTGGAAAGGGTCTTAAAAATCATCTTGTTCCACCCCTGCCATGTTCAGGGACACCTTCCACTACCCCAGGTTGCTCCAAGCCCTGTCCAGCCTGGCCTTGGACACTTCCAGGGATCCAGGGGCAGCCACAGCTTCTCTGGGCAACCTGTGCCAGGGCCTCCCCACCCTCACAGGGAAGAATTTCTTTCTGATATCTAATCTAAATCTATTCTCCCGCAGCTTAAATAAATTTAATTTTAATTATTTTAATTTTAATTATTTTAATATTTTAATATTTTTATTTTATTTCATTTTGCAATACCATGTTTTTCATACCTCTTCTCCAGGCTGAACAAACCCAAATCTCTTAGTTTTTTGTCATAGGAGTGATGCTTCATCTCTATAATTTTTGTTTGCTTGCTTGTTTTCTTTTTTGGTTGTTTTATTCTTGTTGCTTGCTGCCACGCTTTGGCTCAAAGGGCTCTGAGGAGTGGAGCAGGGAAGAGAGCATCAGAGGTATCTGCAGGAGCTCCATTCTTTCTCCATCTCCTCACCCTGCTGACGTTCAGTGTGACAAATATTCTGGTGGTTCCCCATGTCCACAGACCAGGGAAGTTATCTCCCTGTAGCAGCAAGGCTCTCAGAGAGAGCTCCCACCACTGCCTCTATTCCACAATTCCCAGATCAGAGATGGGGAAAGAGTTCCGCAAAACATTTTCATTTTCTGAGTGTCAGCACTGTGCTTCAGAAGGCAGCTGCTATCCGTGGATGTCCTTCCCTAAATGTTAGCTCCAATCAAATCAGTCTGTATTTCAGTGTACACAATTCCAGCAGGTTGGATTCAAAAGGCTAAAATCCCTTGTTTTGTCAAGAGAATGTCAACTTTATGGTTTGGGGAGAACAGAGGAGAAGAGAGAAAATACCATCCTTTCTCCCCTGCTGTGAAAGATGCTGCAGTGGAGAAAGTTTGTGGATTTGTTTTTACATATCTCTGGCAGCACCACACCTGTCCAGTCAATACAGTGTGACTGTGCTTTGCATTTCAGGCTCCCATTAACACTGCTGCCTCTGTAGCAGGGCTGAAAAGCCACACCAGATGTAATTGGCTGCTGTCTTTTCAGTTTGCTCCCAAAAGAATGGACAATTTCA
The DNA here is from genome assembly GCA_024500445.1 of Entomyzon cyanotis. NCBI lineage: Eukaryota > Metazoa > Chordata > Aves > Passeriformes > Meliphagidae > Entomyzon > Entomyzon cyanotis. Next base: position 612,949 of record JAKEPQ010000550.1, on the reverse strand, counting down.
TAAATTTACCTGCTGCTTTTAAGCCAGGAGGTTGGTGTAGTGTGGGGTCACATTCTGTACTCACTTAGCTGGAAGTGCAGCACTATTTTCCTTGACTTGAACAAATGACTGCCCTAGAACTCATAACAAGGCAGCTGCTGCACTGCTCTGCCTCGAAGTTTCCATCCATAAATGAGAATGGTTTTGAATTTGATGTGCTTTTATTGATGTGTAACATAAAACAAATGCATAAACCGTGTACAGGGACACTAATTCACCCTGGAGTTGCAGGTAACTAGAGTGGGTGCAGCAGCTCTTTAAAACATGTTTAATGTTACAAAATAACACAAATATATATTCATATGTATGTGCTACTGATCTATCCACATTTCTATATACAAATGGATATGCAGTGCAACTTTCTTTCATTTCTTTTCATTTTTGGAACGGTTACTTCCAGCCTCTCAGAATCAATCCGTGCTCAGAAGGATCTGTTGGAGAATGGGGCAGTTCTACAGTCCCTGCACAACACAATCAACAAAATACTACAGACAGAGGTAAAGGCACGAGAAAAATGATTAAAAATCTGGAGTTGGAGAGATTGCTGTGTAAGGCAATCAAATCTAATACAAAAATTCAGTTTAATCAAGACACACGTATTAAAGTAGCCAGTGAAAAATAAACCCTTGATTATTGATTATTGAAATCAATGAATGTGCCATCCAGCTCTGAAAGAAAGAGACAAAAAGGCACCATGCATTTTGAACACAGACAGGATCATGCAATCCCACTGAGCTCCCACTGCAAAACTGTCTGTGTGCAGAAACTCCATGGATGTCTGAGGACTGGGGTTGGTTATAGGATCAAAAGGGTTTCTGCATATGGGTCTAGAGGAATAATGTGTCACCTACAGGCAATGTGGCCACTGAGTTTTGTGAAATCAAATTTCTAATGGCAAAGAAGAGAAGGAAATGATCTCTCAGTGCTGCTGTAGCCAGTGAGCTATGCTGTAGGTGCTCCTCTGTGGGTGACACAGAGAATTTATTTATGTATGTTTTTACTCAGCAGACTCCTATGACCTGACAATTTTCTAGTCTTTAATCTTAAGTATTATCTCTCTCCTTTATTTGATTTCTCTGACAAGAATAAGGAGGATGAGCAATAGAAAACCCTTAATAAAGAATCAAACTTCCTGCCAGCAGTGCACAACAAAGTCAGTGCTGATCACCATTAATTGCAGTCTGCTAACTGTCCCACCACATCTCCAGCTGTCCCAGGCTGTCACCTCCCCTGCAACACCAACACCTTGTACACAGGTGAGTCAGATAAATGGATTTAACCTTGACAATTCCAGTTTATCCACTTGTGGGATGTGTGTGAACCAGCTGCAGCTTCCTGGGCATTATTCCCTTAAAAGAGCAGTGGAGGACAGAATGTTTTGCTCCTGTCCCTCCAAGCACACACACATCCCATATCTGGCTCCAAATCTCAGCACAACTGCTGTATTTTATCTCAGGTTTTATTATATCTTCTTTCCCCTGTAACACATGCATCTATAACCCCCAATTCTTTGCTTCTTTTGTCTGGGGTTGAATAGTGGCTTTAAAATATTTCATGCTCCAGCTCCAAAGTGAAGCAAAGGTGAACAAATATCATGGGCAGCAAACATCTTGTTTCCCCCTTCAGGCAGAATGACCACGAGCCACCCTAAACTGGTGAGTACAAGGCTCACAGTAAATACCTGTTATAAAACCTCTATATATAGAGGGTCAGTAAAGGAAACAACCTGGGGGATCTCCATGCTCCCTGCAGGAGCTGCTGGAATGGCTTAGAAATGCTTCAAGGGCTTTAGGCTATAAACAACTAATAGTAATTCTCTTTTAGCTTAGGCCCAGAAAATTCCCAAATACTGTGACCTGCAGTAAAATGACAGGTGTGAAACAACATGGCAGTTGTGGATTTGTTATATTCTTGTTATAAATAATTCCCAGCTCTGGTTATTGCTCACATTAATCTGCGTGTTCATCCCCTGTGTTTGATGCATACTTCTAGCTTGATACCTAATTAAATATTATCAGAATAAAGCCATTACTGATGCCATGTGTTAATGTAAGCACTGTGTTTGGTCTGTTCACTGATTGGGTGGGTTGAGATTGAGATACAGGCCTCACATAGGGAAAAAACCACTTGGAGAGCCCTCAGGGTAATAACGGTAATGCAGAAATGCTTTACCTTAGGTCACTACTTTTCCCATCAGTGACTCAGACTTTTCCACCACTTGCATTTCAATGGATCTGTACTTCATTCTGGGAGCTGATAATGCCATTCTGGGTAAGCTAAAAATCTGAGCCAGGGGAAGGCAACTCCTTCAAAATGTCTCTGGAGTTTTGTGTATTCATGGCAAAGGATAAATGTTTGGGGGTTAGTTAGGACACTGCCAACACTTCATTAAAACTGCTTCCTATTTGGCTGGCATTTTCCTTGCACTGAAACACTTGTTATTATGTGCACCAGTAATAGCAAACATGCATTTCAATATTTTGGTATACATTATTAGTCCTTTCCTCCTTCTGCGTGTTGATACTTTATTTCCAAGACTACCAGGATTGTCCAAAGCCATTAAACTAGCAGATTCTGCCAGGAAATCAAAATCCTCAGAGTATTTTTTTTTTTTTAAACTCTTGTTTCACAACATTTTCTATCAGTTTAGCCATCTAAATATATCTGCCAGAAAGCATCCTTCCCTTAGTCAGCCTGAGTCTACTGGGACTTCTAGACAAAACTTTTTTTGTTTTCTTCTTAGGAGGAACTACAAGTTTGGATTGGAAGTCTGATTTTTGCTGACAGTCAATGTGTTTGATAAGTGTACCTTTAATGGCAATCACAACAGCAACACACACTTCAATTCTAATTTTCATTTCCTTTCCCCTCTGAACTTTACTGTCATCAGAAATGGAATTTCTGAAAGGATTTTTCTAGACATTTTAGGACATCTACTCATTTCTTCACTGCAGCTTGTCAATCACAGGTAATGGGAAAGATGAAATCACTGTACAGATAGACAAGAATGCATTGCCTGAAGGCAGCTTTGGCTTACAATTAATACTTTTACCTACAGTTTTTCACCAAACTTTTCTTCTATATGACAGGGAGAAGTGCTGTGGCAATGAGATACCTTGTGTTCATCATAAACTTGATTTATCTAGCGCTGTCTTTGAAGAATACCTGGGACAATGTGGTCACACTTGGTCTGCTCTGTCACAGCTGTCCCTAAACAGTTTTATTGCCTGTTCCACAACCCTTGCTTCACAGGAAGGAAGTCATAATGTTTGAAGAAATGGACAACTCTGGGGGAAAAAAGCAGTTGTGCAAGAAGTACTGGATCCACTCTACAGCTGAGACCCTTCTCACCTGTCTAGGTATTTTCACTTGTCCACCTGAGCTCCCTTAGCTTCCAGTGTGAAAAAAAAATTTTTAAAGTGTGATTTGTCTGCCCAGATTTGGATGCCTGTTTGTGGTGGTTTTGATTGGCCTAAAACATCAGTGAAGTGTTTTTAACATCTAGGAGAAATTTGGACCCCTCAGAAGCTGTTGTAGTAGGTCTGGGGAGGTGTCTGAGGGGTGGGGTGTGGCACAAAGATGGCTCCTGTGTGTCCTGAGTGCAAGTTCTGGAAGTTTTTACATCAAGTCCAGCAGAGCCAATCTCTGATAGCTCTGAAGGTGATGGACATGCTGCCGGCCAAGTTTGGGCCAATTGGAGGTGCTGGTTACGCCTCTGTGAAAACATATTTAAGAAAAATTCAAAACAAAGCAGGCACGCACTTCTTTCACTTCTTTGTAGTTGGAGGAGGAGGAGGTGGAGGTGAAAATATGTAGAGGGAGAAGAGCACGGAGACGCCAAGGTCAGTGAAGAAGGTGGGGGAGGAGGGGCACCCAGTGCTGGAGCTGAAAACCCTCTGCTAGCCACAGTGAAGGCCATGGGGGGGCAGGAGGTCCCCCTGCAGCCCATGGAGTCCACAGGAGTGCAGAAAATCACCCACAGCCCACGCCAGAAGAGCAGGTAGATGCCTGGAAAAAACTGTGAACCAGTGGGAGTCTCATCTAAGAGTTAAAACTGCAAAGGCCTTGCAAAGGAGAGAAAGGCCTTGCTCCTGGCATGGAAACAGCCTGGCCTCGGCTTGAGAGAGTCTGCACAGCACCCTATGGACAAAAAGACTCATGTTGCAGCAGAATTTCGGGCGGGATGTTGCTCGTGAGATTGGACCCACGCCAAAGAAGTTCTCAAAGGACTGTCTCTCGTGAGAAGGACCCCCTGGCTAAGTAGAGAACCTCTTTTCCTGATTGAACTGACCAGAGGACCCCTCAACCTGCCCCCTGTCTGTGTTGCTGGTTTGGAAAGAGGGAAAAGGGGGGGGATGAGTGCAGAGACTGCTTCTTAAGAGGGTGGGGGTAAGAGCAGAAAGGAAAACTGTCTGGAGAGAGAGAGAAATAAGTAGAGATAAAGAGTATTTGTAGAAGAAGAATTGTGGTGATGAGTAAATTTGAGAATCTGCTCTGTGGACTGAAAAGAGACCCCACACCCTGCCCCCACCACCCGGCTTGTTGACTGTAAAGGAGAAAAGGGGGTGAATACTACAGGTTCGTAAGAGAGAGGGGAGAGTGAACAAAAACTGTATGAAAAGTTTATTTTTGCCTGCATTTATCCTCCAACTCTGTTAGGTAATTAAACACTTTTTGCAACTTTAAGCTTGGAGCCTGATTGCCCTCTTTTCGTGCATCCTCCTGGCAATGTCCTGTCAAAAAAAACCATGACACTGTTTTAGCACAAGATGATTTGCACTGTTATTATCTCCTCCTCCTGTCTGTTGACTATTAAGGGAGTGCAGGACAAGGTGCAGAGCAATGATCTACACCAGGAACAACTGCTTTTGCTCAGATTAATCCCATTCCTGATATCTGGATTTCAAGTCACCAACATACTCTTCAATCTGACACCATGAAGCAGAAAATGGGGCCCGAGGCTAACATAAATGATGGATATTGTGTCTCAATATCCTGAAATAAATCAGGAGAGCTGTGCTTACTGCTGAAGGCTGAGTTAGTGAGGCTCACCTGTGCCTGGTCCCTCTCAGGAGAAAGACATCAGGGCATAAATCCTGTGCCATCACCATTAGCATCCTTGTTCAAACTTTAAAGTAATTTCTTTCAATGCACAAAGACAAGTGTAAACTGGTGATGAATGGTTAGAAATGAGAGTGTTTTCCAATGAAATTTCCCCTTTCCATTTTTATATTCACAGAGAGAAAAAAAATTATTTTATTTGCTTGACATTAACACTGAATTTGCACTGAATTTGTGTAAAGTTTGCAAGTTTGTGTGAATGTAAGGGAAGAGGAAGCTGAATATCTCAACAGAGAGCCTGCATGTCTGTGAACCCTTGTCCTGACAATGTGGAAAGATTCCAATAAGAGACTAAAGTTTCTTTACCTGATTTTCTGAGTGATCTGAAAGGAATCTCCACAGGAATCATGTGAAAACTTGGCTGTAGCAGTGGCTTGGCTGTCCAGGAGCTCTTTTCCTTCTGTTTTAAGCAGTGCCCTCCAGAGGTTGCTGCAGAGTGCTCTGGGCTTCTTCTTATTTTTTAGAAATTATTAGAAAACTAAAATAAAATACAGTCATTTTTTCTGTATAGGGAAATTTTTCTGTATAAGGGAGAGACTCTTGAAGAAAATGCCTTTTAATTTCCTCCTAGATAGGAGGTAACCCCACATTGTGCTAGTTACCTTGACAAGCTAAAATGGATAAACTTTAGAACCTGATGAGTTGTGGTTGTTTAAATAGACTGTGAGCCAAGCCAGGCCAGCACAGCTGAGTCTGTGATGCAGTGATAGATTCAGGCACACCTGAGTTACCTGGGACAGAGATAACCCACAAATCTGTGTGCACACTTCAGCAGCCACACTGAAATGAGTTTTGTGCCAAAGTCCTCTACAACATCACCATTCCTGTCACCTGCCTGTTGCAGTTACATCCTGAGTAGCAGCACAGATATACCCAAATTTAGTAGAGAGACCTTTGGCAAAGAACACCAGCAGAATAAAGCAGCAGCACTGCCTGTTTGCCTGACAGTCTTCTGAATAACAGTCTCTGTAGGTTTGCTTCTAGCGCTTTCAAATACAGCAAGAAAAACTGGTCAGATCACCCTGATGTGGAGTAAAGCTCTGTGTGAGAAGTGCCCTCCAAATAACAAGCTCTGAGGCCTTTGATTAGCAAAAAGGTCATTGATGGTTTAATGCCCATTTCCCAGGTGCCACATTAATGAGTAACAACTCATTTAAAAGATTTGTGATAAGTAATTAAGCTACTGTCGAACTGCTTCAGCACATTCCCCATCACTCCAAGGGCAAGTAAGAATGGAAGGAATGTTTTCCTGTGTGAGCAATAATGGGAGAGGAAGGACACTCATGATTGTTTTCTGCCCGGGTGTGTCGGTGGGTTGGCTCCTTCCTCCACCACAGCTGTTTGTAAAGCTGAATGCACTGAAAATGAGAATAAAACTTTATGAATGGCTCTTGCAGAGGCTTCCAGGGTCCTCATGATGTGTTAGTTGGGCTTCATGCAGGGAAACTGAATGAGTCCATGGGAGCTGTGTGTCACACATGTGTGTGCAGGAAGGACATGTGGGTTGTAGAGGGAACCCGACAGGGGTGGAAAAATCTTTAACAAATTCAATCAGAGTCACTTTGGCCAAAGGAAACAACAAAATGCATCTATTTTTCCAGCTAATATCTGCTCTGAGCAACCAGGTACTTAAGTCTTTATGACCCTTAGACATATAATGTCATGAATTTTTACTATATTAATTTCTTTCCCATTGACCTACATCCTCCTGAATTGTTCATGTTTTCTTAGTTTTCCATTTTATTCTCTTTAGAAGCCACAGACTTTACCAACTCTTCCCTGACTACCCTCAGAAAAAAAAATGCAGAAACCAAAGACTGAAGTAAAAGGGGCAAACCCCACATACCTTACAATTTTCTGTCTTCCCATTTTACATCAGAACTGGTTCAGAAAATAAGGAATTAAACAAAAAATCAGCTCAATTCAGAAAAAAATTTTGAATTTGAAAGGTCTTTTGAAATCTAAGCCATTTAAATTGCCCAACATAATGTCTTCATATATATTTTCATTTGGAAGTTAAGTTTTTGACAAGATCAATTTTTTTCCCATATGTTTTAGGTGATAAAAGAACAAGAAGCTCCACCATTTCCAAGTGTAAAGCATCAGCATGACATAAATTCTACTCTCCCTTGGCCCAAGGATCAAAATAAGCAATGCTTTCCTAGGATCCCAGTCTGCGTGATTGTGGGTTTCAACTCATAAAAAACAATCATTTTCTTCAGCAGCACTTTCTAAAGGCAGCTTAAAACTGTGTGGATTTTCTTTTTGAAAGAAATAATTCTCTGAGAGACCTCAAGAACTGAATGTCAACCATCAGTGTCACACCAAGAAAAGTGAGTTTGTAAATTGAACCCCTTTGGTTTTTCCTCTTCTCCTGATGAAAGACAACAAAAAACTGCTGAGTGTGGAGGACCAGGCATTGTTTGCCTCAAACATTCTGACTGTTGCACCAGGAAAATTATGGTTAGAAGTAAGTTTGGGCACCCTGTGGCAGTGTGTTGTAAAATGTTAAGGGCTTATTAGGAATTTTTGGGAAGTTTGTAGTGGGGAGTGGGGAGCTTGTTGAAATTGTTGTAAAATTGATGGCTTGTTGGCCAAACTCCTCGAGACTAAAGAGTTCCCTAGCACTGGGTTGGTGTCTTTGTTTAGCCTTAGGAGAGTTTATAATGAATATTGTGCCCCTTGTCTCTGGGTCACGACACTGAGGCATTAATTTACTTGGAATACTTGGGATAAATCTCTTGGGCTGTCTCCACCTCCTTGGGAAGCATCTATGCAGAATAACTGTGGAGGTAAGTGTGATTTGAGCCTCATTTACATTATAGCTGACTGGAGGCATCTGTGGTGCATTTGGGCAGTTGAACTTCAGCTGAAGTATTTACAGCTTGCAGAGAAATGGCTGACATTTGGAACTGATGTGCAGTGCATAAGGATTGCTGATTTAATATGTTTTAAGAGATCCCTAGGTGTGGATGCTTTCAAGTTAAGATCCTGGGAGTTTTTAAGTCAATGGATTTGTTTAGTTACTGGAGTGAGTTCTTTTGGGATAGACATATGGGAACTTTTCAGCCTAATTGGTTTGCAGCTGTACATCACTTTCATGCTGGAGAGAGGTCTGCTCTCTCCAGGAGACTATTTATTCTAGTTTCCCAAAAGCTCTATCTATAAAGGAAGAAATGTCCAGTGGTGAAGATGTTGGTGTGATACTGAGTTCTGATTTATTTATTTTAATTCTTTGAGAGGCTGGCTGGATGCTTCTCCAGGAAGCCACATAGAAATAAAAGTTGCGTCAATCATAAATAAGTCCAAAACATATTTCTCTGGCAAATTTTGGTCTCACTTTATTCTCAGGCTATCCTCATTAAATTGACATGTTCATGATGTAATTCTAGCACTTTAAATCTCAGTATTTGGAGTGGTTGGTTCAGGAAATACATTGAAATGTCTGTGCTGTTGAGTAATCCATGAAGTTTTCTATCATACTGTAATTATGACCAAAGGTGTTGAATAATTTTCAGATCTAGTCACTGAAACAGCTTCACATGTCTGTGGAATTGGAATGTGGTTTGTTCTTGATATCTTCTCACTTATTGGTAATTGCTGTTTTAGGATCTTTCTAGGCAGAAGTTACAATAGGACCACTGTAATACTGATCTTACCCAAGTTTCATTGTTTTCAATAATCTCTTCATGAACTCTGCCATATTTTTTGCCGCTATGATTCCAGGTGGGAATGCTCTGAATGTGAAATATGGGGGCAAGAAAAGTAATTTTTTTTCTTTGTTTTTGTGATAGGTCTTGTGTTTTTGAGATCGGATTGCAATTTCTTGTTCCTTACATACATTATAAATTTCTTCCATAATTTGTATTTCTTATATGTTACCTTTTTTCAGGTTTATTCTTAATATTTCAAATTATTGTTCCTGCTTTACCCCACTCTTTGTTTATCCATTATCTACCTCATACTCTGTTTTCCTCTACTTCTATTCTTTTTTGCCTATGTGTTTTGTAACTTATTGTTTGACGTTTCATTCTATACACAGTTGAATCAAGAATTCCCACATCTCCTATATAAATAAGCAGCAAAACAACACACAACACAAACCACACATAACACAACACAAAGAAAAACAAAACGCACATTTCTTTTGGAGCAAACACTAAAAAAATGTGATTGTTGTCAATAGCAAAGACTGTGAGTGACAGAAAAATCCTTAGGGTTTTCAAAGACATCTTCCCATTCTCTAATTTTACAGATAAATATATGTACTAAATATGCTGGGATGCAGAAATAAATGTTTGAAAAGTAGAGGCACTTGCCCTGGTTAGTAGATGTACTACAGGAAGGGTGATGACAATTTACTGGTGTGACAAAGCAGGTTTTTGAAAGCAGAATGTTTGGAAATTCATGTGAAAATAATGACCACGGAGTTCAAAATCACTAAAACATTCACCTTTGAAACTGGTATGTGCTGGTGATATTCTAAAGTTGTCAGACTATCTGTTTTCATCATCCAACCAAATTTAAGAGGCTGTGGTCCCCAGACAGTGCCTGGGATAAACAAGGAAAGCAGAGGACTGGATTTGGAATGCTGAAATAGAAAGCAATACAGAGAGCAGCACAGTTAAAGACAAGACAGGTACAGAAAATATCATTCACTGTTCAATAAAATAGGTTTGTTTAGCAAAACAACTTATTTTGTTCTTAAAGCCTGCGGATCTCCTACCCTGCCCAGGGAAGGAACCAACTATTGCTCATGCATGCTGGATCAATGCCCTCTGAAGGGAAAACAGCACAGCTCCCGTGGAAATCTGAATTAAGTCAGATCACCTGGAAGAAGTAAAAACCTGTGCAAAAAGAATGAAGCCTTGAGGGACAACTTATGCTAATGGAACCAGCAAAATTAAATGGAGAATTGATATTCCCCAGGAATGGAGAGGGCATCAAAAAAAAGCATCAAGAAAGAACTAAATCTTTCATTTAAATAATGTTTAGAATTGGCTGATTTCATCTTCCTCATATTATAAAAATAACCATGATATAAGGAAAAAGACCAATTTTTATTTCAACAGTTGTGTAACCAATACAAATGATAAAGCATTCCTGGTGGCTTACACAACCACTGAGCATTCATAAATAGCAGACTGTGGCAATAGCTGCAAAAGTAAGCTGGGTGAAAAGAGTTTATTTCTTCCAGAGCATGACTCATGTGAGGTTAGTTCTTACTCAGAAACGTGTGAAGAGGTAGAGCAAGGGATTTCCCTGTTTAAATCAAGTTGACTGATTAGAAATCCCTTGGCATTTTGCAGAGCAATCATGTGAATATATCGCTAGCTGTGAGCAGCACATGTTACTAAGTATATTTCATGTGGATTTTTTTTAAAATTTGTAACAACGTGGTGGTTCTGACACATTGCACCCGAATTACAACCAAGCCAGAGGAACTCTGTAAAAGATCAAAGATGAAGATTCTGGACATCAGTGAAACTGCTGTCCAAAGTGTTGCACTGGTAAACTTTTCATAGTAGCATGTTTACTCACTGCCCCAACCTCAGTGGTGGTCTAGAGCTACTTAGTGCTGAGTGTAATTCTTTCTTCCTCCTGAAAAAGAGGCAATGATGGAAAAAATTAAGGTTTGCAGGTTCCATTAATTTATCTTTTATGTCACTCATTGGGGAAAACTGCTTTTGGCTGGTGATGAGCAGTGCTTTCAGAACAAGCAGCTTTCTACTCGCCAGAACTACTGAACAAGAAATGCTCTCAATCAGTATTCTGGGCAGCAGATTAACATTGAGAATTCAGCTGCTCTGTAAACCTAACTGTCTGACAGGTACAGTTGTATTTAATATTAATTTTTACCACTGTTGCAGATAGAGGTACTGCACAGTTGTACATAGCAAAAACTTTACACTGAGGAATAATTTCAACACTATCAAGAATGTAGTTCAGAAGGCATCTGACTCTAAGTATCTTTCCTAGCTTAGTGCCAATGAAAGCTTACTCCTCTGTTACTGGTTTTTGTCAAATCTTCTCTTCTGTCAGCAGTGAAACAAGGTTATTTCAGAGGTGGCACAGAGTTATTGTGTGCTTCTCACATTGTGAATTTTTTATACTATCACTTCCTCCAAAGATTTTCCTTATTTAAGCCCACAGAAACATTTTGATGGTCTGCTTTTAGGGAGTCCATAGCAACAGAGTTTTCATGGCTTCCAAAATGATTTCATTTCACTGAACTTAAGAAGTATGAAATATGAACTACCTCAGTCTCCTTTATTAGGGAATTAGATGTTAGGAGGAAGTTCTTTGCTGTGAGGGTGCTGAGGCCCTGGCACAGGTTGCCCAGAGAAGCTGTGGCTGCCCCTGGATCCCTGGAAGTGTCCAAGACCAGGCTGGATGTGGCTTTGAGCAACCTGGGATAGTGGGAAGTGTCCCTGCCCATGACAGGGGTTGAAATGAGATGGACTTGAAAGTCCCTTTCCAACCCAAACCATTCCATGATTCTATTCTACAATTTTTTATTCTTCATTGCAATCTGTAGAAAACCTGCTAAAGCTTCTCCTGGAGGAACACAACAAAAAGATCAAGCAGCTCTTTCTCTTCGCCTGTGTGATCAAATCCAACAGTGGACATTTTGGGAACTGCACATTGTTCACAGACTCCACCTCTGTGCCTCTGTCATGGGTTTGAGACCGGACATTGCCAGGAGGACGCATGAAAAGAGGGCAACCAGGCTCCAAGCTTAAAGTTGCAAAAAGTGTTTAATTACCTAACAGAATTGGAGGATAAATGCAGGCAAAAATAAACTTTTCATACAGTTTTTGTTCACTCCCCCCTCCCTCTTACGAACCTATAGTATTCACCCCCTTTCCTCCTTTACAGTCAACAAGCCGGGTGGTGGGGGGGGGCAGGGTGTGGGGTCTCTTCTCAGTCCACAGAGCAGATTCTCAAATTTATTCATCACTACAATTCTTCTCCTACAAATACTCTTTATCTCTACTTGTTTCTCTCTCTCTCTCCCGACAGTTTTCCTTTCTGCTCTCACCCCCACCCTCATAAGAAGCAGTCTCTGCACTCACCCCCCCCCCCTTTCCCTCTTTCCAAACCAGCAACACAGACAGGGGGCAGGTTGGGGGGTCCTCTGGTCAGTTCAATCAGGAAAAGAGGTTCTCTACTTAGCCAGGGGATCCTTCCCACGAGAGACAGTCCTTTGAGAACTTCTTTGGCGTGGATCTAATCTCACTAGCAACATTCCACCCAAATTCTGCTGCAACATGAGTTCTTTTGTCCATAGGGTGCTGTGCAGACTCTCCCGAGCCAAGGCCAGGCTGTTTCCATGCCAGGAGCAAGGCCTTTCTCTCCTTTGCAAGGCCTTTGCAGTTTTAACTCTTAGATGAGACTCCTACTGCTTCACAGTCTTTTCCAGGCATCCACCTGCTCTTCTGGCATGGGCTGTGGGTGGATTTCTGCACTCCTGTGGACTCCATGGGCTGCAGGGGACCTCCTGCCCCCCATGGCCTTCACTGTGGCTAGCAGAGGGTTTTCAGCTCCAGCACTGGGTGCCCCTCCTCCCCCACCTTCTTCACTGACCTTGGCGTCTCCATGCTGTTCTCCCTCACATATTTTCACCTCCACCTCCTCCTCCTCCAACTACAAAGAAGTGAAAGAAGTGCGTACCTGCTTTGTTTTGAATTTTTCTTAAATATGTTTTCACAGAGGCGTAACTAGCACCTCCAATTGGCCCAAACTTGGCCGGCAGCATGTCCCTCACCTTCAGAGCCATCAGAGATTG